>JAGDYQ010000067.1:50000-439827 GCA_021962125.1 Bulinus truncatus | reverse complement strand
ACCACTGTACTCAAAGTTAGTTTTTCAAGAGAATGTTTATTTAAAAATTTATTTTTTATTTAACGAATGTTTCAAAGGTTGTTTAGCAGATCACGACACTTAAAAACTAAAATTTGATCTGTTTGGGGCCACTTTGCATTGGGTTTTGCTTCAACACCATCAGTGTTTCCTGCCAATTTTTCATGTACAGCACTGTATTGTAAACTCATTTCCATTCAATACCCCCTGTTATGTTTTCAGGTTTTTATTGCATAGACTGATCGTCACCTGGTTTTACTTTAAGCTGCGTGCACATGCACAACCCGCAGAATGCATGCGCACATACAATAAAAAAGACACACAATTATTTTGTATAGTAAGCCTTTATTCCAATGTGTTACAGCACAAAAACTGTGCTCACATGGTATCGTGCTCACATGGTATTATGCTAGCATGGTATTATGCTCTCATAGTATCATGCTCTCATAGTATCATGCTCTCATGGTATCATGCTCTCATGGTATTATGCTCACATGGTATTATGCTCACATGGTATGATGCTCACATAGTATAATGCTATTATGGTATTATTCTCATATGGTATTATGCTCTCATTGTATCATGCTCTCATGGTATTATGCTCACATGGTATGATGCTCACATAGTATAATGCTATTATGGTATTATTCTCACATGGTATGGTGCTCATATGGTATCATGCTCTCATGGTATTATTCTCACCTGGTATTATGCTCTCGTGGTATTATTCTCACCTGGTATTATTCTCACATGGTATTATGCTCTCATTGTATCATGCTCTCATAGTATCATGCTCTTTTTGTATCATGCTCTAATGTTCTCATTCTCACATGGTATCATGCTCACATACTATAATGCTCGCATGGTATCATTCTCACATGGTATGGTCCTCACATGGTTTCATGTTATCATGGTATCATGCTCTCATAGTATCATGCTCTCATAGTATCATGCTCTCATTGTATCATGCTCTCATGGGAACATTTTCACATGGTATTATGCTCACATGGTATCATGCTCTCATGGTATCATGCTCCCATGGTATCTTTCTCACATGGTATTATGCTCCCATGGTATCATTCTCACATAATTATGCTCCCATGGTATTATGATCATAGCTTCGCATCGGTTACGCACCGCACAATAGGACACGATTAAAAAAAAAAATTAACAAACATATTTCATAAAAGAGGGCGTCAAAAACAAGTAAAGAGGAAAAAGGTAATAATAACTATACTATATGTAATTAAAATGTGGTAATTCATGTATCACTTATAACTATATTATCCTAGAGCTTTTGTCATTTTGCGGGACCTCGTGGCACGTGTCATATGCAGGGCCTAGAACAAGGATTTGTTCTTTTACTGGAGGTAAAAAAAAAAATTCCTTAAGCCGCAGTGCATGAGGCAGCGCCAAAATTGCCCCCCCCCCCCCAAAGGCCTCTACTACTCCCGTTTGCCAAGCTAGCTTTATAGCTTTAAAAATATTAATATAACTGGTAATACATATTGGTTATATTTTGTACAATTTTCCGCAGTAACATCAGTGAATCTAAGTCTCAAAAGATGCCATTCGGTGATCAAGTATTTCATCCTTATTTACCCACACGGGTACCAGACATCACGGACAGCCCTTACTTCAAAGCAACAGAGATGGAACATCACTATCCCAACCTATACGACTATAAGAGAGCCGCCATATTGTAAGTTCCTTTTTTTTTCAAGCATAATTAAATCAAAAGTACTTATGAATAAAATGACATCCTAAAGTTCCGTGATTATAACTAGTATTGCTGGAGTTAATATGTTATGATACCCCCCTTTCCCGGAAGGCGTTTCTGCTCAAGTGAATATCAACAACAAAGGGTACCAGTGTGTCGTCAGCTAATCCCAGGGCCGGGTTTACATATAGGCCGACTAGGCCGTGGATTAGGGGCCCCGCGAAATGAGGGCCCCAAAATATTGAGTAGTATACACATATTTTCAAAATGGGGCCTCAAAATGGGCAACAAAAATTGTAAATCCGGCTCTGTCTTCATCCAATTGGGGCCACTCTGAGCTCACACACGCGTCTAAAGTCTTTTTATAGCAGATTACTTCAACCAGTTGGGCCTATCAGGGCAGGGACATCTGAAAAGTGCTGGGATTGCACCACTCTTACTGCGGCTCGGCTTCCTAAAACAAGTTGTAAACTCACCAGACGACTACGTTAAGATATGTGCATGAAACAGTGGCTGTATTAAGTATTAATCACATCACGCAAAAAAAAAATGATACGTATCAAATATACAGACATAAAACAATTCATTTATACTTTAAAAAATAAAAACGTCTGTCCTAACTCCAGCCACTGTCCCCAGCCAATGTTCGCCCCATTCAACAGACCTCTGTTTGTGTCAAGATCTCGACCGTCCTATCTGGCTGAGGAAGACTACAGGGTCCATTCTGATTGGCTAAGTAATATATTGCTATTATGTATGTGTATTCTATTTTATGAATGTCAGTTTCATAATAGAATTGTGCAAATTTCTACGACCCAACAAATAAGCGGTGGGCTGCATTATGACTTCTGATAATAGTCACACACTAATTCGGTTTTTAAAGTCAATCTATTAGCCATATATCAGGGGGTGATTAAGCCTGAGGTGAAAGAAAGATAGCCGCATTCCGTTTTATTTTATTGTAAAAAAAAAAACAACAACTGTACCATAGTCATTGTAAAAAAGATTGGTAAAAAATAATTCATACAAATAATACAAAAAAAAAGCTGATTATTAGAAAACCGCACTGAACGTAACGAAGAGCCACATGGACCTCTGATAGATCCCATTTAGTAACCATAGAGATAGAGTGCACTATGTCAAACATTTTCTTTATGAATCATCTTCTATATAAATATTCGCCGTCTTAAGTCTGTCTGATGTAGATCAAAATCATGGAAACTGTTTTCTCTTTAAATAGTAATGGCCTCTTGCCTGCGTCTCGATTCGATAAATGGTTTTGAAAAAAACAACCTCACAGCATAAGATGAATAGGCTACGACCAGGGCCGGCGCCAGAGTATTTGCCGCCCTAGGCGAACCTGTCGCACTCCGCCCCCTACTAAATGCAACTAAAAGAACTAATATTTAAAGTAATATTATAACTTTCACGAAGGAAAACTAACTATGATGTCGTTTGTTTCAATAACTATTTAAGTTGCTACAGAATCTATACAATGTCATGTATAATTGTGTTTTATGGCTATAGGCTACAATCAATACAATGCCATGTATAATTGTGTTTTATGGCTGTAGGCTACAATCTATACAATGTCATGTATAATTGTGTTTTATGGCTATATGCTACAATCGTAGGCCAATAATATAAATCTATAATTAAATTTCAAAACTTTATTTTTCGTGCTTTTGCTTTAAAAAATGTAGAAACGAGTTCCATCAGATCAATGTCTCTAGCAATATCATGTTCGATTGACACAGTAGCTAATCCAACAAGTCTTTATTGTAGCATGGACGTTCTCAAATATGTCTTTATCAGTTTGAGTTTTGAGAAGCTTCGCTCACCACTGGCCACAGAAACTGGAAGTGTCAAGAGGATTCGGAGAACTATAACAGTGTTGGGCACACTATCTGTTAGATTATTTTTCAATATAAAGTTTAGTACATCCTGTGGCGATGCACACCTTGCAACTCGTCTTGAAACGGCTCGTAGTTCACTGCTTAGATCAAATGCGTCAATATCTTTGGAGTCTCCATGTCGCAAAGCTTTCTCAAGATTCAAACAATGTTCCGTAATTTCCCTGCTAGTTTTATTTTGCAAACTATGAACATCTACAGGAAACCAAACACCAAACTAATATTTTGCATCAGAGTGAACCTTTCATCAACCGATTGTATGGCTGTGTCAAGAACAGCGAAGTAAAAGTTTACTTTGAATTTGTCTTTTGGATCATTAATGGGTTCGTCGTCATCTCCTTCATATGGACATTGTTTCTTCTTTCTTCTGATGCGGGTTGGTTCGGGTTCGAAAAGTGCTGGTATCTCTAAATTGACTGTGATTTCAGCTGCATCTACCAGTGTTTTCTCATACTCTGTGTCATTTCTTCGGTTTACGAGAAACTTCTTTGTTTCAGCCAGATGATTGATGGCGCCATGTATACCTAATTCTTTTTTTTTTTGAAGTTGTTTACTAATCATGTTGATCTCAAACAACACGTCATACCACACAACCAGAGAAACGACAAACTTAAAACTAAAAATGGCTTTTGCAATAACCCGCGTATCTGTTCGTGATGTATTACCAGATGCTCCTGTTAAATTTGTGTCATCCGCAATTTCTGCCAGAGCATCGTAGATATCACCAAGCTGATAACGAAGAGGTTTTAAAGCATCAATTCGACTTTCCCATCCTGTTTCATTCAGTGGTTTAACAGTGAGATTAGAAACATGTCGAGTTAAAATTTCCCAACGGCGAGTTGATGCAGAAAAGAATGTATAAACACGTAGATTAAAGAGAAGTTGTTGCTTCTAAGCAACATTTAGCGGCATCATTTACAGCCAAATTCAAGGCATGTGCACTGCAAGGAACAAACAATGCTCGTGGATTGACATCTAAAATTCTTCTTTGAACACCATTGGCTTTTCCCTTTAAATTGCTGCCATTGTCATAGCAATGACCGCGTAAATTTTCGATAGATAAAGACATCTCTTCTAACTGCTTAAGAATAGTTTCAGTCATGCCAGCACCAGTTGACTCTTTTAGAGGCACAAAACCCAAGAAATGTTCCTTTACAGATGATGGTGCCGCAGTGTCATTTTCTGAACTTGAAATCACACCCACAAAGCGAATGATCATGGTCATTCGTTCAACATGACCAGCATCTGGTGTGTAATCTAGAATTATTGAAAAGTACTTAGCATCACGAGCAGAAGCCAGAATTTTTCTTCGCCCAACCATGCGGGACAACAGCAGCAGCCTGCAAGACGCAATCCTATAAATATAGATAGATGTGTCGCGTTTGTGGAATTCACAAATACGTCATAGAAAGCATGACGCATTCAACAACGTTCGACAACTCGCGTTGTTTTCTGATTTCTTTTATAAAACCAGATTATTTTAATTTCTAATATGACGTTTTGTCCTTTTATTTAGTGAAATATATTAAGAATTTCAATATTAATAAAGTCTTAGCACTAAAATATTATTCAATCCATGTATTACTAAAGGACGTCAATTTTTTAAATATTTCTATTTTTACGTATCTTTCTTTTACTACCACGGCTGCCGCCCCAGAATTTTTGCCGCCCTAGGCGGCCGCCTAGTCCTGCCTAATGGTTAAACCGGGCCTGGCTACGACCCATACAATTGCATTGACACATTCACGATAGTCTCAAATTTGAAATAAAGTATAGTTCTTTGCAAAGATTTTACAGGTTACAAATACTATTGTGAATTAAAAGCAGACATTTATTAATAAATGGATGTGTGTGTAACTGTATACAAAGTCTGTCGAAGACAAAAGAAACAATTATCGTCTGACAAAGACTGGTTAGTAGACATTAGTAAATAATAACTGCATGACTTTAAATGATTTTTAAAACAATGTCTACAACTCTAGCACCACTTTCTGTTCATGCTGCAGGTATATGGAGCAATGCACTAATCAGACACAACTCCTGTAACCTTAAGGAACCAAAGCCTACCAGGCCTCACCAGAGATCAGTACGTTTCGCTAAACTTAATGAGTATCTGTGCTAGCCACCAGAGAGCAGCTTTTGTTTTAAAATGTGTTCACTCAATGTTCGAATTAAAATTTATTTTCTATTACCTACTCTTAAAAAAAATATTGCTGGTAGCCAGTTACATAGAATTTTAGTAACAATGCTGTCAGTATGCAATAACTGTTTTATAATTTTAATAATATAATTTTAAAATGATACAAAAGTTAAGGTCTCTGTAGCATTTAAACATTAACTGACTGACAGTGCCGGCACAAAATTTGCTGGCGTCTTTGAGAAAGCTGATTTTCGGCGCCCATTTAAAGTATAGCTATAATAATTTTCACAAACAGAAACCTGCAATAGTGTTCCCATAGTTACTAATAGCCTATACCGGGAAACTGAGTGCCAGTACCTTGACCCGGCGCTGAGTACTAAGCTATTTGTAGTACATGTCAGGGATGGCGATTGGGCTTTCTTATTGCTTCTTTCTTTTATTTATTTTCCCGTCACACTAAACATAGACTGAATCGCACAAACACTTTCAATAAAAGACTATAAGTCAAGTTGACACAAAAATGACACTGATCATCGCTTTATTGAATGTAATACACGTCACAAATACCTTACAACATGATCAATATGTTTAATCCTCGAAACATAACGCTAAAACCCCCGGTCACAATATTCATCAATTCAAACAAATCTACCTAACACTAACAAACTATATAACACGGACGATCTACGCTCAGCAATTCCTCTCAACAATTCCTCCCGAACTAAACTAACATTCTCTTATATAGACTAGCTGGACAAAGCATCCTATCATTCTCACATCTGCCGTTTGCTTGTTGGTTCCACCCCCATTCAATGTATAATTAAGTTTGGTGAACCTAGCAGAATAAATGTGACATCGCACTTCTAATGTTAATTGAACTCTCCCCCTGACACCTTGTTTCTTGACTTGATTTAGTTGTAGTGCTGCCCTACCCTGAACTCATGAACCTGCCCACGTCTACGCTTCTTCCTGAATTCTACCTTGACACTATTCTTTGTCTAAAATCCCCCTACCTCGTTAAAGTTAATGGGTTCTGTCTCCCTTTCTGCTCCCCCATCTCATATCAAATTACATTAAACTGTCCCAACGCTTGAACTGAAGATCACCTACACCCTGACCTACTTTCACTGTCCTGACAGTACATTTTTTAACATCTTATACCATCAATTAATAAAATTCTAGATAAACATGCTTTAATGAGGCTCACAAAATGTTTTACCATCCAAAAGATTTATTCTAAACTAGAAAACAACAACTAAATTAAGCAAATTGTAATACGTGAAACAAAAGGCTGATAAGTAAAAGCTAGTCATTGTACCGTGTATACAGTGCCGTACTGATGGGGCAAGGGGGGGCATCATGGCCCGGGCGCTACTCACAAAGGGGCGCTAAATGGTATATTTTACATATAATATTATATGGTTTTCAAGTGGGGGGGGGCGCAAAAAAGGTATTGTGCCACGGGCGCGAGGTAAGGTCGCTACACCACTGCGTGTATATTGTACTCAGTAATGTTTTTATATATTGTTTTACTTTTTTTTATTTCATTTTTGTTACATCTTTTAAATGAGCTATTGAGAATCATTCAATATTTATGTACCGTATTAAAAAAAAAACAACATCAAGGCATGCTATACCAAAATTATCAATTAGAAAATACGTGTGAATAATTAGCACAGTTCAAAAGTTAGTTGTATTATGCAAAGTATACTCCTTTTTTAACATTTATTAGTGAAAAGACATTTTTTTCCTTTGTAAAAGCAGATAAGCAAATTGTTTAGTATGTGTTGAAAATAAATTGATTATAAATCATTATAAAATCTAATTTCATGGTTTTTGATTTCATATTAGTTATAATGTGAGTGTGTTAATACTAATAATAGTGACTCTTCCAGGAAATTCGTCATCCTTCAGACTTTTCTAGGATCTTACGTCATCAGGTTTTTTTTCATCTTATATAGGCTAGTTGAGTGTTCCTAGTTTGTATGTGTAAAATTAATAACGGAAAATAATTTCATGTTAATTTTTCTTCGATGCTTACCATCCTGGGTTCAAACCTCAATGAGAACCTCAGGATTTTTTTCAGGTCCTGGTAAAAGTCCCCAAGTCCACCCACTTTAAAATGGGTTCCTGACTTTAAGTTAGGGGGAGTAATGGCGGCTGGGCGTTGTGATAACCTTTATATGCCAAGATTTCTGAAACATATGAATTCTACACTTCATCTGCTCCGATAAGCCCTTAGGGGCATAAGGGAACTTTTTTACTGTTGAAAAAAAGTTTGGAGTTTTACATTTCTAAAGAGCAGAAGATAATCGTGAAACTTCCATTAAAAAGTAAAAACGCAACATACATTATATAGCTTTATACATTTCAACATGGGGCCTATAGCTTGATACATTTCAACATAGGGCCTATAGCTTTATACATTTCAACATGGGGCCTATAGCTTTATACATTTCAACATGGGGCCTATAGCTTTATACATTTTAATATGGGGTCTGTAGCTTTATAAATTTCAACATGAGGCCTTCATGTTTTACAAAATATTTATTAAGCTCCATATCAGACTTAATAAGTCTTAACCATATCGAACCACACCTGGCCACATGTAAATTGTATCTACTCACTCCATCATGTCACACATGTACAAGCTTGTCTTGTGTAGGATAGCACTGCCCGAGTCTATTTGAACTATATTACTGTCACCCAGTGAAGAAAGGTTGTTGCCAAGTAAGATCGACATTCAGACACTGACGACAAACAAGCTCATATTTATAATGTCTATCCTAAATTTTAACAAAACATTTGCAATTCTAACACTAATACCGTACATTTTGATGTGGAAAATAAAAGTGATCTACTGGTGAATTTAGTCATTATAACGTTTGTCCCTAAATTATTATTATTTTTTTTTAAAATTTGCATTAAGTCTGTCATAACCCCCCGCCGCCCACTGCCCCCCCCCGCTGCCGCCCACTCAAATATCCTTAAAATATGCTCTGAAACTGACAGAAAGCTTTACACAGTGGCGTAACTTGTGTTAATGGCGCCCGGGGTGGACTTTGATATCGCCGCCTCCATCCCACGCGCAACAACAACAACAAAAACTTTGTGAAAACTCCACCCACAATCCTAGTGACGCTACTGACTTAACAACTCATCTTCTAAATAATTAAATAACAACAGACATACGCATGTCCCATCTATATGGAGCCACATGGTTAGTTTTGTTTTGTTTAAATTTACGGTACAGATTTGTATGTTGCACAACGACTTATAACTACACGCAGCTGCTCTGCTTTAAATGTAGATTAAAGAAGAATGATTTACAGAAAATAACCAAATACATGAAGAGGGTGCTCAGAATACTGTCTTCTATAACGGTAGCGGCTAACAAAGTTCGGTAACCAAAACTTACCAAGCAAATTCCTATTTAAGACTATCTACATTTTGTTAAACAAAGTAAACAAGGTTTAGATTCTATAATACCAATAATAATAAACACATTTTAAACAGTCTTTATTAGTTTCTTGTTTACAATCGTATGTGTTTTGACATTCCACAAAATAATTATGTATACATTTTGATGGGCTCTCGTACTAAAAATATATTTTAATACTCTGCGTAACAGAACGGGTGTTTGGTTCTTAAAAACATGGTCAAATCTGGACCGACTCTAGGCGCCCAATTCGGACACACGTTGGACAGGTGCTTTGAAAACGGCACCCTGCAAGGCGTATTGTATCTGGGAAGCAGAGCTGGACTGTTGGACGGCCACACAATGAAAGGTGTATGTTCGTGGTACAAGGGCGTCTCAAAGAACGGGCTCAAGTCCCTGTCGACACATTTCGGATACATGAAGTTTAGATCGTAAGGTCGTGGTTTGAGTTTTACAGGGCGCCTGGATGACGAAAACGAAAAGAAAAGATGTAGAAACTGAACTCTTTCCACGATATTCATATTCTTTGTACATTTATTTCAAAATGTATACAAAATGTCATAGAAAACATTTTAATTATTGTCATAATATATTTCTTCAAGTTCCAAGGGAAATTTTATCACTAAATTATGGCGTACCTAAGAGACAGTGGAGACAGGGGCGTTGTTAGGGGTACTACTTTAGGGAGCATTACAACAAACGAGAATGAGAACGATTATTGTCAAAAGACACGTGTAACCAAAGATGTGACAGGGAGTTCACAGCCTGTCTTATGTTGACCTTATTAAGCTTTAGTTTTTAATTTACAAATAAAGACAAATTCCAGATAGCTTACACGTATGCTTAAGGAAATATTAATGAAGCATTTGGATAATACTGAGTTTGAAACATTTAGAATACATAGTATAAATATGTGAATTGTGGCTTTGGATTATGAACTAGTTCCATAATGCTGGTTAACTTAACCCAGTGGTCGGCAAAGTGCGGCTCCGGAGCCGCATGTGGCTCTTTGGCTCCTTAAGTGCGGCTCTGGCATTTAGTTTTATTTAGTATACAACTTATTTGGTGTACTACTTATTTAGTGCAATAAAAGTTTACTAAACAAGCAGATTTGGCTCCCAATTTTTTTTTTACATTGTTGTAATGCTCATATTTGGCTCTTTGGCTGATAAGTTTGCCGACCACTGACTTAACCAAATAGCGGCTAGGACAATGATTCTGTAAATGAATAGTGTAAATTATTATTATGTGTTTTTCATAAGTAGATTTATATTAATTTGATATACCCTCAACAAGTTTGATTGAGCACTAATATTTGCAGCAAACGCTTCACAAAAATGTGTAGGAATCACCAGGTGGCCCATCTTGCGTTGGACAGTCCAACAAATACTTCCGGTTGCAGACGGGCCTGCAGATGTAAGCCGACGGGTTGTATGGTCTGGCGCAGTTCGGATCCGGAGAGTGAAACACCGTCAGGTTACCCCTCGCTCGAGTTTTTTCGGATCGGCTTGGACAGAATTATTTCCGAACACGTAGTCCTTGCCGTATCTTAGGTCGCCAACAATGGAGTAGGGATCTGGCGGTACTTGGCCGTTGTTGTCACAAGCATACCGAGACACTGGAACTACTTTTGAATAAGGATATGGTGGTATTTGGCCGATGCTGGCATAATCATAATGAGATAATGGAACCCCTGTGGCTGGCACAATAGCTTGAAAATCTGGCACCAATGGATCAGGTTTCATCTGAAAGCGATCTTGTAAAATTCTGCTCATTTCAATGACGCCTGAAAGAGATGCTTGATGGTGTGGACAGTGAGCACCAGTCTGATCGGGTGGGTAGCACTTTTTGGCGCCCAATACGTATGACGGTCTCTCTGATACGAGGTTAGATGCACCTCCAGGGTAGCGATATTCGAAGTGGCGTCTAGGGTTGGTAGGCGCATAGCGAGGTCTGGGAAGAAACGATTTATGCATCAAAACCTTTTGACTTGACAAGTTTCTTGCATTCTCATGAATATTCTTCAAATGTAGAATGAAGTATGCCCTTTTCTCTAGTCGAGTTCTTTTTTATATATATAAGACATTTACATGCACAAGTCTAATTCAAGTTTGATTTTTTTTTCATGGACTTTTTAAAATTGATCTTAACTAGGATTTTACTTACGCGGTCATGGGATTTTATGAACAGTTACAACCGAAGCACTCGACTGAATAAAGAAGCCCATAACTGATGAAAAATAAAGCTAAACAATTATTTTTGTTTTATACCAGATTTTATTTCCAGTTTTTTGTTTTCTTACAAGCGCAAATAATTTCATGCAGGAATCTGAGGGTGAATCTGAATATTCTCTATTTCTGCTGATAACTGTAAACAATTTAATGTCCAGTGTATCGCATGGTTGAACATCCAAAACATTTCAATACTGGGGCTAGTTCCAATAGTGTTAATTTCACTGAAGTTTGTTCCACTGGGGCTAATTCCACTAGGGCTAGTTCCACTAATGCTAGTTCCAGTGGGGCTAGTTCTACTGGGGCCAATTCCTGGTCATGCGGACATAATATATAACGTAGGCATTATAATAGCCCGTAGCATGTAGATCAGTGACCTCGTCCAGTTACATGTGGTTTGATGATTGACATCACAGAATGATTGACTGAGCAGATACAGATTCGTTTATACCTAACAATTATGGTTTGTCTCTCTGGGTTCTTATGTTGCAGCTTCAGTCAATTTGATTTGTATGTAATCTTTGTCCGATTCCTTAGTAATATTCTTTTTAATAAACCTGTTAAGGCGTCTGTGATACATAAGCTCTGCATTAAATTAGCTTCTATTACGTCGGTTTAGGTTTAATATTATCGTTTCCTGAAAGATCTTAATTTGACCTAGATGTGGCAGATATTGGCTGATTTTGGTTGTTTCTGCTCCTAATCATTGCAGAAAATAGTTGCTTATTCGCATGCATCACAAAAGTTGCCAGATGTAACTTCAGATTTAACCAAGCCATGACCAGTTAATTTGACAGATACAGAGTCCTTTAAGAGTTAACCAAATTCAAGTACATGTAAGTAAGTGTGTACATGTAAGTAAGTGTTAGGAAATGTATTAATTCCGATTAAACAACTGCCTCCACTTGTCCTGACAAGGGTCTCTATATCTATTTCAAGCTAACTTAAATAAACTACATTACTTATAGACAACTTTATTCAAAGACGTCATTTCTCATTGACAAATTTACTCATATACACCATTACTCATAGACACCATTACTCATAGACACCATTACAATACATATATTTTGTATAGTTTCTACAATTTATATAAATGTACTATATGGGTAATTTAATACATGTAATATATGTAATTTAATACATGTAATATAGTTAATTGACTATTTCGAAGGGGTAGGAAGGTCATTTTTCAACAATAAAAGGTATTAAATATTTTTAAAAAATATAAAAAAACGTGAAAAATAACTCCATAGCCTTAGATCATACCAATACAAATATGTATATACATTACAGTGACTAAATAAAAGAATGAGCCCCAAATTGTATCTCTTGTATTAACGAAATAAAAACAAAATTTTACATTTCGAAATACTAAAGACTTTGTCTTTTCAAACTCTATTCATTGAACTAATTTTACACGTTTATTTAGTCAATGTAATTTCTATAAATATTTGTATGAGCTGAACTAATCTACTTTGTGAGATGTTTTCATAAAGATTTTTTAAAAGTATTTTTGACACACATTTTGTTGGTTTAAAAGCTGTGTAACTATATTTTGAAGGCGGAAAATATTTTTTCAAAGCCTTCAATACTACGGTTCCCCCACTGAATGTGGCGTATTTAAACTATAATACCTGATGCAATTTCCTCCGAAGATATTTCATAACTCAATTACCTGTGAACGCATGTAGGCACACGCTGGTTTGCATTATCTGGCCTGTGTCCGGACAGGTAGCCGGGTTGCAAGGATTGCAGCCAGTCGGTGGGTACACTTTGTAGAATCTGGAACACGTCGCTAGGCATCCTGACATCGTTGCCCGCTGGTAATCCATGGATGGTTTCTGATATTACAGACCAATATGTTGTTGAAACAGTTTTTGCACTAAAATGAGTAAACCTTTGAAAAAAAAAAAAAAAAAAAGCTCCTAAATGAGCTACCGAGAACCACTGTGGCTGAAGAACTCGGGTACACCTGTTTATAACAGTCATCAAAACTAAGTGGATTGTGTGGCTAGCACACCGTTGACAATGATCTTACTTCACTATTTAATTTCAGGGTGCCCGTATTACGTAGGGACAATATGCGGAGGGAAAATCAAATCGATTTATTTACACCTTTTTTTTGGTCGATGATTATCAGTAACAACCAGGCCTCAACATTATCACCCCAATCAGCCTTGGCCAATCAATTCTCATTATAATACAATACGCATAGAACAGTTACCTTATGGTCCGGTGTCGCCTCTGCTGGATACATTATTTGTCTCCCACTCGTTGGGTCGAATGCAATAGGATTGGGCGGTAGGGCAGGTCACTTTGTTGTAGCGGAAAACGTCCGATTTGAAGCGGGTTGATGTACCCGGCAGGTGGAAGTACAGTGGGCGCTTTAGCATTGTGTGGTGCGGTGCATCCCTTCTAGAGCAGAGTTACATTGTTGATAAAGTTATTGCCGTTGGAATCAGTCCTTATTTTTTTAAATTATTCATTATTATTGATGGAAATCTTTTTTTTTCTTTCTTATTTTCTGCTTTTTATGTTTGTGTTATCTATGTAAATAAAGTAAGTTGTAATTTACTTAGCGGTTATAGGAAAAGTCCTGACCTAAGATGAAATTACCAGATTCTAGGTTTGAAAGCTAAAATAGATCAGCACATGTGCGTCTGCATATTCAAATTCAATCTCATCTATAATAATACATTACTTCCACTCTCTTTCCCCGCCCTTTCAAAAACAAAGCAAACCTCCATTAGTACAAGTCATTAGTCGGGATACTGAAACACAATACATTTATTTAATCGCTGGTTTGTTAACTATATGCAATGGTACATTTGGGAGCCCTAGGAAATTATGAGGTATCTTAATGCCCCTGTTCTGAAAGTCCATTGGGTTCCAAAGCAAAGATAACTGTATACAGTCTCGATTCAAAGGTTATTGGAAAAGGGGGGGGGGAATCTTATGCAATGTTGCGTATGGAGCTCTAGGCAGATATGTATTTTTGGCACTCTAAGCTGTGAATACTATTTGAGGATACTAGACAAAAAGTAAATATGTGGGGGGCCTAGGAAAAAAAGATAAATAGAGGTCCTTTAGAAAAATTGTAAATTCGGGGACCCAAAACAAAAACGCCAAAAAAAATGCAAATAATATTTAACCTTTAAGTTTTATAGCTCCTGACCAGTGTAATGAAATGCCTTCAATATGGCTGGCAATGTACCGGACGGGGGACCACTGACCAAAGTGCTCAGATAGCCTTCAATATGGCTGGCAATGTACTACTTTCTTTCATCATTTACTGATATCTGAACATATTGTGTGTGCCCACTTTCTTTCATCATTTAGTGATATCTGAGACATTATTGTTGTGTGCCCACTTTCTTTCATCATTTAGTGATATCTGAACATATAGTGTGTGCCCACTTTCTTTCATCATTTAGTGATATCTGAACACATTGTGTGTGCCCACTTTCTTTCATCATTTAGTGATATCTGAACATATAGTGTGTGCCCACTTTCTTTCATCATTAACTGATATCTGAACATATTGTGTGTGCCCTCTTTCTTTCGTCATTAAGTGATATCTGAACATATTGTGTGTGCCCCTCTTTCTTTCATCATTAAGTGATATCTGAACATATTGTAAGTGTTCTCTTTATTTCATCAGTAAGTGATATCTGAACATATTGTGTGTGCCCTCTTTCTTTCATCATTAAGTGATAATCTGATTATATTGTAAGTGTTCTCTTTATTTCATCAGTAAGTGATATCTGAACATATTGTGTGTGCCCTCTTTCTTTCATCATTAAGTGATATATGAATATATTGTTATTATTGCCCTCTTTCTTTCGTCATTAAGTGATATCTGAACATATTGTGTGTGCCCTCTTTCTTTCGTCATTAAGTGATATCTGAACATATTGTGTGTTGCCCTCTTTCTTTCATCATTAAGTGATATCTGAACATATTGTAAGTGTTCTCTTTATTTCATCAGTAAGTGATATCTGAACATATTGTGTGTGTGCCCTCTTTCTTTCTGTCATTAAGTGATATATGAACATATTGGTAATTGTGCCCTCTTTCTTTCATCATTAAGTGATATCTGAACATATTGTAAGTGTCCTCTTTATTTCATCAGTAACAGTACTAAATGTACATAATGTATATGTTCTCTTTATTTCATCAGTAACAGTACTAAATGTACATATTGTATGTGTTTTCTTTATTTCATCAGTAACAGTACTAAATGTACATTTTTGTATGTGTTCTCTTTATTTCACCATTAACAGTACTAAATGTACATATTGTATGTGTTCTCTTTATTTTATCATTAACAGTACTAAATGTACATATTGTACGTATACAATAACACGACACAACTCCTTATAGTAAAAAGAGAATTAACAACTGAACTTTAATGCGTGATATTTACAGATAAGAATCCGCATATAAATAGAAGAGAAATGATTAACAACTGAGGAGTTAACCAATAAATAACATCTCACTATAATATCCACGAATACATTACTCCACATGTATCAAGCTTTGTATGAACTTATAATCCACTATATGAACTCATAATCCACTATATGAACTTATAATCCACTACATGAACTTATAATCCACTACATGAACTCTCTAACAACCGTTACTCTTCACTGCACTGTCCTTCTTTGTTCCTCCCGTTATTCTTCCTTCCGTCCTCTGGTCATCTGGTCTCTTTTTTTTACTCACGCGATGTCACTACCGGTCTCTATGATCCAGTGTGTCACTACCGGTCTCTTACTGACCGTTATCTCTTCCTCTCTTATATGTAGTCCACCCACGCCAAAACTATAGGTCAGTGTTCATAAACACAAAATTCCAGGTTATTTTTTTAAATTTATTACAACTTATAATTATCTTGAAATGAAATCCCTTGAAAATAAAAATATTGCCAAGCAAATTTAAAGAATATCATAATTTATTATTAGTCATACCCGTTCACGTCTTATTACTTGTCTAAATAATAAAATTTCTTTAACTTATAACTTAGAAACTTAGTATAGCCCAAGGATTTAAACGCTGAAGAAAAATATTCCAGAAAATATGAAAGGGGAAAATATATATACCAGGATAAAAGTAGTTTTTTGTGAACTTTGTTCTCTTTTATCTTAGAAATTAAACAGAAAATGTAATTTTTCTACCCGTGAGGTAATTCCAATATGACCAATATTTTTACTCTAACTCCAATAAAAATTAAAATAGCGCAAGCACTCCTGTTAAATATAAAGCTCAATTGATTGGTGATTTAACAAAGTAGATGCTATTATGTGGAATTATTAATTGCATCAAAAAACTTTTTTTTGCCACTACGAAAATCCCAGCCAATGGTAAAAACAACACGATCAACTCATAGAGTACAGAACCCAGCATTTCCTCAGACGTGTAAAGATGTTCGGAAATCTAAAGGCATCAACAGACCCGTGGTTGTTTAGCTGATGGATTTGAGGTGATGTGTGATACAAGGACTGATGGAGGGCTGGACGGTCATACAGAGGCAGGTCGATGGCACTGTGAACTTTACCAGAAATTGGGAAGATTATAAATATGGCTTTGGAGATTTCGACAATGGGGAATTCTATTTGGGCAATGAAAATATTCATTTGATAACTTCCTCTAAGACACTATGAGCTCAGAGTGGATTTGGTGTACAAGGAGAAAAGAAAGTTTGCAACATATTCCAATGTTTAGAATTTACGAGTGAGCCTGAAGATTATAAACTTATAGTCAGCGGCTACTCCGGTAGTGCAGGTGATAGTTTATCTCCGATACATAACAACATGAAATTCAGTACGTATGACCGCGATAATGACGCCCACACAGTCAACTGCACGCATCTCTGTATAAAGGTGGTTGGTGGTACAACGGCTGTCATACGTCCAACCTGAATGGTGTATGGGGCAATAAAGATTTTGGCCGTGGGGTCAACTGAACTCTTTAACTGGTTTATACTACGCTAATTTCCTGAAATGAAAATAAGGCCAGTTCACTAGTTAATCCATCTAAAAATGAAGTGTTTCCGTATGTCTAATTGTATCAACCTAGATTTAATTGATTGAAATTAGCACTTACTTATATATTGAACTTATATATGAACACAGTGCCAAATAAAAAAAAAGGAAAACACAAAGAACAAATTCAAAAAAATGTTGTTCGGGGAATATTGATCTTATGTTATCTTCTCCATGTCTTACTCCTCACACCGAGGCAGGGGCATCAAATCAAATGAAATTTTATTTTGCCAGCTAGAATCATACTTTTTTTCTTCATTAGTTTTTATATCTTTTAAAAAAAAAAAATAAACCTACATGAATTTGGAGAGAACATAACGAAAAGCAGAGATGCTCTGGGTATTGACCATGCAAGTACGAGTACAAGAATCCAAGGTTAATGTACGAGTATAAAAGAAAGACGTTTTGAAAATTGCAAGCAAGGCCGTACCCAGGATTTTGTTTTTGTAGGGGCTATGCTGCTTGGGGGGGGGTTCGGAGAGTTTTATATAAAGAAAAAAATTGGAACACAATGATAAAGAAGTATATTTTATTATAATAAAATTTGATTTTTAGAATTAATTTGGGGGGGGGGGGTGGGATGCAGCCCCTAGCCCCCCCCTGGGTACGGCCTTGATTGCAAGTATGAGTTCAATTTAAGTACCCAGGTGCATGCACCACTATTTACTTATAACTATTGTTGCACGTAGAGCCAAAGATTGCATCATAAAAAGGGTGGGGCTTATTATTACATGATACAAAGAAAAGAAGATGGGAACAATATGTACCATGGCGTGAGTTTTTAAGTCGCGGGGATTAAGGTAAAAAAAAAAATACGATGCATAAGACAGGTGCAGAAGAGCGCAAAATAGTGCAGCCCTTTTACTCTTATATAGACTTGCTAAATTTATTACATTACGTTAATGTGATCAAAATCAATAGAAAGTTTATTTTTTTTTTTAAATCTAAAAATTACAAAAAAAATTATTAGAAAAAACATATATTATTTAAAAAGATGTTATAAAAATAAAAAATAATAGCTTAGGACTATTATATCTTACAAATCTTCATAAATAAAAATGTAAATAAGATGTCAATCGTTATTGGCCTTGAAATTTTAAAACAAAATTATAGTATATCACTCGGACATATATATATATATGGGTCATTCCATGTCAACTCAACCAGTGGTGTTCACCCGACCCTCTCAAATCTTCCTGAAATTTTTTAGGGCTTGTGGTACATTCAAAGGATTGAGTGATTCTATGAAAAATTTCAGGCCATTTGGTCATAAACTTTTTTTGAGATATGATTTTTTAAGTTTTAAAGGGTAGTCGCGTGACATTTTCATTTTCGCGATATTTGAACGTGAATATTAAAAAAACTAAAAAAAGAGGTATCCAGGCTGAAATTTTCAGTATTTACTCATTGTTTTATCTTGGAGTTGAATGATGTATTCATCTCAAAGTGTAGCTTACATAGAATGCACAAAAAATTCCAAACATTGCACTTCAGAAACGTTGTTCATCAATATTTGACCCGGTATAGCCAAGAACCTATAAGAATGAAATGATGTTTTTATACAATTAGTAAGTACCATATATGTGTTTATTATTTTGATAGAGAATTCCTGTAGATAATAGTATTGTACTCATGGTGGGGGCCTTTTAAGCATCATGGTCGTCCATTTTAGCACGCATTGCTATCCCCAGATGACCATGTGGACGAGTAATTCACACTTTTCATATTTTTTCCACTTGTTAACCTTGGCAATTATTAGCTATGGTGAAAATTTCATGTTGGTGTCTTAACGCCTTCTTGAGTGAAAAATCTGGACCATAGGAATTTTTTGAAAGTTTGAACTGACATCTTTGACGTTGGACTGGGTTTCTTATTGCTGAATTTCATTTTTTTTTACTTGACAAATGTATTCCACGAGTGTATTTCTAAGGGAATACTTTTTAAATGAATTTTTGTGTTAATGTTTGCTTACAAAAACATCAAAGATAATGCAAAAATTGTCAAAAATTACAAAAAAGACTTATTGTTCTTAATATGAAATTTCTTTACTTAAATTCAATGATTTCCGTGTTGGGACCGAGTCCATGTCTCAGAACAAGTAATGGGTCACTGAACTTGACCCATGACCCTTATGACCCATCAAGTTCTTGACCCATTGACCCATCATGACCCAATGAATGTTGTTATTTTCAAGATGGCGGCCGTCGCCACTGAAAGCCATTTTGAAATAAAAAAAAATCGCGCGACGACGGGTTTTTTAGGGTCAGGCGGAGACTAAGGATGGGTCGTGGGTCCAGGAACGTGACCCGTGACCCATGTGACCCATCCAATTTTGCGACCACATTTGACCCAATGCCCATTACTTGCTCTGCCATGCCTTATTTAGTAGCTTTCTCCGGAAGCTTAGTCGAAGGGTATTTTTAGAGCATTTTCCGAAAAAAAATGCTCTATTGTCCCCGTTTTGTCTGTCTGTCCGTCCGTCATCACCCTAGATCTCAACAACCATAAGTCCTGAGACCCATGATGTATATATATCATTTTGTAGGTCTTGGCCTGCCAAGAAATGACCTTTTTTCCATTTGGCGATCTGACCTCTCAGGGCCGTAAAGGGGGCCTTAGTACCGTTTTTTTACTATATAAGCTATATTAATAAAGGAGCGCTATATCTCAGCAACTATAAGTCCTAGACCAATGATGTATATATCATTTTGTAGGTCTTGGCCTGCCATGTGTACATCAAAGAAGTTCATTTCGCGATGGGACCTCTGTAGGCCGGGCTTCAGGGCTCCTAAGGGGCTTATATATTATATATACACCTTGTACGTTCAATAACCCGTTCATTTGGTGCGAAATACTGGCAGCACGTAGTTTCACTTCAAGATTTATTAAGAAACTCATCAAATGAAATAGTAAGCTTGTGTTCTGAGTTTAATTGAAAGTATCAGAGCTATGCAACAATTGACGGAGTTTTCGGACGATTAAATGACTATAATTTCGAATGTTTTCAATTATGAGTCCTATTTCAGTAACCACAAACCACTTGTAGTTAGATTTAAGAGACAATAATTTTTTTTTTTCAAATATAAAGAAACGTCTTTATATTTTTTTTTACAAATATATGCATTACACAATTGAATTTATAAACATTTCCAAAATTTACAAATATTTACTGAAAGCTAACAAACGTACTGATACATAAGACGAAAAATGCGCTAACGTGTTGTGTCCAGAATGGAACAGGCTTAATTGCTTGTTTTTATTTTGTTGTTTACAGATTTTTAGTTAATTCTTTGGATGCCTTTTCTTGATTGAGCTGCCAGACTTATGTATTCTCTTTATTGGTTAGATATATTTTAATGCCTTTATTAAGATCAGGATTATTTTTGTTGACATTAAAATGTTATTTTATGTACAGCATTCCCTCATTTCCGCTATTAAACGGATACATAATTTACGCGACGGTTGATAAATGAAATAGTTTCGTAGTTAGAGCATATAAAACATGAGATAGTATTATACAACCACCATCGTGCTCATATTGCTTAATATATTTCACTAAATAAAATGACAAAACGTCATTTCGGGAATGTCACATACATATTCTTAAACCGTTACCATTTGTTTGTTATCTATATCAATACACCATTTTTTTTCTCAAATTGGAAATAGTTCAATGTTACTTTAATCTTCACACATAATTGTGTATTATTAAATGTGTTTTTTTTTTTTTACAATAATAAGTTTGAACATTACAATGTTATCTTATGTTCAGCACTCCCTCATTTCCGAGGTTAAATGGATACAGAATTTACCACGACGGGGGATAAATGAAAATAGTTTCGTTTAAGAGCACATAATTATACAACCACCATCGTGCTCATATTGCTTAATATATATTTCACTAAATAAAATGACAAAACGTCATATAAGAAATAAAAATAATCTGATTTTTACCGTCTAAAAAAAACGCCACTTGCTGGTGAAACAATGCCTGTGTCTGCCTCTATCCACCCCTCCACTCCCCCCCCCAGCACAATATGGTGTTTTTTGTCAACCTCACTGTGACCCAGCCCTCGTCTCCCAGCAAACTATAGTGGTGTCAAATGCTTGCTGTGACTGAACCCAATATTCTATAAATAGTCCTGCGTCTTTTCCCCCGCTATCACTTGCTGTGACCCAGCCCTCGTCTCCCAGCAGACTATAGTGTTTTTTTCACTATCGCGATTTCCGGCTGCGTCTTCTTCTCGAAAGAGGAGAAATATATATATATATATATATATATATATATATATATGTATATATATATATATATATATATAGATAGATAGATATATAACTATTTAAGATTTGTATCAACCTATCCTATGAAGGTATTCATTCAAATAATATTAAGTCAGACAAACAGAACTCACAAACTTAAAGTAATACGGAAAGCTAAGCATACTATTTTTATTAGTATGGTGTTTATGATAATTTTAAATGAATTAATTTTTGTTTTTTTGTAAATTGTAAGGCGCTTTTTGTAATCTTAGTTAAATTACAAGTGAAATATCAGGCAAGGGTAGAAATAACTACGAGTTGTCTTATCCTTTCTTAATATTCATGGGTATATATTGGGACATTGTGGTACATAGTATGACATTGCGGGACATTGTGGTACATTGTGGTACATTCTGGGACATTGTGGTAATTATGTGACATTGTGGTTTATTGTGGGACATTGTGGATATTGTGGTACATTAAGGGACAATGTAGACATTGTAGAACATTGTGGTACATTGTGGACAGTGTGTTAATTTTGGGAAATCGTGGAACATTGTAGGACATTTGATACAATGTATGTAACCTTAGGACATTGTGGGACATCGTGGTACATTGTGGAACATTGTGGTACATTGTGGTGCATTGCGGTACAATGGTTGCGTGTGATTGTGCGGACATGTGTAGTACATTGTGGTACATTGTTGTACATTTTGGGACATTGTGTTACATTGTGGTTTTGGGACATTGTGGACATTTGGTTCATTGTGGTACATTGTGATACATTGTGGGACATTGTAGACATTGGGGAACATTGTGAGTAAATGTGGTACATTTTGGTACATTGTGGTGCATTGTGGGACATTATGGTACATTGTGGGGCATCGTGGTGCATTGTAGGACATTGTGGGACATTGTGTTACATTGAGGGACATTGTGGTACTATGTTGTACATTGTGGGACAATGTGGGACATTGTGGAATATTGTGGTGCATCATTGGACATTGTGGTACATTGTGGTACATTGTGGTTCATTGTGGGACAATGTGGTACTGTGGAACATTGTGGTACATTGTGGTATATTGAGGGACATTGTGGACATTGTGGTACATTGTGGTATGTTGTGAACAATTTTGGTACATTGTGGGACACTTTGGGACATTTTGGTATATATATATATATATATATATATATATATATATATATATATATATATGTATACTAGTTGCAAGTACCCGGCTTTGCCTAGGTTTAAAAATAAGGTTTTCTGTTTACCTTCTGTTTTCTCCCTACCCCCTATCTCCCTTTCCCTCCCTCCCTTTCTCCCTCCCTCCCTCCCTCTGAAAATCTCTCTCCGTCCCTCTCCCATCTCCCTCTCTCCCCTCTCCCCCTCCTTCTCTCCCCCTTCCATCCTCCTCCCTACTCCTTCCCTCCCTGCCCCCTCTTTCTCTTTATCTCTTCCCCCATTTCTCCCATCCTCTCCCTCTCTCCTTCCCTCTCCTCTCTCTCCCTCCCTGTAACCCCTCTCTCCCTCCTTTCTCCCTCCCTCCCCTTTCCACCTCTCTCTCTCTCCCTTCCCCTCTCTCCCCCTTCCCTCCCTCCCTCATTCCCTCTCTCTCCCTCCCTGCCCCCCTCCCACTTTTATCTCTCTCTCCCTCCCTCTCTCCCTCCCTCCCCTCTCTCTCCCTCCTCTACCCCCTCTCTCCCTCCCTTTCTCTCTCCCTCTCCCCCTGCTCCCTCTCCCCTACTCCCTCTCCTATCCTTTTCTCCCCCCTGTCCACCCCCTCCTCTCCCCCCCTCCCCGCCCTCCCTCCCTACCCTCCCCTTTCCTCTCTCTCCCCCCTGCCCCTTTCTCTCTCTCTTTATCTCTCTCTCTCTTTATCTCTCTCTCTCTCTCTCTTTGTCTCTCTCTCCCTCCCCCCCCTCTCTCTGTATATATATATATATATATATATATATATATTCTTATTATTATGGTTTCACACTTCTTCTAAAATCCTTCTTCATTCCTTTACCTTCCTCAAACTGTACACATCAGAGAGCATGAAAAAACATCAACAATTCTTTGCATCACAAAGGCACAATACAGCACCAGCGCGCAAGTTCTATTCGATCATAGGGAAATGACGTCACCAAAGAATTTTATTTATGGTGCCGTCGAGATTACTTTAATAAAATAAAAAAAAAATTACAATTAAACCACCCATCGATATGAAACAGAAACCTGTCCTATAACCTTCCCCATGTAATTATGTGTATGTGTAACAAATTTCACGTTATTTGTTTTTCTGGATCTTGAGTTATAAGGGAACAGACAGACAGACAGACGAATTAACAAATGCGTCTTATAAGTATAGATATATATATATATATATTAGGGTGCCACTCAATGCAATGGGAAAATATTTTTAAAGTTTTATTGTCTAACCCCCTAATTTTTTCCTTATTTTATGTTAAGTAATTTTACCAAGTTTCATGAATATACAGTGATATTTAGAGGTAGCTCAGTGGACTTGAAATTTTATATGCGAAAATGCCTGTATTTGACATACAAGGCAACCTGGAGGCAATTTATGTTACTTATTTATATAATTTCTGTTACTTATTTATATTTTCATGTCAATGCAATATATATTACTTCTAGTGCCACTGTGACAATGAAAGAAGTTATTCAGTTTTGGCATAAGGCACGCATTCCAGTTCGAAAAGAATGCCAATTAATTGCCAAGATAAAAAATCTCCATTCAGCATGGATTGGAATAAGAAAAAATGTATCCCATAACGAATGGATTCTGGAAGGAAGGAGAAGGAACACCAATTTACTGAAATTTTGACTGATTTGTTTGATGTTGCACATGTGAAGGCTTTAAAAGCTACAGATGCAGGTACCTGAAGACATAAAATTTCTTGAAGCACAGAGAGAAAGGGAGGCATGGTTGCATGGGTCCAGTGGATATGGTGCTAACTCGGAAAGAACAAAGGTCTCATAAACGGCGCTTAGAGCAAGAATATCGTAAGGAAAAGGAGACTAAGTGGATGCAACATGAGGCAAAGAAGATGAAGTTTAGTGCCAGCAATGAAAGTGACACTGAGGCTAAGAGCACCGATTGTTGTGATCCCACGATGATTTTGATGAACTCTCCGAATCACCTGATGTGTCTACTTCTAAGCCAGTGAGGATCGTCCGATCCACCAATATTGTGAGTCCAGGTTTGGCAGCTGCATTGAGACAGAAGTAAAGTCGAGTGACAGGAACGCACTTTACATAATTGCAGCAGCAGCAGAATCACTTGGCCACAGTACTGCAGCCCTGGCGATTAACAAGGAATCAATCAGACATAAACGACGTAAACATCGTGAAACAGAAGCTACAGAGATTCATGCATCGATTGATCCAAACTGTCCATTAACTGCGCACTGGAATGGAAAAATGTTGCCTGCATTAACATCAAAGAGTTAGTTGAATCGTCTTGCTGTTTCACAGGTATCCGGTGATGGTACAATGAAGTTGCTGGGAGTACCAAATTTGCCAAATGGAACAGGAGAGGCCGAGGCAACTGCCGTGTTTAATCTTATTCAAGAATGGAGCATTGCTGATAACATCAATTTCATGTGTTTCAACACTACGATGCCAGATAACACTGGCATAAATGCAGGTGCCTGCATTCTTCTGGAGAAGAAACGTGAAAGAGAAATGATCAGCTTAGCATGCAGGCGCCACATAACAGAACTCATTGTGGCAAAGGTGTTTGATCTAAGTGGACAAAATATCAAGTTATTCCAGGTTATTTGAATGTTCGGGCTCAATTGACACATCGTGATGTATGCAAGTGGAATGGAAGTAGATTATATTGCAGTGGTTCTCAATCCAGTTCGGTATGAACTCATTCACTTCATTCAGCATCAGCTAACAGTGTTTCAGCCCAGATATGATTAACGTGAGCTTCTGCAAATGTCACTTCTTTTCTAGGTGCAGCTTGTGGTGCAGATGAAAAATTCTGTCTCCTGGCGCTTATCACCGGACCCGGTGGATGGCAAAAACTGATTTAAAGCCTTAAGATTTTCATTTTGCGTTCTCGGATTTCCAACTTACTGCACGTTAATTGTCATCACTGGATCACTTCAACATTTTTATACTTAAGGTTCTACCTGAATTCGTGGTTTACATTACCATGTGCTACATCTATATCCCCGTAGAGATTTGTAGCTACTTCAACAATTAAAGGAGAACTACAAGGAAACAAATGACACCGTTGCTTCAAAGCAGCAATAAAATCATTCTCTGGACACTTGTGGTACTTGAGAGAAATTCTGGTAGGTTTTGCATTTTTTTGACAATGATCTTTCATCTGAAATGAAGTTCAGTCATGGTTGCAGCACTTAACAAGATAACAACAGGATCATCATCTTCTGAATAGCCTTCTGTCCAACATTACAACAAAATAAACTTTCTGATTTTGTTTTAAAAACACACTGGAAACCTTTCACAGCTTGGAACCACAAATTTTTCTGACCACGAATCCAGACACATGGGCAGCCGATAACAACTAAATTGTTGGCCATTGGAAGAAAATTGCAGAGTTTGAGAAGTCGTCCACGATGCGGCCGAGCGTGGAGTGGCCCTGAGTACTAACCAATCAAGAAGAAGAGAAACAGTTTTGTTACAAGTAGTGAGAGAAACACACGTCTTGAGCATTTCAATAATGCTAACAAGTCCACCATAACTGTCCCAGTCGCAGCTAGAATATCATTACTTGGACTTGACAACATGTAATTAGTGAAGTTTGAACTATGTTTAACTATGTTTGACTCTTTATGTTTATTAGCTGAAGGTTCTGAACGTTACTATTCTGGTGCTATGTACAAAACAAGTGACGTTTGTTCTCTTATACAGCAATTTGTGTCTTCAAATAACTTTAGATTTTTTTGTTGTACATTGTGGGACATTTGTGGGGACATTGTGGTACATTGCGGGACTTGTGGTACAATTTTATTCCTGTGGTATTGTGGTACATTGTGGGACATCGTATTACTTTGTGTTACACTGTGTGATATTGTGGTACATTGTTGGACATCGTGGTTCATTGTGGTCCATTGTAGTCCATTGTGGTAATTTGTGGTACATTGAGGGGCATTATTGTACATTGTCGGACATTTGTGGTACATTGAGGGACGATGTTGTACATTGTGGTACATTGTGGGATATTGTGGTACATTGTAGTTCATTGTGGTACCTAGTGGTACATAGTGGTACATAGGGTACATTGTGGGACGTTTTGGAAAATGTGTGATTTTGTGGTTTATTGTGGGACATTGTGGACATTGTGGGATATTAAGATCTGTATCAACCTATCTATGAATGTATTCATTCAAATAATAATAAGACAGACATACAGAACTCTACAAGCACTTAAGGTTTCTACGGGAAGTTAAGCATATAATTTTTTATTAGTATGTTGTTTATGATAATTTTAGAATGAATTAATTTTTTTTGTAAATTGTAAGGCGCTTTTTGTGATCATGGTTAAATTACAAAGTGAAGTATCAGGCAAGGGTTAAGGAAATAACTAAGAGTTGTCCTTTCCTTTCTTAATATTCCTTGGTATATAGTGGGACATTGTGGTACATTATAGGACAATACGGGACAATGGGGTACAATGTGGTTTATTGTTGGACATTGTGGATATTGTGATACATTGTGGTACATTTTGGTACATTTTTGGTTCATGGTGGAACATCGTTGTACATTGTGGAAAACTGTGGAGCATTGTGGGTCATTGTAAGAGATTTTAGGACATTGTGGTACATTGTGTGACATTGTTGTACGTTGCGTTACATTGTGGGACATTTTGAACATTGTGGTACATTGTGGTGTACATTGGTGTACATTGTGGTACATTGTGGGATATTATGGTACATTATGGTAAAATGTGGTATTTTTGTATATTGTAGTGTGGTACGTTGAGGGGCATCGTTTACATTGTGGGACATTGCTGAACATTGTGGTACATTGTGGGCAATTGTTAGATATTGTGGGACAATCTGGTACATTGTGGTACATTGGGGGACATATAAGGACATTGTGTGACATTGTTGTACATTGCGGTACGATTGCAGCTACAATGTGGTATTTTGGTACATTGTGGGGCATTGTGGTAGATTGTGGTACTTTGTGGGACATTATGGTACATTGTGGACATTGTGTGATATTTTGGTACATTGTGGAATATTGTGGGGCATTGTGTGACATTGGTATGATATATTTGTTTGTTTGCAGTACAATGTGGTGTTTTTGTACATTGTGGGATATTGTGGTACATTTGTGGTGCATTGTGGGCATTGTGGGTTATATTGGTACATTGTGATACATTTTACCCTGTGGTACATTGTGGACATTGTGGGACATTGTGGGACAATGTAGGACATTTTGATTTATTGTGTAACATCGTTGTACATAGCGGATATTGTGGGACATTGTTTTGTGCATTGTGTGGGCATTTGTGGACATTGTGGGACATTGTGGTGAGCATTGCTGGTTTTTGTGGGACTTTATATGATACATTGTTGACATTGTTGTACATTGTGGGATATTTTGATACATTGTGGGATATTGCGGGGCATTGTAGTTCATTGTGGGACATTGTGGGACATTGTGGAGCAACAAGAGACATTGTGGGACATTGTGGTACATTGTGGGATATTGTGGTCATAGTAAAGCATTGTTGTATATTACTGTACCCTGTGGGACATTGTGGACCTTGTGGGACATTGTGGTACATTGTTGGGACTATGTTTGTGGTACATTGTGGGACATATTGGTACATGTGCTTAGCACATTGTGGGACATTGTGGGACATTGTGGTATATTGTGGGACATTGTGGTTCACTGTGGTACATTGAGGAACATCGTTTTACATTATGGGTCATTATGGTACATTGTGGACATTGTGGGACATTATGTACATCATTGATGACATTGTTGGACATTGTGGTCCATTGTGGTACATTGTGGGACATTGTAATACATCATGATACATTGTTGGACATTAGGGTTAGTACTTTTTTCATTTTTTTCAGAATCTTATTTTACATGGCATTTTTTAATGAACAATTGTGAACAAAATGTGAAAATAATATTAATTTATTTTTCACTCAAAAAAAAAACCCTTCCCCATCAACGCCATCTTGTGTTTACATATAAGAAGCGTTTTTCAATAAAAATTACTTCTTTGATGGATTGCGCAATAACAAATATTTAATTACATTAATTACATCCAGGAACTTTATAGGAGTATTTTTTACCTCCATGTCTGAAACAAAATAATAAAAAAAAGTTTATTTTAAATTTAAAAGTGCACTGTTTTTATGTATTATGTCCCTACAAATGTCCCTATAGTTGCAACTTTACCAAAAATGGTTAAAACTTATAGAACCTTTGTTTGGTAATTGTTGAAAGTTTACCTTGGAATTTGGAAAGTCTGCTTGGTTGATTTGGGAATATAGTATTCTTCTAATTCAATTTTATTCAACTGTAATCATCTGCTTGTAATGAATTTTGTAGAAAAGCAAATTTGTTAACAAATAAAGCTTGTAAAGTATTAAAAATATTAAGCGAACACTCTACCAATATTATTGAATCTCCTTCACTTGCATCAGAAGTGTATAAGGCAACCCATAAAGAAGCAAGAATTGTTGAAGTTGCAGTTTAAAAACAGCTTACAAAATTTTGAATGGTGCATACATTTTGACGGAAATAGAATAGAAGGAGAAAAACAATTTGTTTTGCTGAAAAACGTTGAAAAAAGAAATTTGATTAGCCATATTGTCTCTGAACAAATGGAAAAGCAGGAGACAATATTTATAGCTAATATGGCTGTTCTAGCTGAATGGCGAACTCTATTCATGTATTCCGAGTAATTATTTGCGATACAAGGAACACAAATTCTGGCAGCAAAAATGGTGTGGTACGCAAGCTGCAAAATTACTGTCAACAGAACAGTGGACAAATCCCTCAGTACATGCCGACTGCCAGCTTCATGTTTATAGGCCTAGTACTCAAGCATGCTATGGATTCTGTTTTCGGCAGGGAAACGTCTAATCCAAACATTTCTTATCCATTTGTTTGGCTGAAATTAGCGCAAATTACGAGTCACTTAAAGAGTCACTTGATTCTCAAGATAGTAGTTCAGAAATCATGTGAGAAAACAAAAGGATGGGAAGTCAACGCATGAAGTTCTTACATCATTTGACGCAAGTATTTCACTATTACGAATGAAATAAAACCTTTCCAGTAATTCACTTCCAGAGACTGACGACTTTAAGTGATGCTCGTTGGAATTCAAGTGCAATACTAGCACTTCTGGTATTCCGGAAAAATAGAAACGAGAAATTTGAACTTGTGTGTACTTTTCATAGCGAGGACATGCATGGTCTGAAGTATGGTATTCAGATCAAAGGGACTGGAAAATAGGAAAAGAGATTTTAGCACCTGCTTTGCATGAGATACCTTACTAAAAGCAGAAAGATGCTTCTTGAGGCACTGGGTCTGTGAAGATTAAGCAATACCTGGTATAGAACGAAGTAACTGCTATGCAGAAAAAGCTATACAAATAATGCAAGATATTGTTCAACGTTGTGAGACTTCAAAGACACTATAAACTGTTTTATTCTCACTAATGATGAAGCATAAAACTTAATTTATGTTTCCTATGCTGTCCTTTATTATCATTTCATATTTTGGATATCTCTATACTCATGCTTACATGCATTGCACTTGTTGTTCTTATGTAACTTTCCATTACAGTGTTGTGTTATATATATATTAATATATAATATTCGTTTTATGGTTTGGTGGGAAGGTTTTCAAATATTTTCAGAAAAGGTTATTTGTGTCATAATACACTCATTCAAAGTCACTAACCTTTTCTTGCCATGTAAATATGAGGTTACAAAAAGTCATAATCCAATTGGACATTGTGGTCCATTGTGGTACATTCTGGGACATTGTGGTCCATTGTGGGTACATTGTGGGACATTGTGGTACATTTTGGGACATCGTGGTACGTTGCGGTACATTATGGGACATTGTTTCGTATTGTCGGGCATTGTGGACATTGTGGGTATAGTGGGACATTGTGGGACCCTGTGGGCTATGCCCTACGAGGCCGGGGTGCAGCGGTGCGCCGCACCGGGGCCCATGAAAATTTTAGGGGCACATCATGAGCAGTAGATATAAATTAAAGTAAATATATTGAAAGTTTAAAAAAAATAATTTTAATTTATATTTTACGTCATTCGTTATCAAATTTAATTTCTATACATCATTAAGCTTCCGTAAATATGTATCTTTATTGTTAGTTATATTTTTGGCTTTCCATTAAAATATTTTTGCCGTGTTACGTCTTTATTTTGTTTTTTACATTCTGCTAGTATTCGGTTTTTTTAATTTAAATATAAATTCATGTTGTTAAATTTTAAATAACACTTTAAAATTTTAGTTTTATTTTAAAATTCATTTAAAATTTTTGGCTAATATTAATTTTTAACGAGGATGAGTCAAAAACTGAATCAGGACATAGAAAATTATGTTACCAGAGTTCATATTGTATTTCCTTCAATATTGCCTAAAGATGAACACAATCAAGCATTTCCAGAAAGTATATTGATGTTCATAAACATTAATGGAGAACAGCATACCCGATACTGACTTGTCTGGAGTCAATATGAAAAATCACTATTTTGTTTCCCTTCTCGGCTATTTTGTAACACAGTTTACTGTAGGTTGAGTACTGCATCCAAATCTGATTTAGCTACACCTGAAGGCTGGCCAGCCAGCGCCAAAGTGGCGAAAATTATGTAACAGGGTTCCCGGAGCATGAAAAGAGACATGGACATAAGGAATGCTATCTAGCTTGGCGTGAACTGGAAAGACGCCTGTCAATGGAAGAAGGTATTGAAAATCTACTAGAGGCATCTATTAGAGTGTGGTACAACATTTTGAAACGAATTTGTGATGTTACCCATTTTTTTTTTTTTTAGGAGAAAGTGGTCTTGCTTTTCAAGGCTCTTTGCAACGACTTGGTGACTCAAATAATGGACATTTTTTAGGTTTGATAGAGTTGCTTTCCCTCTGGGACCCCATTTTAAGAGAAAATGTGGATAACAAGATAGAAGAGTCGCAAAAAAGGAAGGCTGCCAAGTACATTACCTCTTTAATATGATTCTCAAAATGAATTTATTGCAGAATGCTCTGACCTTGTAAAGCTGTACATTTTAGGCAAAGTACTATGCAATAATCGTAGATTCTACACCAGATTCATCTCATGTTGAGCAAACAATATTTCTTATGCGTTACGTAGTTCGCCACGAATCAGGATATGAAATAGCAGAACGATTTATAAAATGTGAAAAAAATGGATCGGAAATAGCGCAACTCATTACTGAAACATTGGAAAGCCATGATATCCCCTTTGCTGATTGTAGGGCTCAAGGTCAAAAACAATGTCAGGCAAATTCAAACGAGAACAAGCGATGATCAGAGAGCAAAACCAAAACGCCATATTCTCTCCTTGTCGTTGCCTCACACTTAACTTATGTGGCAATGATGCTGCTGAATGTATATATCCGGAGAAGCAATCACATACTTTGGAACTTTACAAACAATATATACATTATCCAGTTGCAGTCCAAAAAAGATGGGAAATATTTTTAAAACGAATTGGCTGTTCGCTTCATGGCATATCTAGTACCAGATGGTCAGATCGAGTTGAAAGCGTAAAACCGTTTGTAGCTCATAATGTCCAGGGGTTAAGTTGTTACCTTAGAAAACCTGCTAGAACTCAATATCACTGCAAAAACTTCGGAACGAAATCTTCTGGATCTCTATGTTATATCAATTGCTATTCACCTGCATCATAATGTCCAGTTATATGGTACAGAATATTAGTTCCCATTGATTTTTGTAACTGAAACCATTCAAGCTAGTTGAAGATTTTTAACTTTAGATGTAGAAGTTTGCAAACATGGCTTATAAGCTTGCTTCCACAACTACAGGCATTGCGAGAGAGTTGGAAAGCAATATTGTATGACTGAATCTAAACTTGTTGCATCCAGTCTTCAGATAGAAATAAAATTGTTTAGGAACCATGCCAGGAAAAAAACACGTTTTCACTATGAGGGTGCACCTGATGAAAATTTAGATAAAATGAATAAATCAGATGAATCTATTGAGGAAGCACACTTTTGAAAGCATATATTTTATGTACTTTTGGATAATGTTATTGGAGGGCTTACACCAGCCACAGTAGCATCTGCAGAAAGAGGTTTAAGCAAACTTAAACTCATCAAAAATGATCTCAGGTCTACCATGGTCCAGGATCGCCTGAACAACCTATTGAGTCTGAAATTGCAAAGAATACAGACTTTGACACTGTAATTTGTAGTTTTGCCCAAAAAAAAAGCACGCAAATCGACCTTGTTTTAATAATATTTGTTTATACATTTTTTTTGTCATTTTTATTCTTTCTGTGTATTTTTTGTTTTTGTTTACGGTAATCTAGGTATATTTGTTTGTGATATGTTCAGGTAATTGAACAGCTGCATTAATCATTTATAATTCGAAAGTCATAGCCTGTGTTAAGTTTTTTTTTTATTTGACACAATATAATAAGTAATACTTTTAATTATTAAAGTTTCAACTTCTTTACATACACGTTCTAAACTAATAAACTGTGAAAGTTGAGCTGCCAAAACTAATTTTTGCTTTATATTGAAAAAAGAGGGGCCCCAAAAAATCTTGCACCGGCACATTTTACTCCTCTCCAGGGGCCCTGCCTGTGGGACATTGTGGTACTTTGTGGGATATTGTGGTACATTGAGGGACCATCGTTGTATATTTTGGGTCATTGTTGTACATTGTGGTACATTGTTGACATTGTGGTACATTGTGGGATATTGTGGTACATTGTGAGATATTGTGGTACATTTTTTACATTCTGGTACATTTTGATACATTGTGGGACATTGTGGGCCATTGTGGTACATTGTGGGACATTTTGGGACATTGTGGTACGTTGTGGAACATTGAGGTATATATATATATACAAATTCGCAGTTTAGAGACGCGGTGATGCATAGCGTTCGTACAGAAGTGCACATTTTTTAGTTCATAACTGATAACTACGTAAAGAAAGTTCGATGTGAGGGTATGTATGGTAGTGAGGGTAGTTCGCTGCGGCGCTCAATCATCTATCGAAAACCCCGGATTTTATCTTTGGTTAGGACCATGGGAACTTCTTGATTTGATTAAAGTTCCCTCAGTCTCCGGTAGTGCTTAACGGCTATGGTAGAGATAAAACGTCACAATAGTATCGCTAAGCAACAAATAAAAGAAATATGTGCATGATGGCCAACTTAAATTCATGCAGTATAGGACACGATTATAGTACATGTAAATGTTGCCGCCAACTTGTGTGACAGACGCAGACAGAGCTGGAATTGTTTTATTTATATTTTAGATTTCGTGGAAGGGTTTTTACAATAGTAATACAAATAGTTTAAAAGAAGCGCGAATTTTGTTGACTGTCGGGTAGAAAAAAGTCAATCTGTACATGCTTTTCTAAAGAAAAAAGCCGCATAGCTTCAAATTGGCATAATAGAAAATCGCTTAAAAAGGACTTCACAGTTTACTCAAGTTATATTCCTATTAGTTAGAGAAATATATGTCTCATAAATTGTTAATTGCCGAATACGTCAAAGCAAGCAAGACGCATTCAGCATTCAACAATCTTTGACAACTTTGCATAATAATTTTGTTTTATTTTTAAGCTATGAACGAAATTAAAAATCTAATTAGTTGTTGTTTGTCTTCCTTACAACATCCTAAAGGATAAATTATTTCAATAAAAAAATTGTCACAGAGTCCTTGAAGAGATCTAATTAGTTGTTGTTACTTTTCATTTAAAAAAAAAAAAGCAAAAGGATAAACTATAAAAATAAATAAAAACTATGTCCGTGCGAGGAATCGAACCTTGGTGGCCAGCACACGTAAAAAAGTAGCTGCCTTAGCCATTCAACAACCACGTCAAACAATTGAATTCAAATATTTTGTATTAAGTAATAATTGCTTAATTATTTTGCTCTCCCACTTGAGACAGGAGCAATGCGCATGCCTGGAGAGTGAGGGAGGGGCGGGAGGGAGGGTTAGAGAGTCGGAATTCGTTGCGTGGTCTTTCACATGGTTGGGCGACGTAGAGAATTTTTCAGCGCACCACGGAATGGTAATTGAACGCGGTGACGGGCTGCAGCGATGACGTTGCCACAGAAGAGAAAGAGAAGAAGAAAGGATACGAAGCCGATTAGAACAGTGGCCATTATTGTTGTCTTTGTTTATGATTATTAAATGCTCTTGTATGGAACCCAATTTAATGTGTGTTCAGTCAATGAACAGTGAGAGCATATAACACTGGTGTCAGAAATGGGGACATTTTGAAGAACGGCAAGTAGAAATATGTATGGAATGTTAGAGAATTAAAAGAAGAACTAGAAGAGAGGATCTTCCTACCTCCGGTATAAAAATAGAATTAGTTAATAGACTTTAAGAGGTTCTAATTGTAGAGAGGGGAAAAAACCCCTGAAACTCAGAAAATTGAAACGGAGATAAGACCAGTTGAAGTTATGGAATTGATCAAAAAGAGGGATCCTGTAGCAATGAGAAGTACGGGCTGCAGCGATGACAACCTAACAGAGTTTGATAAAAACAACGACATGAACAATGAATCACAACTCAACAAAAGCCACGATTTATGGAAATCCACAATTGTGGAGCTGATGATAGAACCAACGTTTGGTACTGCAACGGCAAGGCCCCTGCATGTCTGAATTTCGTGCACAATCTGCCGCGCTTCAACAGCAAGAAATTCGTGGTGATCCGAGAAGAGCCACCTGAGACGTTGGTGACCCGAGATGAGCCACCTGAGACGTTGTTGACCCGAGATGTGCCACCTGAGACGTTGGTGACCCGAGATGAGCCACCTGAGACGTTGGTGACCCGAGATGAGCTACCTGAGCCCATGGGCGTCGCTAGGAATTTTTCCAGAGGGGGGCAAAAATTTTTTTTTTATTTTAACTGACAATGCCATACAGTTTTATTTCTTAATTAGATCCAAGTTAAGTATATCATTAATTACACTGGTAAACAGTGAATTCATTGCCAGTGATATTTGTATCATTTTATACAAAGTCAACTATGCTGATTTAGAATATGTAAGTGCTTTTGCTAGATTGGCTCTATTTTACGAGATAATTAAAATTAATTAAATAATGTATGCACCGTGTTTGAAAATTGTCAAGAATTGCATGAAGTAAAATAGTATACTAACAAATACTAGTGAAAATGTTGATAGTCATGCAGAATTTTGTTTAAAAAGATATGTAGTAGTGCTATAGAAGAAAACATTTTCATTTGAAAAACTAATTATGTCTAATTAATTAATTAATATGTTAATTGTCTATGGTAATGCATTAGCAAATCGCTGTTTGCTCGACTTCCATTTGTGTGTGTCATTGGGGCCATTGCGCTGGAGGCTCCAACAGTAGTCATCATATTATGTCCCATCTTCCTTGATATCTCTCCTCCATCACCCTCATATCCTGATGGAACCTCTCGCGCTTGTTCCTCACTGAAGTCCCCAAGGTTACCTGGAAATTAGTCTAAATGACTGTGCAGGTAATGTACCTTGATGCTTATATTTTGCTCCAATGTTTCTGAAGTTAACGAGCATATCTAGTACCCGTTTTCGTAATTCTCTGCTTTGTTATTACCTAAGAAGTTCTGACAACTGAAACAAAACTGTTCCATGAAGAAGCTTCAAGGTGATCCGTGAAATCTGTAAAATTTTTATCGTTGTGGTGTTTTCGAATCTGAGGACCGTCAAAAATCCCAAAGCCTTAATAAATTGTTTCATTAAACCTAATTTGATATGAAGCGGTGGGAGAATGATCTTGTCAACCAGTGGCTTGTTGATGATATTTTCTTTACCTACAGTCATGGTTTCCCTTGCAGGCCATGTCACTCTTGTCCAATGATCTTGCCTTGCCCTGCTATCCCAAAGGCACATGAAGCACGGTGTATCTTGACTGCTACCCAAGCAAGAAGTTTACCATTTTTAGATCAACACAAATTGACCACTGATGCTCATAATAACAGACTTTCTGCAATACTGTTAGGATATTCTCATACTCTTCTTTAGGCGTTGTTGAGTGAGCAATAGGAAGAGATGCGTAACGGTTACCATTGTGTATCAGAACACATTTCAAGCTTCTGATGGAACTGTCTATAAAAAGACGCCAGTCTTTGGAATAGTAGTCTTGTAGTCCCATTTGGAGCAGAAATCCAGGATGTCATTACAGTAAACAAGATCTTCCTCTTGGCTGAAATATGGAAGAAGAAACTCTTCTCTTTTCCAATAAGAAATTTTTAAAATTCTTGTTTGAGAAAATTTCTATTTCTTTCATTGAGCCTGGACGCTAAAAGCTCAGATGTTTGCTTGGGCATATTTAGGTATCATATCAGGTCATTGAGTTCTTCTTGACTAAATGGTTGAGGTGTTGAAGAACTTCCTTCATAATCGCTTCCACTTTTTTCACCTGCCAAAAACTCCAGATCTTGCCCCTCGTCAGAGTCTGATGGTGAAAGCTCTAATAATCCACTAAACACTGGTCTAGGAACTTCACTGCTATGTGGAATTGGTCTCCTTGCAGATTCAAGATCAGGATAATCTCACTTAGATTTCTTGTGGCGATTGAAGCCTTTAACATTCACAATACAAAAATAGCAATCACCAAAATGGTCTTTCGGCTCTGGCCATACCATTGGTACACCGAAACTTAGACTTTTCTTCTCATCATTTGTCCACTGCCGTAGGCTCTCCACACAGTTTTGCAAACCTTATGGGAGCCCAAGACTTGTCTTGGTCTCCCAGCTTCATACCGAAATAAGCCAAATATGCCTGCTGCAAAAATTCGATTATATTTCTTTTCTTTTCAATCATATATTCTCCACAGATGTAACAGAATACATTCGGATTACGTTTGCAGCATCTTCGTGATGAACTCATGATGTCTGTAGAAAGCAGCTATAAAAGAGAAAAAACTAAACAAAGTTATAACTTGGTATAGTTAAATTAAACAACAGACACCAAACTTATTGCATTTGTTTTACACAAAGGCTACAATCATATTTTCAAGGGTGTCCAATATCTCAGAAACTAGAGCCAATTCAGCAAAAGCAGTGGCAGTTTTGAAATCAGCACCCATGAATTGCTATAAATTCATTCAAACATTCTTGGCAACTCGCAAAAATTTTTTTTTGTTGGGCTGTGTTATTTATATTGACATAAATAAATGTATTTGAAAATTTTGACTACAAGCACAAGCATGTTCCGATTTTAATTTTTTTTTTTGCATTCTGTAGATTGATTTGTCCTTCGAAAAGGTTTTTTGCATTCAGGTTTTTAGAGCATTTTCGAAAAAAAATGCTCTATTGTCCCCGTTTTGTCTGTCTGTCTGTCTGTCTGTCCGTCATCACCCTAGATCTCAACAACCATAAGTCCTAGACCCATGATGTATATATCATTTTGTAGGTCTTGGCCTGCCAAGAAATGACTTTTTTCAAATTCGCGATCTGACCTCTGAGGGCCGTAAAAGGGGGCTTATAAAGTACCGGTTTTTACTATATAAGCTATTTTAACAAAGGAGCGCCCTTGATCTCAGCAACCATAAGTCTTAGCCCCATTATGTATATATCATTTTGTAGGTCTTGGCCTGCCACGTGTACATCAAAAGTTTATTTCGCGATAGGACCTCTGAGGGTCGGGCTTCTGGGCTCCTAAGGGGCTTATATATTATATGTATGGCCCCATTCTACACCTTGTACGTTCAATAACCCATTCATTTGGTGCGAAATACTGCAGCACGTAGTTTCACAAAGATTTATTAAGAAACTCATCAAATGAAATAGTAAGCATGTGTTCTGAGTTTAATTGAAAGTATCAGAGCTATGCAACAATTGCCGGAGTTTTCGGACGATTAAATTACTACAATTTCGAATGTTTTCAATTATAGAGTCCTATTTCAGTAACCACAAACCACTTGTAGTTAGATTTAAGAGAAAATAATTTTGTTTTCAAATATAAAGAAACGTCTTTATAATATTTTTTTTACAGATATATGCATTACACAATTAAATTTATAAACATTTCCAAAATTTACAAATATTTACTGAAAGCTAACAAACGTACTGATACATAACATGAAAATGCGCTAACACGTCCTGTGTCTAGAATGGAACAGGCTTAATTGCTTGTTTTAATCTGGCAACTCTTGTTAGTTTATAATCGTCTGCCACTGAGTTTTTAAATTTATCCTAAATTAATATGGAATCAGAAATTGTTGTACAGGCTCAATAAAACGAAAAGTATAGCAGTCGCGGGATTCCGAAAAGCAGTTATTAGAAGATTTTATGGCGTCTCCAGCATATGAATTATCATATGCATTGAGAACAACAGTACAAGTTCAACAGCCAGACACAACTGAAGAAACTATTTCTTAATTGATTGTCACTGTCACTTCTTCATTTCCTAAATTGAATATAGGAAGGTATGTCTTGACATACGACCTTTCAAATGAGTTGAAATTGCTGCTGATCCTTGATTGTTGGACCCCTGATAAAAAGTATGATTTTTAAAGCTGACAGTGGTGGAAACAGAGGTTTTAGATATTCTTGGTTATCAGACTATTCATCGTGGTTTGTACACTCGCAAATGTTAAAAGGTGCCTTTTGCAAATTTAACGTGTTGTTTCCACAAAAAGTAATTCCAGGATTTTAAGGGGTATTAGTCATCAAACCATGCACACAATTTAAAGATTTCATCGAAGATGCACGTAGCCACATGCAAAGCACATCGCACAAAGGCTCTTAAGGATGCAAGCTATTTTGTGGCATTATTGGAAGCAAAAGCAGTTTCTATAGATGAGCAGTTGAGCTCATCATTTAGAAGAAAATTCAAGAAAATTGCAACAAACTGGGTCCCACCATTTCCACAATCCTTTTTTTGCGGCATGCATGATTTGGCACTTCGTGGAAAAGAATCACATTGTGGCAATTTTTACGACCTGTTACAGTTTCGTGTTGAATCTGGAGATGAAGTTCTAGGTAATCATTTGTCAATTGGTTCTTGTAATACTAAGTGCATCTCGGCAACTACACAAAACACTATGATCGAAATTTGTGGGTCTCTCTTGTGTAAAGACATTGTTCGTGAAGCAAATAATTCAGTTGCAATTTTCTATATTTACGTGCCGACGAGACAACATAATTTCAGGCATTTAGCAGATGTCACTTGGTGTTAGATTTGTCAAAGAACAACATCATCACAAATTCATTAGAATTAGGATTAGATAAGACAAAGCTTGTTGGTCAAGGATAAGACGGATGTTCTACAATGGCAGTAAAGAAGAAGGAGTCCAAGCAATAATTGGATAAGAAAGACCCAAAAGCAGCATTTGTACATTGCAGATTACATAAACTAAATCTGCTCGTAAACGATTTAAATAATGTGAATACTGTACGAAACACAATAGGAAAAATTAAGTCAAATATAGTGTTTTTCTGATAAATTAATCAGCGAAGAAAACTAACTCCAAATGTACCTTGCTATGTGAAACTAGATGAACACATAAATATAAAAGCTTGGGGAATTTCGCTGATAATGTGACAGAAATTGTTAAACAACTGGAATATTTAGAACAATCTGGAAAAAGTAAGCAAGTTGCACATTAGTTACTTTATGCTGTTAGTGGTTAGGGTTGGGGTACATTTGTTGTTTGATTAGCTATTATACAAAAATATTCATCAAACATAGAAACTGTGACCCAAAAATTACAGTCAGTGCATTTAGATTTACTGGCAATACAAAAATGTAGCACTCTAAGACCAGTAAAAACGTGGCTACGCGAAGATCGTTTAAGCTATGATCGTTTATCTGGTCTTTGTATGATGAGTATCCGCATAAAAAGAATATCTCAAAACAAAGAAAAAAATTAAAGAAAATGTTATCAATCGATATTGGACAAAAACTAAAACGTTTACAGTGTTTGTTCCAGAATAAATAGTTTAAAATTACAATATTACTGCTGTATCAGTGCAATATATAATTTTATACTCTATTTTCTTAGTATAGTAACTGTTTGATACTGAAACCATTCTTTTGAAAAATACAATAATGTAATAAGTTATACTTGCGAACATAATTCTTTTTTTATGTTTGATATATGTACATTTTCTTCAATGTAATAAACTTTCAGGGGGGGGGGCGAATAGAGCTTTCGGGAAATTTTCCCCCTTGCCCACCACCCCCTTGAATACGCCCACGCCTGAGACGTTGCTGATGCGAGATGAGCCACCTGAGACGCTGGTTACTCGAGCTGAGCCATCTGAGACGTTGGTGACCCAAGATGAGTCACCTGAGAGTTGTTGACCCGAGATGAGCCACCTGAGACGCTGGTGAACCGAGATAAGCTACCTGAGGAGCAGAGACGAAAGGTACAGAGGAGCAAGAAGATGAGCAGAGCATATCGGAGTAGAGGCGAACGAAGCAGGACAGAGACAAACCTGGCCATTGACTTTAATCTAGTCAGTACATTGTACATTTATCCTAGCTCTGTCAAACTCAAAACACTGCTTTACTGCTTCTTCGTGTTTTTCGATTAAATGATATGCTGTGTAAGTAGAACTGTGACTCTGTTCAGTTCGGAATCAGATAAATCCACAGTAGTAATGAACAGAAGTCTCACAGAGAGAATAATCAAACTCAAAATACTTCTTTTCTGCCACACAAAGTGTTTCACCATCGTCATGCTTGTTTACGCCAACCATTGCCTGATTATGTTGGGTCACATCAATGGGACGTTCAGCATACCGGATGCTAAATACTGCCAGGAGATCAGGCGGCTGAATGTGTGTTCAGGAAACATCCCCACCCGCACCGACCTGAACGTCATCGTGTTCAACCTGACGCAAGACATGCTCATAGCTGACCTTTACTTTCACACTGAGAGCGTAAGCGGATTCGGATTCTCACACAACGTGAAATCTTCACTGTCATGTCTAATTCTTCTGACTACCTGCTGAATCAGAAAACTGTATTTCGGTTGATGGGATCGACATTCTCAAAGCTACTCAGCACACTGCATTTTATCACATCTGTGAAATATCTGTTCGGGACGAACAGTCTTACGAGGGGATCAGTGTTATAACTCCCTCATTGCCCTCCATGGTATCTGTGAATTCCCTGTGTCAGCGCACCACGGAAATTGTAATTGAACGCGGTGACGGCTGCAGCGATGACGTAGCCACAGAAGAGAAAGAGAAGAAGAAAGGATACTATCCAACAAGAACAGTGGCCATTATTGTTGTCTTTGTTTATGATTATTAAATGCTCTTGTATGGTACACATGCCTGTGAGTTCAGTTATTGCAATATATACAGAAGATACTAAAACATTATCACAATGTTTAATGAGTAATTAAAAATGAATGATGAAATATATTTTGTTTGATTGCTTATTTAAAACAAAATAATTACAGTAATTATATTGATATTGCGATGTATGCTACGCAATATATTATATAGTACAATATATTCTACAAAATATTATAGATCTGCAGACTAAAACCAGAAAGTATTTACCGTGAATGACGTTACTATTATCATTCCATTTCCCTTCATCTTAAAGCCTAGTATTTAGAGTTCATTCAATGAAGAATTTAGTTTTGAAATAATTAAAGTTGATTATTGATGAAATTGTGAAAGGTTTATAAGATACATCAATTTTGAAAAGATAAATTAAAGAATTTGCTTTGTTTTAGTTAAAACTTTAGCTATTAAGAAAGGATTTAATCACCCTTTAGACTTCAGAGGCTTCCGTCCTAGTGTTTTGTTGCACCCATTGCCATTTACTAGGGCGCGACTCTGTCGAGAATAAGGATAAAAGGCAAATTGTCTATAGCAATACATGATATAGAGATGTAGATTATAAATGTATGTCAAGATTAAAAAATACTAAAAAGCATTAGAACTATTGATATTGTTTTGTCCAGTTAAAATAAGAAATTATATAGTCGTTCCAAGAACTAAAATAAAAGAGATATGTTTATATTTATGCAGATATATTACACCTAGGTGAGATAAAATAAATGTCGATAGTTAATAAAAAACTTGAACTTGAATTCAAAGTTACTTGTCGATTTTTTTAAGTTAAAGTAAAAATACACAAAATCCAAGGGGATAATACTAAAGTAACGATTTGTCATTTTCAAATTTTTGATGACAAATTAGTTTGACACGAAAATATTTGGTTAATCCAAATGAATGGGATATTCTTAACCACTGATCATATTTTTGTTCCAGAAATAAATTGGGATGAATTGAAATAGCTTGATACACATTCCGACGAAGAAAGGAAATCAATATTTGATCCCCTCTTGTAATTGACCAGTAAACATTCTGTTGAATGTTTTCAGTTAGAGTATTTCCTGTCTGGGTCATAGCACAGTTAATTTAAAATCAAACCAGCAAACGCAGTGTAGCTGTTTATGATTAGAATTAAAATGTGTGCTGCCGATATTAAATAATAGATGGGATCTATTTTTGATGTTATATTGATGCATCATTTATTTAACATCATTTATTCGTGTAGGCCTATATTACAATCTAATATTATAATATCCAGTTTATGGCTGTAATACTATAATGAAAATTAAGAATACTGTAACCTGCTAAAATATTTGTGGCTTCTTGTCTGGGTCTCCAATTCGAAAATATCATTTTTTAAAATGATGATATTCGCATTCTGTGTGATTTATATTATACGGGACTTCTCTTTATCTAAAAACAACCGCATTAATTTTAATAATTTCATAGAAATTATTTTATATTAAAATCCAGTTTTTTTTTCAATTTAATATAACTCAAAACATAATTAGCACACATATTGTGGACATTTAAATAAAAATATCAATCATCAGATCATTTTAAATTCTAATTTTAAAGTAAATACTAACAGGCCTACTTCTTTTATCTTTACCAAGTAACTTATTATATTGCTTTAATTAAACTAACTTAGGACTTTGGTCAGTGAGGATATAAATATGTCCCCTTTTTTAAATCGTTATCTTTATTTAATTTAAAAACAACGCAAATGTACAGAGTCGCTAAGGTTAGCTTTTTAGAGGCATTGTCAGTCATGGTTGTCATATTTGTCATTTTTTGGGACATTCATTATCACTAACTTTTCGAGTCTCATTAGATGTGAAAATTGAACAATTTTTTTATTCTTGATAACAAAGCGCTATTACAAAATGTTCATTCTTATTAATTAAAATTTCGTGCAATCCAACAATTTCTACATTTTATGGCAATGTTTCTAAAAATGGGGAAGCAGGACATTAGAACAGAGCCAGTTTTATATCTTGCAGATCGCTAATTTCTATAGTGGTACAAAAAATATTTGCTTTTTTAACTTCACGTTGCACTACGGTCATAAACGCAGGAGAGTTACACGTTCAACTCGCCAGTGGTGATTTTTTCCATCTGGATGTATTAGTTTAGCTTAGTTTAGTTGTAGATTAAATGTTACGTGGATTTGTAGTAATAAATAAAAGTATGTGTGTAATTATTGAACCCATGTGTCTTGAGTCATTCTATATATTAAGTTACAACAATATAATGAAGGTGCTTTAAAGCTTTTCAATAATATATTTTAAGATAAATTAATGTTAGTATTTCATTATAAAATCTTAGGTCGAAAATAGGCATAAAATGATTTTCATGTACGAAAAACTCTCTGCTTTTCGTCAGTTTGGGGTACCTATTGATAGACTGATTTGTCATAGTAGAATTTGCTTGTGTTACTCTACATTCACGCAACCACAACATAATAAGAGGCATGACACCTGGCACTGTACTCTTGAAGTTTTTAACCATATAACTCAGAAATGCATCTAATAAATGCATTTATTAAAACAGTTTCTTACGATAGATGCAGGCAAGAAGCCATTATTACTATTTTCGATTCTTATTTTCGATCTACAGCAGACAGACGGACTTGAGATGGAAAATATGTAATAAGATTATTAAATATTTAATTTACGTACGTTTTGTACAAATGACACGAACAATGTGAACATGTTTTTGACAACAAAGGGTTATTTTATTAATCCATCAAAAAGGTCTGTTTAGTAAGCAAGCCCTTATATTTGTGGCATAATAAACAAAAGTAGTTGTCTCCCCTCCCATTACCTACCTCCTTTTTTGCAGGCTCCGGCTCACGCAAATTTGACGGCTTCGGCTCCGGCTCGGCTCCGGCTCCCTATTAAGATAGTATCACACGAGACAAACATTTTCCTAATTGCGCCACGCATACATTCCGCTGATAAAAAGTTATGCAAATTTTGCCGCGTTCACCCCCATAGTCAGGAACTTGAAAAATATACGCATTGTCGGTTTTACTAAAACCAAACCATTTCAGTGCATCCAGAATCATATCATTATTTTCGACCGAGGTTTCACTAGTCGCCATTTTTATAAGTAATAGAAAGTTATTTCAATGATCAAATTAGCAAATAGTAAAATGATACATTATTTAAAATATTTTAAAGCTTTCAGTATTTATATTTATTATTTATAAATTCCAAGTGACTATTCGGACCCGGGAACCAATAAACTCCGATTTTTTATTCAAACCCCGTCCCAATAAAGTCTGATTGTTATTCGGACCCACACCTTATACATTTATCTACTCTATTTCAGCTATTCTGTTTATAATAAAATTGTTAAATACAGAAAGCGACCATTTTGTGTTTAGTTTATTACAAATTCGCGGTCAAATAATGTACAAAATAACGCGTTCTATTTGTCGTCGTAGTAAAAATTTATTTTTAAATGATTGATACAATTATTCTATGAAATAAAACTGTTTTAACTTTATATATAACAAAATAACATGCCATTAAAAAAATTTCGGAGGGTAAACAAGATTTAAAACGACCACAAAACGATTCTCCATTAAAGATTTCTTGTGGTGATGTGCGTGCACGCTATCATTTAAATGCTGTTACTGTTGTGGCGTTCTTAAAACATGAATGTCGTATCTCCTCAGAAGGCTAAATTACTACTTCAATTATAGTGAAGTTATTATCCTCTAATGTCCTCATTACTTAAAATATAATTAGATTGACATCACTAGTACAACACAAATGCCCAGTAAAGAAAATGACACTATTCACCATTTCATGAGTTATTTCTTTATTAAACACAACATGTCGAGGATGGCGACGGTGGTTTCTTTTATTTATTCACTTTACAAATAAGACATACATGTAGTTTTATAGAAAAACATGTACCTACAATAACCGTCAGTGTCTCTTCTTTTACTTATTTGCTTCCGTTTTTTATAATCCATTCATTTGGTGCGTTACCGTACTACAGGGAATTATTCCCTGTAACATATCTCTTTTCATGTTGACTAAAAACTCACAACATGCACTGACTACAGTAAATATAATGGAGTTATGACAATGACAACATTTCAAATTTTAGGAGGCAAACAATCAAACAAATTTGGAATTTTAAAGCTAAAAAAAAATTCTGTTTTAAAAAAAAAGTTTGGGAGTCGTGGAGCCGCCAGATTTTTTCGGATCCAGCTCCAGCAAAAAGTGCGACTCCACGGCTCCTCGGCTCCGGCTCTGCAAGCCTGCTTTTTTGTTTGGTTTTCGGACAAGACACTCAAAAACAATAGGAATCACAAATTTAAAAAAAAAATATGGCTATTTCTAGATTCCTACCAATACAAAAGATAAAACACCGCCAATATAAAACATCAAATGAACAGTTTTTTGCAAGTACACACAACTTAGCAGAAATAGTTTGTCGTATGACAGCTGCATATGGTCTTTCATTCAATTGTTTTTCATTACTTCTTATTAGCAAATGTGAAACATGAAACAATGTTGCTACAATTTGCCTACATCTACTAATTTTAAAAGCACAGTGAGCCAGTAACTACCGCTGCAAAATAATGGTTCTAGCTCCTTCCCAGAATGGCATGACGAGCAGTGTGTGTGTGAACTGTTTTTTCCGCCACCACAAACTGAGGTGGAAAGTGTCATAGCCAAATGAAAAAAAACACCTGGGCAAAGAAATTGATCCATGTAAACAATAACAAGAGACGCGAGACATTTTAAAATGTCAGCGAATCATGTTCGTAATGGGTTATTAAGATACGTTATTACGCTATAATATAGGAATACAACTGTGATTGAAAAAAAAGAACCCGTGCACAATCACAAAAAAATTTGGAACGTATAAACATAATGAGAGCTGTAGAGAGTAGTACAACCTGAACACCTACTATGTGTATTATCTTATGTGCCCAATATAATGGATCGGGCAAAGGAAATAAAAGGAACAATTAAAATTATCAGACTCGTGTGAACCCAAGACACATCACGTGCCCAAGTCACTATTGACCCATTCGGTTACTTCAATGTTCTACAATATAGGATAGCGATTGCTGAATGAGAGTGATATAATTTATGACTATAAACACACCAAATGTGAATAGTGTAAGTCTGCCACAAGGGATGTACTCTGAAAACAAACATATGGACCCTATCCTTTATGACCACTTTGGGTCTGTTAAATTGAATTATATATGATAATTTATATGATATCATATATTATATTTTATATGATTCATCGTTAATGCGCTCAAATTTAGGTAACCGATTTCGACCCCAAATCCATGCCCAACACCTTGCCCATGTACAGTGTCTATACATTATTTTTATAACAAACAAATTATTTATTATATTTGTTTTGTTGATGATGTATTTAGTGTGTGGACTCCATCACCTCCATTTTAAGTGCGGTCTTAAATGCTAAAACATATGAAAATAATGAAATATACATATACGTATCGTTAACATTTGCATACCCATGTATCCATGCGTTATATCAAAAAGATAGTATAATATATTTTTCTTTCAATTAGTCAGTTGTCAGTTAATCATGTTGTAAGCATTATATTTTTCTCTTAATAAAAATAATCCCCATCTAGATCTAACAGTGTTTTATTAAATGCTTTTTATCAAAGTTTTTTTTTATATTGTGTTCATCCATGCTTTTTATAATTAGGAATTATAATTTATATACATTTTCTTTCGTATACTGATTGATTTCTACTTTGGGTAAAATTTATTTTTAACTAAATATTTTGTAATATTTTTAAAAAAAATTGTAATGAACTTGTATTAGTTGTGTGTGTAAAGAATTAAATAAAGTAATAAAGTAATATCGCCATCCTTGACATTGTCTGTATATTATAATATTTTTTTATTTTATATATATTTTTAAATAAATTAAATAACTGTTGCACACTTTCGCATATTAGCAAAGACTAAATAATAACATTTCTATTGACATCCTTCACATCATGACAGCTTATTTATTTATTTATTTTTGCGATTATGAAATTACTAAAAAGCAATACGTCATTGTGCAACATGTTTTTTCCCCTCATTGTTAAAAAATATAACGGTTGTCTGTAAACTACAATTATGAGAATGTTCATGTCTGTCATAATGTATAAACTGTTTACTGTGTGGCCAATTTTACTTTCTTAAGTGTACAGTCCAACGTATCATATATATTAGTATATATATATATATATATATATATATATATATAGTACATATAGTACAATCTAATTGTAACTGTAGCCTAAATGCCTACCTCCTATCTACTCAACAACCTCACCAGTACTAAATTAAACTGCATCCCAATAATCATCCATCTTTAAAAACACTTAATCTATCAACCACTTCATAGATTCGGTTAGCAAACATATTAGTCTTCATCACACCAAAAAACAAAGTTTTAAGTATTACAAGATAATTGTGTCTTAGTAAATCAAGTTTGCCCGACTAATTTCATAATTTCAAGAAGTTGCAAATATAGCTCTAAAATGATAACGTATTTTTCGAAATCTAAACGCCTAATTAGTCGAAAAACAAAAATTATAAGATATATATATATATATATATATATATATATATATATATATATATATATATATATATATGTATATATTGTCCTCTGTCCGTCACGTTATAACTGTCACAGGACTAGTTAAACATACACACTATGATAGAAATAATTTACTATACACATTATCATAGGAATTATTTATATACTCATTTAAAAAAAGTTATTGTAACATAAATTATCCTACAACTATTTAATGAAAGGGAAAAAAATAAAAAATGTTCATATTTTCACACCAACTTAAACTTTAAAAATAATGGATCTTGTTTTTTTAAAAAAGAACCAAAAAATGACGATATTGACAAAGTCCAAAGAAATGTTGACATAAAGGATTAAAATTAGACCATCCCACACAGACCAATGAACTGTTTCATGTGAGCTGTGAAAATATCCGGGAATGCCAGGACAAATTTTGATGTTGACCACCAAACATTAAGCGTTCAGTGTGTCAGTGTGTGAGTTGAAAGGGGACATGAGTCCAGACAGAGTCATGGAGGTCGACTATAAATACAGAGTGCTACAAAATCAAGAATCTGTCAGTTCCAGGCTTAACGAGCAATACATGTCTTTCTTGTTTTTTATGTGCATTTGTCGACATCTTTAAACAGTTCAATTCTTAACATTGTTTTATAGCGAAAAATAATAACTTTCTTATTGGGTTTGAAATATGTTTTGTGCTAAATTAAAGTTGTGATATATTCAGTGTATAATTTAGTCTCTAAATATTTTTTCTTCACGGATATTGTTTTTTAAAAGGGTGATAAATTACATCTGTTAAATGAGTGCAATCGATTGAAGGCAAAGTATTGATCAATGAGCACTCAAAATCTGACTCAACAAATCACATTTGACTTGTCTATTTCTTTGATCAGGTATTAAATTATATCTGGTAATTGAGTCTGTTAAATTATGTCAAAATTCTTTTTATCCGGCAACTGGAGGACGATGTCAAACTGTAGATGTTTAGTCACGGCCTTTGTTTGTTGGACTTTACAAACTGGTACAGCTGCATCAGACAGTAAGTAGTCCAATCAAAGAGCTATTGCTATTTTTATATTTTGCATTCTGAAATTGTTATCTCATGTTAAAGAATGTTCAAGTATATTTAGGCATATAGATCAATCTTAGTTCAACGGTAATCTAGGCTATTATTTCTATAAAAATCAGTGCATTTCCAATCAATTCGCTCTCCAAATTTTGAACCGAAAAAGCATTTATAGATAATGAATATAATGTAACGAAAAGTTTAATGAAAAAGAAACCAGAAAGACTTACGACTTATACAACATTGATGCTGCCAATAATGGTTTATATTTAATATGATTCATACAACATTGATGCTGCCGATAATGGTTCATATTTAATATGACTCATCAGGCACGCCTAGAGGGGGGGGGGCAGGCGGGGTCATTGCCAGGGGGCCCGCATCTGTAAGGGGCCCGCAATGATGTCCTGCCCTGGGGCCCGTGTTGGCTCTCGGCGCCCCTGTGACTCATACAACATTGATGCTGCCAATAATGGTTCATATTTAATGACTCATACTACATTGATGCTGCCAATAATGGTTCATATTTAATATGACTCATACAACATTGATGCTGCCAATAATAGTTCATATCCTATAACACTTTTGAGCCAAAGGCCACATTGAGATTATGTTTTGAATTAAACACACCGTGACACACACCTTGACACACACCTTGACACACGACGAGACACACACCGTGACGCACACCTTGACACACACCGTGACACACACCTTGACACACGATGAGACACACACCGTGACACACACCTTGACACACACCGTGACACACACCTTGACACACACCTTGACACACACCTTGACACACACCGTGACACACACCTTGACACACACCGTGACACACACCTTGACACAAACCGTGACAATTAATGATTACAAGCATATGTACAATTATTAAAAGTGTTCGTCTTTTTTGTACAACTATTTGAAGAATTTTCTTATGTCTTTATATAGACATATTAGAATTTCTGTTATCCTCTATATATAGACAACATACAACTTCTTTAACCCCCTCACCCTCTATATATATACTTCTTACATTGTTCTTCTCTATGTGACAAAACACATAATTTCATATCCATTTTTTTAGTGACAAAACACATATTTACTAAGTTTGTTAGTCTCTCTACAATATAAATCATTCTTAAAGTGTTCATATGATAGAGAATTTTCTGAGTTAATAGCGAACACTTTATTTTAAATCTAATGTTGTATTTTCTAGCCTGTGTGCAATTGACACATACATTTTGTTATATTTATCATACATTTCTATATACTTCTATTGTTTTGTATGATTTTTTAATTTTATTTATTTTTATAGTGCATTTATTAAAGTGTATTGTTAAGTATTGTTAGCAAATAAATATGGTCATATTTGGATGATGTGGCCATTCGTTCAACTAATACATCTCAATGTGGCCCGACGCTAAAAAGTGTCATAATAAATCTCTAGAAAATGAATCACAAAAATTAAATTTCTGGAACTAAATCGGACATGTAATACTTGTAGCCCTAGTATGTACGAACTTTATTTTAAATACCAATAATATCTAGATTTCTGGTATTACATTTATTTTCTGTTTATATTCTTAATGCCAGGTAACTCGTCATCTTCAGACAAATTAGAGCCTTGTACAGTCAAAAGCTCATTTTTATTTACTAGAGAAGATGCAAGTCCAGGTAAATAGCCATGAAAGGAAATATGTGCTCTAAGTTATGTTTAGTAGACATATTGAGCACAATGCAGCAGACGCTTTCAATACGTGCTAAAACCATATTAACCACAACACAGTGAACATATCATGTACTGGTCTGTGAAGTACCTGTAATGATGAGATGCTCGTCTCATAGACCTACCAACCACCAATGGAACAATTTTAGTAGAATTCTTCTTCATCCCCACCACAGCCGATAGTGCAATGGCCATCGAGATACAATAGGAGACAATAATCTTCACCATGACATGAAAAAATCTCAATGGAGATTAAACACTGAGCTCAGTGAGATTAACCCTGTACTAGCAGACTTATCATTCTCAGTACAGTTAAAATATCAGGATGTACTGGTAGACAGGGGAATTTTTTTTCAAAGTCGTCCAACAAGTCCACCGAGCTTTAAATAAGTACCTGACTTATGTTGGGGAATTAAAGGCAGCTGGGCGTTGTGCTAACCACACAATCATATGCCGAGGTTATCGAAACGGATGAATTCTACACTTCATCTACCCCGATGGACCGTTTGGGCTAAGGGGACTTAACTAGTAGATAAAAGAAACATAACAAAGTAAGAATTTCATAATTGACTGATAGAGACATAAGCCATTACGCAGTAAAGATCTCATAATGCACTGGTAGACAGTATAAATATCAAAATGTACTGGTGGACAGTATAAATATAAAATACTGTAAGACAGTATAAATATCATAATGTACTGGTGGACAGTATAAATATAAAGTACTGTTAGACAGTATAAATATAAAGTACTGTTAGACAGTATAAATATAAAGTACTGTTAGACAATATAAATATAAAGTACTGTTAGACAGTATAAATATCATAATATACTGATCACGGTCCTGTCAATGAATGCATTATTTCATAGGAACCAATCAAGCATTGACAGACATACACTCGAACATACATTGGTATAAAACAATGTAGCATTTGAATATACTCATGCAACTGTTTAATTTCTTTGAAACGATTTATCTGTTTACTTGTTTGCCATGTTTGAAAAAACAGAAACCATAATGCCAAAGTGAAATACTCCATTAAAGATGATTCTATAGCATGTCATTATACAATAACAATAATACTATTGTTCACTTCAAACTAAAATCTTCAACAAAGTCATAATTATTTATATCACAATACAATAGGTTCAACTCTATTGAAACTACCAACTAGTCAAGGAGAAAAATGGACTCTAAGTGAAGATGGAATAGATGGATATCTAGAACTGGACATATCACATGACGACCACTCACGTATTGTTTTTTCTAAGTCTCCGGACATTGAACTTATCAGTAAACAATTGGTATGTAAGAAATATTTAAAGTAAAAAAGTAAGACACATTAGACACTATTATCATTTCTCGGCACTACAAAGAAAAACGATATGAAATATTTTTGGCTTTAATTAAAATGTATAAAAAAGTTAAATCAGTCAAACAATTAGAGAAATTGTAATGACAAAAAAAAGTGTGAGCTCCAATATTGATTATTTTATTAAAGGGGAACAACACAATAATCAAACAATACGTGATCATAATGGATAGGACAGATAGTTTACTTCCAGTACACTTAATTTAATGATAGTTTATTTCCAGTACACATGGTTTAATTAACCAATAAATATTTGAAAGACGTTATGATTACAGAATATTTTGATGCTATAATTTTGTCATTTCATAAACGCACTGACTACGGGACCATACGGATGGTCTCCGTATTTTTTTTTCAGGGACCATAAATATATGTGGGACGGATGGCCGTGTGGTGTAGATACTTGACTGTCAACCTGATAGTCCTGGGTTCGATCCTCGGTGATTCCCATGGAATTTTTCCAGGTGAAATTTGGTGCAAAGTCGTCTCACAAGCCCACCCAGCTTTAAATGGTTACCTGACTTAAGTTGGGGAAGTAAAGGCGGCTGGGCGTTGTGCTAACTACACAATCCCTTCATATGAATTCTACACTTCATCTGCACCATTTGGCCCGTTAGGGAATAAAAATAATAAATATATGTGCGCATGCGCGACTTTGAAACCATAACGCAGATTTTTTTCAACAGTACATTAAAATTGTGGCTTAGTTAGTGTGGTGTGCTGGCAGGTTCGATTCCTCTCAGAGACATACATTTTTTTTTTAAGATTTTTACCTCTATGAACATTCCAAAATCATAATATTGTTTGTTATTTATTAAAAGAATAAGAAAAATTAAAAAAAAATTAAAATTGTGTTTAAATGCATTAAATAAATTTGTAAAAAAGGTCCTCTGTATTCTATATAAAATACTGTTTACAAAAAAAGGCAGCTGCCAACTACAAGATTATTAAAAAATACTGAAAGATGTTTGTAAGGGAAGGGTACCGTTTTTTACTATATACGCTATATTAATTATGTCATTTTCAGGGATCCATTCTACAACTAAGATATAGTGATAAAAAATAAATGGCCCATTGGGGCATCAAGGGCGTCTATCCCACTAACATAAAATGTGTTTAATCATTTCTTCATGCCCTATGGGAGTCAGGCATTACTGCTTCTCATGGTACTGTTTTTCCTATATAATCCTTTGTTAAGTATGCCCCTTAGTTTCTTCATTGTAAAATGCTTAATTGGCAGCAACATCACTGGAATTCGGTTGTGTTTTTAAAAATTGTTAAACAGAAAATATACGGAAGGATAGAAAATAGTAAAGAAAAGTGTTATAAGTTGCAATTTTTTGCGATGAAGTAATAAAAATGAACAAAATATTGTCTAAAATGGATGATATTGATGTGAAATCATTAATACTATGATTTGGAAATTTTTATTAAGGTAAAGTATCAATAATATTATCAAAATAATTTCTGTTCCTAAAATTAAAGATTACCATTTATGGTCCCTGAAAAAAATACGGAGACTATCCGTATGGTCCCGTAGCCAGTGCGTTTCATAAATACAAGAGATGCAAACTAGCGCACATTTTTTATTTAATACTTTTATTTCTATAGATATTTTCCTGATCTAAAGAAATTATTTATCACAAATTCAGAATGTGAATGTTCATTCTCTACAGTGACATTAAATCTGAAACTATTTACGTTCAAATTTTAAAATAAAAATATAAAAAAAAATAAAATATTTAAATCATAAACAATAATAACATAATTAGCGTTGGTGTCAATTTAGCTATATTAATGATTTATGAACTGGAAAATGAGATTATAATTATTTAAATACGTGTATCAAAGAAGCTTTTTGTAAATAAATTTAACATGGTAAAAGAGAATTATTTAAACAATTTTAAAAATCTTTCATCCCTGTAGATTAATAAGCCCTGGACACTGTAACTACTATTCTAATACTCTTTTCATTCCTGCAATAATGTACATAGGTAAACAATTGCTTTTTCGTTTAACATAGTTTATTTCTTAATCAGGGAAAGCGGCAAGGTTCAATACCATTTATTTTAGAATGTACCTACAACGGTTGGATGTATAAGGTAAGATACAAAGATTTTTGTTTGTACTGTTCTAGGAACATTTTAGATTCTTATTTTACTTTTGGTATAAAAATAAATCTATATAATTAATTACTGATATATATATACTGAGAGTATTTAATAAACTAATTTGTTTTAAATAGCATTGTACAGCTGTATATGGTGTTTTGTATTTTGAAAGGATTATGTTTTTTATTTGAAATCATACAAATTCTTGATGGAGGAATAGATAATAATTAATTTTCACTCTTTTGTTATTTTTCTTATTCTAAATATTATTATTATTGATGTCAAGTAAACTATTTACATTCCTCATTTTTTGTTTTGATTTGCATCGTTACAGTTTTCGTATCTTATTCACATCTTTGATTATTACTGGTTTCAGTAAACCTGTTTGCAGTCTTCAATTTGTTTAATCTATTACTTTGTCAAAGTGGTTTGGAGTGTCCATGAATCAAATTTTCTATTAAAGTTTTCCATCACTTTTATATGCTTAAAGGGAAAATATATCTAGTCTATCTATATTTTTGTATTTATCGTCTATAAAAAATCATCAATAAAAATACATTTATTTTGCCATTTATCTTATTTCTGTTTATAAACCTTTGACATTTATGTTGTTTTATGTCTTAAACACAAAAGATAACTATTGAATTACTGACATTTATCTGATCTCAGTTCAAACAAGAGCTCATCATTCATGACGTTAATGAGCATGCGCCTGTCTTTGATTTGAACCGTCCTTATAATATGAGCATTAGTGAGGTGAGTCATATGTCCAAATAACATAAGGGTACTTGAGAACTTTCTAGTATAAATATGAGGTCTATACTATAGAAAACAAACAATTAATGAACTATGTTCTTCAGAAAACATAAGTGGAAATTCTTCTTTAGAAAGCAAGATTATTAATAAACGTCCTGCCTTATATTTTCAAGAACATTATAAAATAAAAATACTGTTAATGCCTCCTATCAGTGAAATTCATATCAGTACAGCTAATTGTCTATGAAAATTGTGTCTCTTTTCAACTAAATGTCTGTCCGGACTTACTAATAGTTAAGCATATTATAATATTCAATAATATTATACATTTATGAACATTTGTTTAAAATTTAAATGTCATTTTTTTAGTCATCCATTGTGGGTAGTCGAGTTTTCAGTTTACGTCATATAGCGTATGACCCTGATGTGACAGGAAGAATTACTAATTATTCTTTAGAACCTTTCAGTGACTCAAAGGTCAGTTTACTCATATATCTTACTGCCACTAGACAGGCTATATTACATTAAATTTCCTGCGAATAGTTTATAGCCAATAGACTGAGTTTCTTAACTATTTAAAAAAGATTAGTTTATCACGAGCAGTTTTTGTTAATTTAACTGTATTTCCTCAGTTGACCACTTCTAGTCTAGAATAAAATTGTCCAATATTTTCTAATTCAAAGGTTGATGGCCGAAATCATTTCAGAATTACTCAAGATGGAACTCACGTAGTATTGTATAAGCCAATAGACTTTGATGAGCTACATTTTCAAGGCCAAACATACTTTATGCTCAATTTAACTGCCAATGTAAGTTGTATTACTGAGCAGTGTATATTATGGACTGTACCTAATGCTGCATCAATGTATGTTATAAAATGCACCAATGTATTGCACATTTACATAATATGTTCTGCCCCTGTTGCCTGGACCTTGTATTTTATGTAATGCATCTATGTACTACATATTTGCATATTGTGTTTATCACCGGGGCTCTGCACCTTGTATGTGATGTAATGCACCTATATACTAAAACTTTATTAGTTTTGTTCTGTAGTTATGTACTGCACTTATTAACTGCAATTAAAAGCTGCACCTGTATACTGCACCTTGGTATGGTATGTAATAAAACTACTGTAACTTTGTGTGATATGTACAGCAGCAGTGAACTGCACCTTTGTACGTCATCTTTATTTTGCTCCAATGCATTTTATTTATTCCACTTTGGATGTAAGATTGACATGTATATTTACTGACCCGAACCAATTGAAAAAAAAGACTTATTAACTACCACAGGACAATGGCAGTCCGAGCCCTTTGACGTCGTACATCATTCTTACAATACAAATAACTGATGCTGATGATCAAGGTCCATACTTTCTATACCCTGACTGTCAGAAAATTGATAACTACTGCACTACACCTTATTTTCAGACAGTCATTAAATGTGGGTACATGGTAAGTTCCAAAGAAAATGTTTAGCTACTCTCACCGAACATAAAAATTTGAAACAATAGTCTGTTAAGTAAATAAATAAGTATATTGATACAATAACAAATGAGTTTGTTATATTTCCAGGGATTTTTAAGACTTTACCCAGCTCCAATATATGCAGAAGATAAAGATACGTTAAATAGCTCTATAACATACTCTGTATCACGTGGTAAGATTATTTTAAAGGTTTCTATAGTATGTATGTTTTATGTTCAGAATTAATATTGATTTAGGGCTTGCATAAAACAATAAAGTATTTTTTTTCAATGATTCTATTTCATTTGCTCTGTCTGTTACAATATGTTTGATGCCTTTTTTTGTCTAAATTAGAAATCATTTAACTATAGCTTGTCAAAGCCTAAGCGATTTTAAATTTTGAACAGTTTGCATTCTTGATGGCATTACATGATTTTAAAAAGGCTCTATTCAATGTATTAAATTGGTATTGGTAATGCCTATATGTAAAGGGAGAAAATCACTGAAAGATTTGTTTCTACAACAAGGTACTGTTACCATACACATTTCTGAAGTTTTTTTTTAGACTTGCAATATTATTTTTTAATATAATATATATTTAACTATTTCAACAAAGGCAATTGACATAAAAAGCATGTAAAAATGTCTTTTAATTAAAATTCAAAATATGGTTAATATATATATATATAACAAGGTTGGATGCCTTGATTCTCGATGACCTCCCAGACTTAATTTTCTGATTATTGGTTAGAAATATTTTCATGCCTTTTTTTAAGATCAGGATTTTTTTCTTTGAAATGTAATTTTTTCTTTCAGTTTCTAACAAACATATTTCGGGGGGTGTGCGTTTTAATTTGCATTGCATAAAGAAATCAAAACAAAAGGTTTAACCATATCTAATATTTTTTGTCTACACTTCAGCGTTGAATGTTCTCTTGGCCCACTTTGTAGCCTATTGGTAGCGCAGGCCTCCATAGCATTTTCACATCTTATCTATATTTATACACCATTTTTTTTTATTCTAAAATTGGAAATCAGTTCAATATTACTTTATTCTTCAGACATAATTGTATTATTAAATGTGTTTTTTTATTATTATTATTATTATTTTACAATAATCAGTTGACATGCTAAAGTAATTTTATGTACACCATTCCCTCATTTTCCGCAGTTAAACGGATACAGAATTTACCGCAACTGGTGATAAATGAAATAGTTTCTTAGTTAGAGCACACATAAAAACATGATTACGACCAAGTAATACTGTTTTTAAAATTACTGGAGCTGTCTAAGACATTAAATACTATTGTAAAACCACCACTGTGCTCGTATTGATTAATATATTTCACTAAATAGAAGGACAAAACGTCATATTAGAAATTAAAATAATCTGGTTTTATAAAAGAAATCAGAAAACAACGCGAGTTGTCGAACGTTGTTGAACGCGTCTTGCTTACTTTGACGTATTCGGGAATTTCTTTCTCATTCCTTCCCTCCCTTTCTCTCCCTCTCTCCCCCTCCTTCTCTCCCCCCGTCCATCCCCCTCCCTCTCTCCCCTCCCTCCCTCCTACCCTTCTTTCCTCCCTCTCTCCCCTCCCTCTCTCCCCCTCCCTCCTACCCTCCCTCTCTCTCTCTCTCTCTCTATATATATATATATATATATATTTATTATTATGGCTTCACACTTCTTCTATAATCCTTCTTCATTCCTTTACCTTCCTCAAACTGTACAAATCAGGGAGCATGAAAAAACATCAACAATTCTTTGCTGCATAAAGGCACGATACGGCACCAGCGCGCAAGTTCTATTAAACTTTTTTTGTAGGAAAATTTAAAAATGTAAAATGTTTCATCGGGAAATGACGTCGCAGAGGAATTTTATTTATGGCGCCGTCGAGATTACTTTAATATATAGTAAAATACTAAAATAAAAATAATTAATTACAATTAAACAACCCATCGAGATGAAACGAAACCTGTCCTATAACCTTCCCCATGTAATTATGTGTATGTGTAACAAATTTCACGTTATTTGGTTGTCTGGATCTTGAGTTATAAGGGAACAGACAGACAGACAACAAATGCGTCTTATAAGTATATATAAGAGATATATTCAGCATATACATTTTTAAAAAATAAATAACATTATCTGTGTCTAAAATATACAGCTGTACAACCTCTACTAAAAATATACATTTAATGAAATCTACCGACAACAAATTACTATTAAAAAAATAAATTTAATAAATGAATTTAAAAATATATATTTTAAATCCGCAATCATTGGCATTAATATTTCACACCTCAATATTATTCTTAGAATGTACATCTCTTAATATTTTTTGTATGTCCACAGTTGAGCCTGCTCAATATTCAGATAAATTTGAAATCAATCCATTAACTGGAGCAATGAAAGTAGTAAAGCCATCATGCGCATCCAGTGTTAATGAGATTCTGCTAACTATAACTGTAAGCTCTGTGTCTGCCGACAGAAATATTCTATTACCTATATAAATCTAAGCCCATTATCTGCTGATATACTGACTGTATTATAGCAATACTGCTTTATTGAACGAAACCCGGTACTCATATAAGCTATATTTATTACAAAAATCTCACCTACTACCTCTTCAATTTAAATTTTATAATGTAATTGAATTGCAAAATTTTATATACATATATATATATATATATATATATATATATGCATACATACATACATATATATTAGGGTGGTCCAAAAAAATTTTTTTTAGATTTTTTTAAAATTTAAGGCCTGCATTGTGTTCTGCCAGAAAAAAAAAAGTGTTTTCTGAAAAAATGAATACATTCGTAAAATATTTAGGGGTTGCACAAAGGCAATGAAAACATTGATTTGGTACTAAATAGTAATTTAATGGTTTATGTTTATTGTTTAGTGTTAAACATGAAATTACAGCCTCAAAACAAATAAAATAATAGAATGCAACAAAGCAAAGTGTTTACTATTTATGGACGTAATATTCACTGACTGCTTTTTGCTAGTCCAGTAACCACTGTGTCTTCTTTGAATCCGGATATAATCGTTGATGTTCTTGCACCACCTGAAGTAAGAATTGCTTCTGGTCTTCTTTTCTGCATAAAACTTCATTGAAATCCTGAATCAGTTTTACTACTCTTTCGGCTGTGTCATTAACAACTTTCAAATTGGTTACAACCTTTTCTGCAGGTTTGTATTTATTGTTGCTGCTCCATGTTTCAGGGGGACATCTCCAGGAATGAATGTAGCAAACCCAGAATGGAGAAAAATGCTTTTGTATTATTTGTAACAAAAAAGCTGATGGGCTGGTCTGCATAGAAGCCACTGGAATCAAGACGCTGAGCTCGATTTGTAGATCCTGGTTTTTCTTGCATATTTTTAAGCATGTGAACCTTTTGCTTGGGATCAATATTTTCATCAAAAAAAAAAAAAAAGCGAGGCCCACTGTAATTTCACTTAGATACCATAAATATCGACTGAAAGCTTTTTTTGCTGCTTTTCCAATAACTGAGTTATATTTTTCTAAATCCTTCAGAAATTGTAGGCCGTTTGATGGCGCCCTTGCTGGCTGTGGGGCTTAAAAGTACTGGAAACAAAACAGAGGAACTGAAACAGTCCTTGTTCTTTAGAAGGCTTCAGCGTGGAAATGAATCCCACGTGGTGGTGTTCCTCCAAGAAATATGACAGCCAGTTCCAAAAATTCTCTGTAATCATATTGTGTGTGATGATTTTCAAGATTGTCATTTTCAAACTGCATTGTGCTCTCTTTGATAAGGTCTACTTTAGTCATCCCATCTGCAGTATCATAGGATCCCTTCTCCATAAAATGCCACTGCTCTTTAAATCGTTTGAAAAGTGAAATATAGTCCAGATGAGGGCCCACTTATCTTCAATGCGGTGAACACTTTTTCCAGAACAATTTCCATCATATGGTGGCGGCAACTAAGATGAATAAGAATTTTTTTCAAGCCGCTTATCAATTAAAGCACATGCCCCTTTGGAATCCCCAGTGTTACTTGCTGTTGTGTCAAAACTTAATGCTACTACTTTTCACAAATTTCCCAGTCCTTCAGACATTCAACTACAGCTTGAGCTTGACTGTCACCTGTCCCTGAAGCCAATTTTGGTAAACCTAGCAAGCACTCTATTTGCAGTCCTGTTACACTCACTGGCAATCTCTCAACATTCTCCCTGTCTGGAAGCAATTTTCCATCCCAATTTACAGTTAATGGTACTTGCGAATCAAACAATTCTTTAACTTCATGTGCTGTTTTTTTCCTAATCTCAGCTCTCACACGCTGTACAGTACTACGACTGAATGTCTTGTCACTAACATCGTGACCAAGAGAATGAGCTGTAGCAACTAGTAAATGAACTGCTGTACGATCACTAACTTGTGATCTATCTAATGTTGCAGCAACTTCTTTGGATAGAACAGACTTTGTTGGAGCAGTTTCTGCACATTTTCTTTGTTTCTGTGATGCACTAATCAAAAATTCTTCATCGCGTTCGTATTCTTCAGTGACCTTTCATCTGAACTGCTGTCAGAAAAAAATTGCAATAACGTGTCGGGCATTTAAGAACTTCCTGGTCATTTTTCACTTTTTTGCAATAACCTCTCTGATCTCTCTTTTCTCTGAGCTTTCCGTTCTTCTTTTTCCTGTTTTGCTTTATCCACTCCAGCATGTATCCAATTCTTCTCTGCCTTGGTCATGAAGAAATTCTAAATCTTGTGTTTGTTCAGTTAGTTTTACAGCACTCTGATGGGCGATGTCAAACAGTTTATCAATTTTTGAAGAAAATGCAATTTCATTTGAAATCTGCTTCTCTGAACCCCGATTCTTTGCTTTACTAAATATAATTATTACAGGGCAACAAGTGAAACCAACATAAATATTAAACTGTTACACATTATAAACATCAAAGAACAAGATAGAGTTTATTCAGGTTCATCAATATTCGGGATAAAATGTGGTAAATGGTGAACATACCTAAATTTTCAGAGAGCTTGTGCAACCTCTACATTTCATATGAAAATTATGAAATTTTATATTTCTGAGTACTTTTTCTGTGGTAATCAAATGTGGGGTTTAAATCAAAGAAAATATTTTTTTCCCTCTTTTTTTTGGACCACCCTAATATAATATATATATATATATATATATATATATGTAATACACATCCTCTACATTCACTCTTCCACATTTAACTGATATAGCAAAAACTTGACCTCCATCCTATTCCCAAAGTCTTCCAAAAGAACAATTCTGTTAAGTAACTATAATTCAGGTCAATGTGTGATACTATTTTAATTTTATAATACTTCAAGCCTGTCTGTTATTGTACCAATTTCATTTATATTTGTGTATAAATCTCGCATTTAACACTCATTTGAAAACAAAACCATCATTATCACATATATATATTTCTATTAGGCGACTGAGAGCTCACCACTACAACACAGTGTGTCAACAACACTAGAGGTTGATGTTCTGGACAACCTGGTGATACCCAATGTAGCCTGGGGAGTGGAATCTAACAGTGAACGGGATTCACGTCCAGCCAACAAGGAAGATTCTTTGGACAATTCAGGGACAGCAACGATTCCTTTAATTCTTCTTCTACTTTCATTTTTTGGGTTTATTACAATTGGTTCTGTTGTCATCTACATCACCATAAGGTCCGTCAGATCTAAAAAGAAAGATAGTTCAACGGCACCAGTTTCCACTGCAGTGAATTCTTCGCTAGAAGAACTTTCAGACTGTCACATGTGTAAACAAGACTTTCCATCAGCAGCTACCTGCTTTCGATCATGTTCAGTACAGTCCAGTAAAACTCCAGAACCCGTTGCAGAGCCCAGTACAAAAAATTCAAACATTGGTAGTTTCAGAAATAAATTTAGAACCTTCATTCAATGTTCTAGTAACTCTGTACAAAAACCACAGGTGGGTCCTAAGCCAATAGATATTAGAGCCTCTATAATTAATAAAACAACCAACCCTTTTCATTTTGACGATAACATTCAGTTCCGACCCAGTCCAAATATTCCAGGAAATTCCACTACATCAGGTTTTATGAATGATCCAAATGCAACATTGGGTTCAATGAAACATGAAAGAGGGGGAGGGCTAAGAAAAGATTTAAGAAAAGAGGAAGAAACTCCAGAGAACAGATTCAAACTTAAGTTTAATAGTATGGTTCCAGAAATATTTAAATCCGTGAATCCTCGAGTAAGGTTTGACACTAGCAATTTAAATCCAGTTTAATGTGATTTGTTTGTATTTAGTTTGTAATTAAAGTAATATTTTTGCATGAAGTTATCATTTACTTTTTTGTGTTTGCATATAGTTTAAATTCAAGACTTTTATTTGTAAACATTTGAATAAATCTTTAAAAAAATGTAATATTTAGATTATGTATTTTAAATTACATGTATTAGGATAGTACTTTTTCGAGTTTTTTTTTACTGTCTAGCTATCTCTCTATCTCTCTCTCTCTCTTTATTTATCTATCTATCTGTCTGTCCGTCTATCTATCTGTCTAAATATCTATCTATCTAATAATCTAATCTATCCAGCTATATATCTATCGTCTCTTATCCTTGTGTATATTTTTCTTGAAATATTTGAAAGAATATTAACTTTTCACAAGTGTAGAATTTTTTTAACAAAATGTGTGACGTAAATAGAAAATATAAGTTTCCAAATATGGATTTTTTTTTTACTTTTGTACTATTCACTTGAGATTAAATTCAGTGGTGAGATTCAAAAACTTTAAAACCGGTTGAATTTTTCTTAAATGTATTATATAGGTAAAATAATACGAATTATTTAATTTTTATATCAACCGGATAGCCTAATTCGTGAAATCTCTAGCACCGGTTTGAACTAGTCAGTGTGAACGGTTGAATCCCACCATTGTGTAAATATAAATGTCCATATGAAATATTTTTGTCTTAAGCTATCTAATGTGATGAGCAATAATATTTATAATAGTTATAATATTTATACAATGGCATAAACATGTTCACACATTTCAATGTTGCAATGTGTTATTTCAATGTGTGTTTTAGTGTGTGCGTTTGTGTGAATCTCTGTGTATTCTAGCATTAATAAAATTTGGAACACATCAACACATTTTAAGGCTTTTTTTCTCTCTTACAATTAGTTTTTTTTTCTTTGGTGGACTTAACTTTCATTTTTAGATTGGAATGGACTCTTCGCCATTAAAAAGGATATCAATTGAAAGCATGAATTTTTTGCTTTACAATAATATAATATTTGTGTTGACATACTATATATAGGAAGCTTTTGTTTTTTCAATGAAAAACACATCAGCAAATTAAAGGTATCCTCAAACCAAAGCGAATTTCGCGTATCTAGGTAGCTCGCGAAATTCGCCCCTCTTTCGCGGCAATGTATTTATATGGAGATGCTCAAACCGCGGAGAATTTCCGCGGCGGTGCAGAGAAATTTCGCGGCATCGCTTCTTTCAGAGTTTTTTCGCGTTTCGCGAGTGTAAACAATCCAAAATGGCTGCCTAGAAACATCGACTCAAATGAAAATCAAGGTTAAAATTGATATAAATGTCTTAAAATTAACAAATAAGACTTACATTTATATATAGAAACTTGAATTATATAAGATTATACCAAAAAGTAAGTGTTTTTTTTCACTTTTTACTTGTAAAATACAATAACTGTAGAAAATTTATCATACGAAGAAAATGTCTGCCGACGTCTTCAAACAAAAACAAAGAAAATTAACCCTGGGAGGCCCACACTATGTTCCAGTGCTAAGAATATTATTTCCTTTGGTAATTTAGCTACTTGTAGGCCATATAACCCAAATCAATTGAAAAAAAAATGTCACCTTGACCTACTTTTCCAATTTGTTCCACCGGTGACCCACTGGGCTTTAGTGGTAAAAAAAATTTTTTTAATGAAAATTCATAAAAACTATTTAGAAAAAGATTCAAATTACTTTAATTGAATGGCTATACTACAAACTTAAATGAAATTGTTTAAAACAATTACTTTCATTTGTAAAACATAAATATACATTGCATTTTTCACATAAGTTTGGTGACTTTTTCCTGCAAATCTTGCACCTTTGTCGACCACTGGCTTTCACCATAAAGTGATAAAATCCATCAGTTCTCACCTCATCTTGTGGCATCAGTTGTCTTTGTCGTTTCCTTGGGGGAGTAGGTGTATTACTTAGTTTCCCTCTTTTAGTTTTTTTGCAGGAATTCATATCCACAAGGAGGGAAGCAAGTTTCCCTTGAAAAGATCTCTGTGTCATAATATCTTTGCCACTAATTCCGAGAATTTTACAGACTTGTCTATATGACAGCCAGGCATTCACCAGCACCATTCGAATCGTTTGCCAGAATATATAAATATACCAGCGTTTGGATTTCATTCTGTATGAGTTCTTTGCTACATAGCAGTCATGTAGATCCACACACCCCATATGCTCATTGTAAAGTTTGATGACAGCAGGGCATTCTACCTGAATGTGTTTCCCTTGACCTTTTTCATATCGTGTCACATAGTTGGTGGGGTTTTTACCAGAGTATGTGGACAATATATTTACAGCTCTAGTGTCATACCACCGAACTGCTACGATGTTTGTATTTTTTTCAATACATTGGTCCTTTGTACCACGCCCTTTCTTTTTCAATTCAGATTCACTCAATAAAAGACATCCTGGAATTCTATTAGGTCTTACAGTGCCAATGTAGTGAATATTTATTTTCTGTAATGCTGACAAGAGTGGCAAGCTGGTAAAAAAGTTATCAGCTGTGATTTTGTAATTGAAAGGCGATTCTTTTGTATTATTATCTGGTAGAGTAGAGCACAATTTCAAAACAACATCAGCTCCAAATCCCCAGAACACTCTTTGATTTTTTATCTTTATTTCCTTGATAAACATCAAAATCATAAAGCATTCCACTAGAAGAGCACCTTGACCAGACCTTGATACCCCATGGATGAGGTTTACCTTTGATGTATTGCTTTATTTTGCTAAATTTACCCTTGAAAGGTATCATCATCTCATCTATACTATTGTACTCTTCTGGCACCGCCTTCAGACAGTTCTAACGAAACATTTCTAGCCAGGGTCTTATCTTCCACAGTTTATCTTGCTTGTGTTCTTCTGGCACCTTGTTGTTGTCCACAAAATGCAGAACCGAAAGAAGTTTCTGGAACCTGTTACGTGACATAACACCCGCGATTGGCTCATACCTTGTTTCAGTTTTCCAGTAGCATCTATTGCCTAGCATTTTTACTAAACCCATACCTATAACCTGCTCAAATTCTTTTCAATTTGTGTCAATTGATTTACCATTCTTTTCAACACTGTACTGGTTGGTCATGGTAACCAGATGATCTAACATATTGTTCGTTAAATATTCTTTGAAGTATTGAATCGGAGACTTTGTCGCATCTTCTTCAAATATTTCTTGAGTTTCTCCTCTAAATTCTATGTCAGGGGTTTCAAATATAGCTTTCCTCCATGAATAGGTTTTTCTTTTAGATGTGGAGGGTGGGGAAGAAGTTGATGGTTGCTGTTCGTCAGGCTGTACTCATTATCACTTAACGTAGGATCGATGGTCGAATTGAAGTCTTGGGCAAGATTAGAAAAGTCCAGTATATCTTCTTCATCATCTGTAGAATCATCATCTAAATCACTATCGTTTGGATTTATGGCATCAAGGATGTTGAGAACTTCTTCAGCCTTGTAAAATTTTTTGTAACTTGAAGCCATCTTAGCTAATTGAAGAAAAAGAAGGGAATAAATAAATTGTTAATTCAGTTGTAAAATAGTACTTTTTTGTCATAATACAAGTATAAAAATAAAAGAAAATATAACAAATGTAAATAATATACATTGATAAAAAAACTTTAATATAACAACAGATTAAATGCAAAGAATAAATCATATAATAAACAATTCACTAATGTTACTGTCATGGATGTGTTTTGTGTGATGTGTGTGTGACTGAGCTGTGCATGAACTCAGTGTGTTTGTGAAATAAATAGTGAGATTGAAGTGAGTGAAAGTCCAGGTGGAGAAAGGGGAAGAATGAGAAATTGTAGCAGTGTACACAGGTCTCTCGAGGTGAGAGGACCTACCTTTTCTTCTAAGGTGGAGTGTGATATTTTCATATGGGGATAATATGTTGTGAATTCAGAGTCTGGATATTTGAACTTAAAGTTTAGTGTGTTGGCCTAATTTATATTACTTCACTGGATTATATATATATTCATTTGTATTCCTTTCATTCTATTATGTTCATCAATAAAAACAATTTTGAGTGAACCCATCTATGACATTATGGTGGCTGCTGTGCTAAACTGCTAAACAACAATAATACTGTACTATTTCATAATGGAACAAGACTCTAACATATATATTCGTGATGGCAAAGCCATGGGTTTAGAAGGGACCCAATTAGCTAAATATATCAGAGAGTGCCAAAATGATGACAAGGACAGAGCCTTACTTAGAGAAAATGAAGAAAAAGATAGATTGAAACAAGCAGAAAAGGAAGAAAAAGATAGAGTAAGACAAGCGGAAAAGTAGGAGCTAGACAGGAAACATGAATTCGCTGTAAAGATGGCTGAAATCAATGCCAAGAACAACGTCCAAACCGAAACTAACAACACAGAAAACAGATCATATGCTGCCAAACACAAAATTCGCATTCAACCGTTTAATGGAAAGCATGGCGATATAGACAATGTTTTTTCCATAATGGAAACCCAATTTGAATTGAGCCACATAGACAAATCAGAATGGATTGTTTACCTATATGAAGCGGTAACACAGGAAGCTCAATCAGCATTAAATAACATAAAAGGTGAAGACGCCAAAAACTATGATGCTGTTAAAAAGTATTTGCTACAGCATTACAACAAAACTGAAGAACATTATCGTACACAGTTCCATAACACTATAATGAATCCATCGGAGCATCCACAGGCATTTATCAACATTATTGAATCACATTTATTGAACTGGATTAAAATGTCTGGAATAGACAGTGGAAATGCCAGACAAATCATTGAACTATTGTTGGTGGACAAAATACTAAATCAGAGTAGTCCCCAGTTATACAGTTACATCAAGCAACATAAAGTGCACAACAAACAACAACTAATCACTGCAATGTCTGACTTCAAGGATAGCAATTCAGACATACCTTTATTCAACATAGTACAAAAAGATTTTAATGTTATGCAGACACAACAACGAAGATTTCATAGTTTACCAGCCAGAGATCAAAAAGTCTGCTATATATGTAAAAAACCAGGACACATTCAATATTACTGTCGATATAGGAAAACCTACCAGAATTATAGATCTCAACCAAATAAAATAATGCAACAATATCCAACAAACCGAAGACAGTCTCCAAACATGAGTCCACCCAGAAACAGCAAAGAAAGAGGCCGCAGTTACAACAGACAGATTTATGAAAATACAGTCGCCACCATGCTTGACAACAAGGACAACTTGATCTTTTACCCATGTTTCGTAAACAACAATCCTGTAATGTGTTTGCGTGACTCCGGTTGCACAACGGTGATAGTTGATGAGAAATTAGTTCATAAAGACCAAATGACTGATAAACTTGAACACATAAGGTTAGGAGATGGTCAGAAAGTCATATGTCGTACAGCTATAATAGACATAGACACTCCCTGGATTTCCGGAAAAATCAATGCCTTAGTTCTATCATCACCTGTAGCCAGTTTAATAGTTGGGAATATACCAAATGCGAAACCAGACAACTCCAACGCATTATTCAAAGGCGAAAGAGTACAAAAATATTTAATGGACCTAAATCCAAATAAAGAACCAGACCCTGATGTATGTGCCTCATTTAACAACCTATACAACTGGAATGGCACAGAAGACATAGTTGATTATATTGAAAAATGTGATACAATAGCTAATCAAAATGACATTCCTAACAAAAATAGATCAGTTTATATCATCAAAAAACTTCAAGGACATAAGAAAGCTAAAAACATTGCTTTCACGAACATAAACAACTATGAACAATTGAAACATAATTTGAAAAATAAATTGAGCAACAAAACCTCAATGTCACAAATTGAGACCAGTCATATGAATGTTTTGACAAGATCTGCAACTGACAAAATGAACAATGAGAATATCAAAACAGTAAATTGTGATATCAGCCAAACAGTCATGATGGACATAAACAAAGAACTACTGATCAAATTACAGAAGGAGGATAAATCCTTAGAACAATATTTTCAACATATTAAAGACACTGAAAATAATGATCAGGGTGTGAAAGAAATTTCGCAAAAAGCAGCACACACTGAATCTAGACCATTGTCAAAACAAAATTCAGCAAGACTTGAGCCAAGCCCTATTATTAAAAGACATGTAAGATTTAATGAAAATCAAAGGTCAGATGGAAATGAACAAAAAAACAAGGCCTTAGATATTTCACATACAGTTTTTTCTACAAAAGTTTCTGCTAATTCATCAAGTGGTACCAGAGAAAAAGTTATTCATGCCTCAGTTAGTAAATATGACGTAGCTGATGAAGCTATGATTATCCATCCCAAGAGAATTCTGCACCAGAATATGAACAGGCTCAGCAAGAACAAGTAGAAAAAGATAGTACACGACCCAAGGTATTTTCAGCCAGACAATATGCAACTAATAGAAAAAAAAGTTCTCGATTACATTTTACTGCACAATGTAATACAAGCTCTAAACAATATGCAACTGAATGTTCTGAACAAGAAACAATTGAAGAATTATCTCCCGAGGTTAAAGAAGATACAATCGAAGAGTTAGCTACCAAGGTTGATGCAAATGAATTTTCTGAAACCATGACAGATAGCTCATTAAATGAAAAGAATAATACTTGTCATCGGACTTGTAAGCGAAGGAAATATATATTACTACACTATGTAAGGTATGTCGTACAAGTAGTCCTGAATTTCTTTAGAATAAGACATACCGATAACAATGACTTTTTAAGTTTTATAAAACTGGCTACCGATGGCACTGTCGGACAAAAGGAGATCCTCTGTTTAAATACAGAAGAGAAAAATTTTACGAACAGTAAGTGGCTTTGTCTTCCATATCAAGAAAAAAAGAATCTTACATGAAAGTATGTCCATTTCCTGAATGCGAAAAGTCAGGGATGGTCAGGCAAGAGTGGCCAATATATGAGGCTATCACCACAAAACAGTTAACATATGACGTATGTGAAGCTGAGAAAGCTATAGTCCAGCTGTGGTTTTACAACGATGTAAATGATGACTATATGATTTGTGTAATTCATGGCATGTACCTTAATGGTAGGATAGGAGAAGACACCGTTGTCCTTTGCTGTTGCACACATGACGAAAAGGAGCTCGATAATTGTTTTTTGTACACGTTGAAGACAAGCACCAAAGAAAGTTGAGGTTTCACAGGAACAGTTCACCACTTGCGGTGATGATCTCACACCCTCACGGATGTGAAAAGCAGATTAACATCAGCACCAACATACAGTCAATTCATTAGATGACAACACAACCATATTCATGATATGTTGTCGAGACTCTTAATTGTTGGGAACGAGTTCTGAACAAAGACTATCGGATTATTTTATATGATCATCAAAATGTTTTTTTTTCTTGAGCCCCTATGTTGACAATTGTTGTCATTTGTTAACTATATAAAAACATGGAATCCAGCTCTCAGTAATATTATGCGTCGAACCACTGTAAATAGTCTGAGCTACCTTTGGTCCCACAACAGGCTTTTTGGATCAACTCACCCTCTCATTACTGTCATGTAAAATTTTTAATATTAATTAACCTAATTTCACAAAAATTAAACTTTTGTTTGAGGTTGAAAGCTGGGAAGGCAATTACATGGCCTTTGAAAGTTTACGTGGCAAGATTGTCAACGATCTTTGGTGATCTGTGATGGTCGTTAGTGTTGAGTATGATCACCTACTGAGTTTTGGGCGAGTTTTTGTATTTTTCCCAGCCACGTGGTTCTACAGGATGCACACAGCACACCAAGAAATGAACACATGATTCTTATGTAAACACAGCGCACCGGTCAACCCGATTTTCTCTCAGTCATGGCTCAACTAAAACTGCACTTTAACTCAGCGACACAAAAGGCTTTGATCGCACGCTTCATGCGCGCGTAGACCTCCGGTCCGCTTTCCAATGTTCAGCGACCAACATAGGCATTACCCACTACGTAGGTCAGTGACCAGCAAGCGTGGGACTCCATTTGCATCTGATAAGGGTGCCAATACCAACCCTTGTCTACTTTGATCTTTTCTAATTGACGCCAGTGTTCAGTTGTAGGTATAGTTTCTTAGTGCTTGGATAAGCTGCTAAATGACAGCATTTCTGATGAGTTATCTTCAAGATATATGTCTACTTCAGCATAACTATTACTAATAAGCAATTCGTCCTGGTTCTGCCGCCGTGCAGTAAAACAAGCAAAAAAATCTGTAGATTCAGATATCTGTACTGCTGACTGTACTAAAGCTGAACCAACCAACCTGCCGAGTAATTTGAGTTGGAACTCCACTCAGTGCACTGCAGGCACGCTTTAAGGTTTTAACAACTTCAGCCTTGTGATCCAAATTGTCTATGCAGTTGATCGTAAATTTTGAATTGACCACTGCTGCCAGTTTTGCCTCTGGGTCAAAAATATACAATCGAATCGCATATTAATATTATTAATTCCACCAATAACAGCTCTGGCAAGGGGCTCACACATCGTGAGAGGGTGTTTATGGTGCACGATCATTTCTTTTAGTTGAGCTTTTATAACGGTTAGTGTGAGCAGCAAATAGGCAAGTCCAATATTATTTTCTCCTTACAAAAATGTCCAGTCCACGACACAATCGAGCAAACACTTCAATGTATTCTCCAATGAATATTTTCTGCTGTGGAGCCAGTCTCTTGATGTCAAGGTCATTAAACACCATACCAAATTTGACTCCTAATTCGGGATTGGATAGTAAACAACGCAGTGGCTAAGGGACTAGCCAGCTGGTCCCCATTTTTTTCCGGGAACCAGCCATATATGCGCATGCGCTCTAGCGCTCTAGACGGACTTTATATTTTACGGCTGTGATGTGCGCATGCGCGATGGTTGGACTCCGAATTAATTTTTTTCGGGGACCAGCCATAGATATTGCTCCACACCCTAACCCTAACCCTATCCTTAACCCTATCCCTATCCCTAACCCCCAACCCTAATCCTAACCCTATTCCTAACCCTAACCCTAGCCCCGAAAACAAAAAATGCGCATATATGACTGGTTCCCGGAAAAAATACCCGTAGCCACTTCGTAGTAAACAATATATTTTTGCAACATAATCGTAAGTGGAATTTCACCGAATGTCACCGGGAGTAACGAGATGAGTGCCAAAGGCACCTGCAGCCAAAGATGAGCTATTTTATTTGTTCCAGATAGCTACTAAGTTTGCAAATGTCTGCTCTGACAAACGTTTGGTTACTTCTTGTAGTACCCGCTTAACAACAATATTTAACAAGCTGCATGCACATTTACGATGTGGCGGTAGCTGGCATTTGAACAAATCGGTAGGAATATCTATTGTCTCCTCTGTCATGACTGATGACTAGGGTGGAGTGAAAATGACCGACATTTTTTTTGACAGTTATTAAAACTTGCTATGTGGTCCAATGAACTACTCCGTAAAAAAAGCTTATTTGAAAGCTTATTTTTTATATAATGTCCCGAGGTTCCACTAACAACTTCAAAATCTAACTATTTATAAGATACCGATAATGTATTTGCTATCCGGTGTTCTTTTCATTACAAAGCATTGGCATGTTTTTTGCTGCCACTAATAAGTAATCTTTACTTCTTTAAAGTAAAAGATCATTATTAGTTCGCTTTTCTACTCATTCACAGGCAGTACTTCCATTTTAGAGTAAATACAGTGTTTATTGCATACATAATATTACAAAACATTTTATTCTTGTATAATCGCGTTATGTAGCATTGTTAATGATTAGTAATTAGTCCTTAACGATACTTCATTTATAAGTGGTAATCTCTATACTTATAAGACGCATTCGTTGTCTGTGTGTCTGTCTGTCTGTCTGTTCCCTTATAACTCAAGATCCAGACAAACAAATAACGTGAAATTTGTTACGCATACATATAATTACATGGGGAAGGTTATAGGACAGGTTTCGTTTCATATCGATGGGTAGTTTAATTGTAATTAATTTTTTTTTATTTTAGTATTTTACTATATTAAAGTAATCTCGACGGCGCCATAAATAAAATTCCTCTGTGACGTCATTTCCCTATGATCGAATAGAACTTGCGCGCTGGTGCTGTATTGTGCCTTTGTGATGCAAAGAATTGTTGATGTTTTTTCATGCTCTCTGATGTGTACAGTTTGAGGAAGGTAAAGGAATGAAGAAGGATTTTAGAAGAAGTGTGAAACCATAATAATAAGTATATATATATATATATATATATATATATATATATATAGAGAGAGAGAGAGATAGGGGGGGAGGGAGAGAGAGATAAAGAGAGAGAGAGAGAGATAAAGAGAGAGAGAGGGGGGCAGGGGGGAGAGAGAGGAAAGGAGGGTAGGAGGGAGGGCGGGAGGGGGAGAGAGGAGGGAGGGGGTGAACAGGGGGGAGAAAAGGAGGGGGAGAGAAAGAGATGGGATAGGGAGTAGGGGGAGAGGGAGCAGGGGGAGAGGCAGAGAGAAAGGAAGGGAGGGAGAGAGGGAGGGAGAGAGAGGGAATGAGGGAGGGAGGAAGGGGGAGAGAGGGAGAGGGAGAGAGAGAGGTGGAAAGGAGAGGGAGGGAGAAAGGAGGGGGAGAGGGGTTAGGGAGGGAGAGAGAGGAAAGGGAAGAAGAGAGGGAGAGGATGGGAGAAATGGGAGGAAGAGATAAAGAAAAAGAGGGGGCAGGGAGGGAGAGAGAGGGAAGGAGGAGGGAGGAGGATGGACGGGGGGAGAGAGGGAGAGGGGAGAGAGGGAGATGGGAGAGAGATTTGAGAGAATGAGGGAGGGAGAAAGGGAGGGAGGGGGACGGAGGGAGAGAGAGAGGAAGGGAGAGAGGGGGTAGGGAGAAAACAGAAGGTAAACAGAAAACCTTATTTTAAACCCGGGCAAAGCCAGGTACTTGCAACTAATATACTTATAAGACGCATTTGTTGTCTGTCTGTCTGTCTGTTCCCTTATAACTCAAGATCCAGACAACCAAAAAACGTGAAATTTGGTACAAATACACATAATTACATGGGTAAGGTTATAGGACATGTTTCGTTTTATCTCGATGGGTAGTTTAATTGTAATAAATTATTTTTATTTTAGTATATTTCACTATATTAAAGTAATCTCGACGGCGCCATAGATAAAACTCTTCTGTGACGTCATTTCCCGATGATCGAATAGAACTTGCGCGCTGGTGCTGTATCGTGCCTTTGTGATGCAAAGAATTGTTGATGTTTTTTCATGCTTCTCGATTTGTACAGTTTGAGGAAGGTAAAAGAATGAAGAAGGATTTTAGAAGAAGTGTGAAGCCATAATAATATGTATATATATATATATATATATATATATATATAGAGAGAGAGAGAGAGAGAGAGAGAGAGCGACAGAGAGGGAGGGAGAGAGAGATAAAGCGAGAGAGACGGGGTAGGGGGGAAAGAGGAAAGGATGGTTGGAGGGTGAGGGAGGGGGAGAGAGGGAGAGGGGGAGAGAGAAGGAGTAAGGGAGAGAGAGGGAGATGAGAGAGGGAGGGAGAGAGGGAGATATAAAGGGAGGGGAAAAAGAAAGGAAGAGAGGGAGAGAGGGAGTAGGGAGGGAAATTGAGGGGGAGGGAGGGGGGAGAGAGGGAGAGAAAGAGAGATAAAGAGAGAGGGGGCAGGGAGGGAGAGAGGAAATTAGGGAGGGAGGAAGGGGAGGGAGGGGGGAGGGAGAGGAGTGAGAGGAGGGCGGGAGAGGGAGAGAGGGGGGATGGGAAAGGGAGGGATGAGAAAGGAGGCAGGGAGAGAGGGGGTAGGGAGAGAAATGGGAGGGAAGGAGAGAGGGAGAGAGAGGATGGGAGAAATGGGAGGGCTGAGAGATAAAGAGTAAGAGGGGGCAGGGAGGGAGAGAGAGGGAAGGAGGAAGGGAGGAAAGAGGAGAAATAGAGGGAGGGGGAAGGACAGGGGAGAGAGAAGGAGGGAGGGAGAGAGAGGGAGATATGACAGTTAGGGAGGGAGGGAGAGGGAGGGAGGGAGGGAGGGAGGGAGAAAGGGAAAGAGAAAGGGAGGGAGTGAGAGGGGAGGGAGAGAGAGAGGAAGGGAGAGAGGGGTAGGGAGAAAACAGAAGGTAAACTGAAAACCTTTTTTTAAACCCGGGCAAAAGCCGGGTACTTGCAGCTAGTATTACATATGTTATTCACCTCATTGATAGCACTTAAATAATATCATCTTTACTTTTTAATAACAAAATAATTGCCACCCCATGCACTATGTATTTTTAAACACTACTGGTTTTCCTTTTAGGGTCACAATGACTGTAACCAGGAAGAAAGTGTATTGTGTCATCGACTTATGCAGATGTTATGAAATTCTACAACCTGACAAAGCAGAGACTGAAATGCGAATTGAACAATAAAGATTCTTCACATCGCACTTTGGCAGAACAGTGTCAATGAAAGTAGAACAGATATGGGACAAAGCTTCCAAACCACACGTAAGAAATGTTAAACGTGTACCACAAGACGTTCATGAATTTGCTAAAGTAGTATAAATCTAGAAAGGACTCAGAACCATACAGAGAGAAAGTATCATAGTTTAAATATGGATAAAAAAAAACTCATCGACATTTGCTCCTGCAAGTGTTCTTGCATATCTCAGTGTCAGTGTGAGAGATCAAGAAAGATATCCATAATTGAACGTGACTATCAGCGGGGTTCACGCTGTATGATCATAGCTGAAGTTGATGAGGTCGAATCCATTAAATTATAAAAGCGATATATCTGTAAAGAGTGAACACAGAGGTAGATGTGTAGCAAATCTGTCATTGATGACATCGGCGAAAAATAGTCGGATGTTTGTGACGAGATTTCTTCTACGGAAGAGGAAACTGATACCAGCGATGACAACTCTGATGACGATGGTATGCCGAATCCTAATAAACAACACCGAAAATTGAATGGCGAGCAGAAGAGGATTAAGCTACCGTCGTTGGCGTTAGCGTGTGGTCGACATGGTGTATCTGGCAGGGCCGCAGCGGGAATCGCCAGTGCTGTTCTTCAAAATGTCGGAATAATCCACGAAGGTGATGTTTCTAAAGTGATTGACAGAAGTAAAGTGCGACAAGAGCGTTGTAAAAGACGTGGTACATTATGTGCAATAGTCAGTAACACATTCACGGGGTTATATTTTGACGGTAGAAAAGACAGTACAATGAACCAAATTAAAGAATTTGATGGTAAATTTAATCGGAAACTAATAACTGAAGAACAGATATTTATTATATCTGAACCAGGATCTACATATTTTGGTAACGTTACACCAATTGCAAGGCCAAGCAAAGTTATCGCGATGAGTTGATTGCATTTTTGAGTAAAAGATATGTTAACACGAGTGGCATAAAAGCTGTATGTTGTGACAGGACAGCCGCTAATACGGGCAATCGAGGAAGTATCATTCGATTACTTGAAGTGACGTTGCACACACCGCTGTGATGGTTCATATGTCAGCTACATGCAAACGAATTATCTTTGACATTTGTTTGAATATCTAGATGGACCTACCAATGGTCCTGTCAGGGACGGCGATAGTATTGCTATTATATCAATCTCTTTCACAATACACTATGACTAAATCTCAACAAAACAGTGGAAGTCAGTTTGACTCAAATATAATACCTTATTTAATATGACACAATATAAATCATACTAATATCAGGGGGTATGAAAACAATCCTCTATTCCTTTTTTTCGTCAACCTTCCGTTCGTCACCGTATTTTTCTAATCTCAGTTCAATACCAAATTTTATTTGGTGCGCAGTTATAGGGAATTCCAACTTGACACTATTCTTTATTGTCTATCTATTTATCTATCTATTTATCTATCAATCCATCAATCGTTATATCTGTCTATCTATCTAACAATATGTCTATCTATCTACTTTCAATGTCCTTACATCACCTTTCCTTCTCGGTAAAAAAAATAATCGTACAAAGTACGCAATTTTTTTTTAATTACAGAATTAACAACCTCAGGAAAAAAAACATTGTTGTATGGTTTAGTATCCTCATGAACATTTTTTTTTTTTTTTTCAAAACCAAAGAAGGCAAATCTTTTACCACCTACACAAGTAGGATCCTTCAGAGGTAAAGAAAATTAATCTAATGTCACATAAAAAAATTACATTTAAGTTTCCTTAATTATGTGTATTGAGCATGAAGTGAATTATGTTTTTATAAAAACAATGAAGGCAGACTTTTTCCCAACTACAGTAATATGTAGGCTCCATCAGACCTAGAGATAACAGAACAATGATTTCACATTAAAACTATGATTAAATTTTACTGCATAATGTAATAGTTTAATACGTTGAATAATACAGGTACTAAAATTCTAAAAAAAAATCATTAAATTCTCATGTGAAATAAATCTGCAAATGACCAGTAAAACTCGTTCACAAAATTCAAATTGACTATAGAAAATCAAAATGTAAGAAAATTGAATGAGTGCTTCCTTTTATTTTTTCCTTTCCTATCTCACCACCTAGAAGAGTGCAAATAATTCTGGTTTTACTGGTCACTAAGGCGATCATCATTTAGGCCTTTAGATTTATACCTGAAACACTTTTGTCCAAATGTTTCTGTCTCTGGATGTGTTTGAAAACGTCTCGTCTCGTCCAACCAATCAAAATATTCGTTACTAACAACTGGCTTCATATTCCCAACTCTACCACTATTATGTCCATCTTGTCTTTGATGTCTAAACTTAACTCTATAACGCTCTACTCAGTAACTCTGTCATGGGATTCTGAAAACGCTGGACCCTATGGTAGTCATATCTATCTGGAAAGGTTTTGCGTCGGTTTTGGAAAGTCTAACTTTTGTTTGAGTGAATACTGCTTCTGTCTGGGTGTATCTGTTTTCTATCTTTGTACATGCTACTTCTATCTGGGTATATCTGTTTTCAAGAGTTTGACCGGACAGTGCCTCGCGACGTGACCCCTACCGTGACAATTAAAACATGGGATGTTCGATAGTCTTTTAGGACAGATCTTAGTTTTGTGACCTAGTCACACGAATAGCATACGAGGACTAATGGTCTTTCATTAACTATATGCACAGGCTTAGTATATTTTACTTGTTCATATTCAATTCTGTCCAGAACAATTGGCGGTTTATTTACCGTCACAGTATGGCTGTCTTTGACTGAGTTAGGTTTAGTTATGTCTATCTTAACTTGCTCTTCTAAGTTATCTACAATTTTGCTAAGTTTATTGTCTAACATTTCTATACTACTTCTAATGTTCTCTATATTACTGTCAGTCTTTATTTCTAGCTCCGCCCTATGTGTTGAGTCAGTCAGTAATAGGTGTGATTTGATCATAAGTGTTCTTATATCTTTTTCGATACCGTTTAATTTTTCAAAAATTGACCTAAGTTGCTTTTGGGAAATGTCCGCTAAGTGTTTTAATCTATCCTCTACTTCGTCAAAATGCAAATTCCCTCCATTAGATCGTCATTTTCTAAATAGTCATACCCAGCCATATTTATGTGTTTACAAAAACTAAAGTCAATGGTAAATAAAACCTAGGTTAGATAAGTTAGTATCCTTATAATTTTGTTCCTAAAATAACAATATATATTAGTAAAAAAAATGGAGATACAATTACAGTCTCATCAATACTAATCTAAAAACAATAAAAAATAAATACTCTATGTACGGATTTCTTTTTTTTTTTGGCCTTTAACATCTGTGGGATGGTGTTGATCTGTGTGGTCGTCTCGTGCGGGTTGGGGGTCTATAAAGAGATAGTGTAGATCTGTATGGTTGTCTCTTGAGAAGTGGGCTCTATGATAAGATGGGGTGGATTTGTATGGTCGTCTCGTTCGCGGAGGGTCTATGGTGTTGGCTGGTTATTGAGGACCCCTATTGAGGGTATCCTTGGCTTGTCGTCTAGGTGTATGAGTGCTGACTTAATTATGACTTGTATTTGTATTTGTGTTTCTGCCACACAGTGTTTCACCAGCATTCAGACGTACCACACGTGGAGTAAATAAAGCTACAGGTCTTGTTTAACAACAAATAGGTGTTTATTCACATAAAGGCACCAGTCCTTAACAGGATCTGGTGGCTTGCACAAATACAGCAAAGATAATCCAATAAAATGAATAAAGTGAAAAGGACGTTCTCACGATCTCTCTCTCTCTCTCTCTCTCTCTTTCTCTCTCTCTCTCTCTGTCTTTCTCGATCGTTCTCTAAGAGATACCTCAGTCGAATGTCAAAAATTATCTTTCGGATCTCTAATCCTCTCACTCTTGCTCACGTGACCCCCGACCAATCATTCATCAACGCTCCTCTCCCTGTCAATCGGTGCTCGTTAATTTCCTGCCCTAAATGGGAGGGGGCGTGAAGGTACGTCATACCGTCAAAAGACAAAAATAAATGGACATCTGAACGGGCTTCTATTCTTTTGTCGGTAGCCGAACCGTGGAACAGTGGCCGAGAGGTCAGATGTGCAATTACGACTGGACCGATGTTGATAATGACGGCTGGTTTGACGCTGTCGGAGACGGTTGTATTGCCACAGACAGACCGTATGCTCTCTCCAGGTCACTTTAACAAATACAGGGTATGACTGGTGTGTTATTTAAACATCAGGGTGTGGGTTCAAATCCCACTTCTGACACAAACTTTTCAGGGAAGGCGATCGTGTTGCTATTATAATACTTTCTCTCTCTCACACTATACACTATGACTGAATCTCAGCTAAACACTGGAAGTCAGTTTGACTCAAATATGATACTATAACAATAGCTTTAGATATATCCCTACAACTTTAGAACCACTGTTCAGTTAGTTAGTCAATATTGAAAGTTCATGGGGCCAGGACACATTTATATATATTGATAATTAAACATCCAGCGTTAGATCTTTGTTTTGGGTAAGTAAGGTTGTCAGTACAGGTCGGTGACCCCAGCCGTGGGTGACGATGGACTTGGTTGGAGGGAACAAAGACATACCAACCTTAAGAGTGAGTGTTTGGCCATACCAATCACTAGGCTGGAAAAAGGGTCATAATGACGTACATGAGTTAGAAAGGGGTAGAATAGCCAATCATAAGAGTTGGGGTCCTAGAATATTGGGACGGCTTAATCACCACATATAATGGGATGTAAGTCTGTTTTTTGGGACAGACAGACAGAAGACAGACAGAATATTGGCTGGACAGACCAACAGACGTTCAAGTATATCTGCTTCGATCTTTCGGGAAGGCAGTATACTTGTAGTGAAAGTTAGCTACGACGATTCAGTAGTTGAAAGTAATAGAGGCACAAGTTATTAAAGCATATCTACTTCAATCTTTCGGGACGGTAGTATACTCAGAGAGAAGTTAAAGTTATATAGTACACGTAGTCAAAGTCTATTTTTGTTCAATTATATCTACTTCACTCCTTCGGGACGGTAGTATGCTCAGAGAAAAGTTATATTGTGTACGAAGCATTTGTGAACACAGCCGCCTAATGATTCATTCTATGCATGTTTTCATCGCAAAATGATACATGATAAATATTTCTAACGTTACATTGGCATGCAGCGGTGAAGAAGAAGAGACTGGTGACTGATTACGAGACTACTAATAATACAGACAACACTATAGCAGCAAAAAGTTAACTAGGTTACACACTTGCAAAAAATAACCAGTAACAACGGCAGAGGTATGCTAGCCCAATATCAACAAAGCAGCAAAGTCAACTACACACTACCAGGTGAAAAACTGTAATGACGACCTGGGGTATGCAGGCCCAATATCAAATTACACACCTAACTGATGTTATGATGTCCGAAATTTTCCTGTGGTGAACCATTCAAGTTTTATTGAACTGTGGTCCGTTAACATTTTATTAACTTAAAATTTTGTGACGTTTTTTATTTTCTCTGAAGTGAACATTAACATTTAAGGTATCCTCAAACCAAAGCGAATTTCGCGTATCTAGGTAGCTCGCGAAATTCGCCCCTCTTTCGCGGCAATGTATTTATATGGAGATGCTCAAACCGCGGAGAATTTCCGCAGCGGTGCAGAGAAATTTCGCGGCATCGCTTCTTGCAGAGTTTTTTCGCGTTTCGCGAGTGTAAACAATCCAAATGGCTTCCTAGAAACATCAACTCAAATGAAAATCAAGGTTAAAATTGTTATAAAATGTCTTAAAATTAACAAAAAAGACTTACATTTATATATAGAAACATGAATTTTATCAGATTATATGAAAAAGTAACTGTTTTTTTTTTCACTTTTTACTTGTAAAATACAATAACTGTAGAAAATGTATAATAAGAAGAAAATGTCTGCCGACGTCTTAAAACAAAAAAAAAGAAAATTAAAAAAATCATTATATCCGTTCGGCTGACGCCCACTTACGCTTCGCCTAGGTGTAGCGAGGGTTTTTCGCGCTTAGAAAAAACAGCGGGAAAGTTTCGCTTTGGTTTGAAGATAACTTAAATGATTTTAAAACTTTGAACATAACATTTAGTTATTATTTATAAGTGAAATTTCAAGGATTCACCAACAGCCAGAAGTACAGAACCAAGTGGACCACCAGATAAGTTGATTTAAGTTTAAATTTTACTGTAAAGTGCCCTCATTTTAATTTTTTTGTTCTATGTCTAATACTATCTAAGCAGAAGATTAGCTTTTGTTTAGAAAACTTTTTTAGATCCAAATTTTATTGCGTTTTTTTAGAGGATACACACCGTTTGTGTGTTTAATACCTTTTGGTATTGTTTGGTTTTTTCTCCGCCCAAATTAACACAAATAAATTTGCTTTTCTATTTGTTTAGTTGTTTCCGTACTATTTTTTTACTGTAAATTTTACCAACTGTAGTGTGACGTCAATATTGTCTGTAATATCATGTGTGCTATCCATATATAATCCCATTTCCTAGTCTGTATTCATTTCACAATTTAATTGTTTTTGTTGTTTTGTTTTTATGTTACTGGTTCATTTTGTCCCGTCTCGTTATTTTATTATCTTATTTTTACTTAATAATATTTATTTTTCTTCATTTAACTTGGAGAGCACTACAATTGTGTTTTAAATAATTTCTCTAACATTATATCTTCACATCATATATTTGCATCATTTATACTACTGCTTTTATACCAAATTATTTGGATTATTTTATTTTGCATCTTTTCATTTCGCTAAAGTACATTTTACATCATACTATATCTTATAAGCCGTTGCTAGTGTTTTGCCAGTTACCTTACATTTTGTAATTATTGTTGACATTCCCATTTATTTAAATAATACTCCTACATATTGCTGAGCTTGACCAATATGGAAATTGCCGGTAGCTCAACTTATCTTAATGAGTTGATAAAACAGGGATAGGAACTAGGGTACAGTGGAAAATAATAACAAAAATTCGTTAAAGAACAACAAGCATATTATAAGGAACAAACGGAAAGCGCTAGCGCAGAAATAGAAAAAGATCGAGCGGAGAAAGAGAAAGAAAGAGCAGAGAAGGAGAAAGAGAGAGCAGAAAATGAGAAAGAGAGAGCCTTCCAGTTAGAAAAGCTCAGACTACAAATTCAAGTTCAGAGTGACGTTCAACAGATAGAACAAAAACATTTAAAAATAAGCTAAGTAAAGGCGGCTGGGCGTTGTGCTAACCACACAATCCCTTCATATGCCGAGGTTATGGAAACAGATGGATTCTACTCTTCATCTGCCCCATTTTACCCGTTAGGGCCAAGAAGGGAAACTTTACTTTGATGGCAGAGGAGGCGACATTGATCAATTTTTTCAGAACAAGGAGACACAATTTCACCTCCACAATATCGTAAAAACAGAATGGCTAAAATACTTATAAGGTGCCCTTGCTGCACTGAATCATATTAATTAAAGACTGTGAACGAAAAGAATATGACTTAGTTAAAAAGCAACTTTTATAACACTTTGGGAAGTCGAGGAATTTTATAGAAAGGCATTCCACAACAGTATATACAATTATAAAGAACATCCACAGGCCATTATGAACAATCTTGAAACTAATCTAGACAACTGGACCAAAATGACATGCATTGATGCTAGTGATGTCAATGCACTTAAAGAACTTGTACTATTTGATCACGTTCTTAGTTTTGCTAGGTCACAGATGTATACATTTATCAAAGAAAGAAAAATACACATCAAGACCCAGCTGATTAACGCGATGTCAGATTTTAAAGACAGCCATGTAGACCAACCAATGATTAATGTGGTCAGTAACAATAGCTCAATCATCAATCAGCAGAGACCACGTTACTCAAGTATGCCAGCCAGAATAGCCAGGAATTCTAATGCAACATGTAATGGTTTTGGTAGGTTTGGAATTGGAAGTTTCAATGCCGAAGCTCACCAAGATACAAAAAACACATACCATACAGCAATAGAGGTTCTTTTAATAAACGTACAACTTTTAATAGCTAGCAACAATGCAATAACAGAAGGAGGTCACTTAACACAAGTCCAATGAGACAACACCAGGAAAGGGGCAGACAATCTACACCGCGTTACAAACAACAACCACACACAGTGGCCGCTATTCTCCAAAACAAAGGTGACTTAGTTTTTTACTCCTGTCTGGTTGACAACAAACCAGTTCAATGTTTACGCGACTCAGGCTGCAGTACGTTGATTGTGGACTCCTCATTGGTAGATACATCACAGCTTACAGGTAACTCAGAGTTTGTCAGATTAGGTGATGGTACCAAATTAGAGTGTCCTACTGCTACCATATTTATTGAGAGTCCTTGGGTGAAAGGTCACGTCACTGCTTTAACAATGAATACACCTATTGCAGAGGTCATCATAGGCAATCTTCCAGATGTTCCGGATAACTCAAAGCAATTGTTTCAACTACTTTCAACATTGGCTCAAGAATAAAGAATCAACAATTTAGTCTACTTTGAAAGAACTGCATTCACTATCTTCAAAAAGTGATCAAACAGAACAAGAGTTTTATCTTTTATTTAGCAACATAAGCAACTGGAATGGTGCAGAAAATATAGACACATATTTAGACAAGTTAGATAATGTGGCAACACAACACAACATAAAAGAGGAAGACAAAATATTAGGTAAAGAATAAGTTCCAAGGTCACAAAAAGGCTCATAATATAGCCACACGAAATCAACACGACTACGGTCTATTGATAGCAGAATTAAAAATGAACATGCAAATCAAACAGAAGGTTATCAATGAGGAAATAAAAACAAGCGAAGAACAGAGAAACTCTCCTGCAGTTAATAACAAAGACAAAATCCGAAGTATATCCAGTGAATGTCATGTGTGTGCTACTATATTTACCTCAAGAAACAAACTCTTCACACACATCAGAGTAGAATATCATGATCCATCAGACTCACCTCATATGTTGAATGTTGTCACAAGAGCTCAGTCAAAGAAAGAAAGCAATAAAACCCAACCTACTGACAATATTAATGAGAATGTTGACTGTCTCATGGACGTTTCAAGAGAACAACCTTATAAAGAATCAGATAACATTGTTATTGGCATGGCCTAGCAAAGGCTATAAAAGTATTTATCAAGTCTTGCACATCATGTCAGAAACATAACATAGGTTCCAAACACATTGTCCCATTGCAACCCATAGATACCACCTCCAAACCATTTGGAAAAATAGCAGTTGATATCATTGGTCCCTTATCCAATATTTACTACAATGGGATTTCTTTCTGACAATGAAACACAGTTTCGATTTCAGGTCACTCAAGCATTTATTAAGATGTTCCAGATTACTCAAGTCTACTCTGCAAGGTACAGACTACAAGCAAGCGGAGCCATTTAGAGAGCTAACCAAACCATCAAACAAATGTTTAAAAAAATAATGGAAGAACACAATCAAGACTGGGACTTACTTCTACCATTATTAGCCTTGTTCTCCTATAGAGAAATACCACATGAATCTACATGTTTCTCACCATTTGAATTAATGTATGGCAATAATAGAAGAAGCCCACTCAGCTTAATTAAAAACAACATTCTTCCAACAGATGAACAGATATTGTCCCCTCATGAATTTGTAAATAGGAAACATATCATCTCATCAAACCAATGTGCTCAAGAAAACCTAATTGATAAACACAATTATAACAGAGATTTGAAAAACAAACACAGATACCTAGAACATTAGAACCAATTGATTCAGTGTATGTATTACTCCCATCAAAAGACCAATTTAAGCATACATGGCAAGGTCCTCACACAGTAAAGAAGAAATGCACAGATGTAGATTATTTGGTGCATATCAAAGGAAAAGACAAGGTGTTCCACATTGATAAATTACGACACAATGCGAATTGTTCTCAACATTTAGAAGTTGACCACATAGCATCATTGAATTATATAATTAGTGATGAACAGTGTGAAGATGTCAGTCAAACAAGCTGCAAAACCAGTTGTAATCCGATTCTTTTACAAGAGTTAGAGAACACAAATGGTAGAGATCAAATAACATTTTCCAAAGATATACCTGATAACAGACTATAACTGACAGAGCTGTTCAGCACATACAAGGATACAATATCACAAATACCCGGCAGAACGGACACAATTAAACACTGCATTAAAGTTAAAGGTACAACTCCAGTCAAGCTAAAACCTTACAGTTTTCCTTATCAATACAGAAAGGCGGTAGAAACAGAGATTGAGCAACTATTACAGAATGGCATGATAGGACCATCTCATTCTCAGTATGCATTCCCTATAGTCATAGTCAAAAAGAAGAATGGAAAAATACGTCTCTGTTGTGACTACAGAAAGTTAAATCAAATTACGGAAGTCGATAGATAAATGTTACCGGCTCTTTTGGATTATGCTCTATAAACGTCTCAGGCCCTTTGGTTTATGTTATAAGTTGTATGTTTTAATTCCAACGTAGAGATGTTAATTTAGCTTAATGTCTGTCCGTTTCACTCTTATTTGCTCACTCCTTTGTCAAAACTCAAAAATCAATCAAACTCGATGCGTTGTTAGTACAACGATTTATTTACATGAATGTACATCAGAATACAACAAGTCCATAAACGAATACATCTTTAAATCCACAGTAATTTGCTCTGCCTCAACTCTGACTAACTAAAGATCTCTAAACTATTCTCGTCGCTCTCGTAACTATCTCTCTTCTCAAACTCCTTATAACTAACTCCTCTCATAACTACGAACTGCCCCCTCACTAACTAATGTCCGAATCCAGCCCCTATTTATACCCCTAACGTCCGTGCCCTAATTACCCTAAGTACGTCACAGTCTCTTCACTATCTAATCTTTCTAGGAGCGTCACAGGGTCGTCATTGTTAACCTGCTAGACTGTCCGACGGCGCCTCCCAGTCTTCACACATTTGCTGTCTACTATTCTATTGTTTCCCACTTGTCACCTTGTCACTATTATTCGTGTTAATCCTAATTCTTAGATATCTACTATGTTAAGAGGTCGAAGGGGATTGTCTCTGTCTCTAAATCTACTTTAGCTCGTCACATATAACAAGAGGCTTTTGGCAGATAGAAATGAAAGATTCATCTAAACCTTACACTGCCTTCATTACACATCACGGTTTCTTTGAGTGGAATATAATGCCATTTGGGTTGGTGAACAGCACTGCTACTTTCTCAAAAATGATGAATCGGATGTTACACAATGTTCCCCACATTAAACATTATGTGGACATTGTGGAGGATATTTGCATTTTTTCCCAAGACTGGTTATCACATATTGATGCCCTGAAACATTTGCTTTCACTCCTCAGAAAGAATGGCCTAACAATAGCACCAGAAAAATTAGAGATAGGTATTTCCAGCATTGATTTTTCAGGCTTTCACGTTGGTCAAGGTAAGGTAACTCCGACTGAAACAATTTATAAAGAAAATTTTAGATATTGACGTCCCTAAGAAAAAGAAAGAAGTTAGATCATTAGATGGTCTCTGTAGTTTCTATAGACAATTCATTCCCAATTTTGCTTCCCCTGGTAAATTTAACTAAAAATACGATGAAGCAGATTGTTACATGGAACGATGATTGTCAAAGAGCCCTTAAAAAATTAAAACTTGCTTTTAAACTTCTATCCTTATGTCTGTTGATTTTAGAAAACCATTCATATTAGCCACAGATGCATCAAAAATAGGCATAGGTGCTTGTCTTTTACAAAGCTACCATAATGTCAACAAACCCATCATGTATTTAAGCAGAAAATTATCTGACGCTGAAAAGAAATACTCTGTTATTGAACTAGAGCAGTTGTTCCCAAAGTGGTCCCTACGAACCCCCAGGGGTCCGCGGTATCATTCAGGGGGTCCGTGGAAAATTAAAATTCATTTGGGGGTCCCTGAACAACTCCAGGGGGTCCGTGAAATATTTAATGTAAAATAGTAAAATTATGATCCATTTATGTTTGCGAGGTTCCTTTCAAACTTGTATTAGTTGTCCCAACACCAGTCCACAACACTAACATACTAAGTCGACGGCAGTTGAAAGTAACAATAGTAACATTTAATTCTTTAGTATAACTACATGAACTGACATATAATGGTGAACTCAGGAGGAGTACAATAACTAATGTCTAGCCTTGGGCATCGTAGTATGCGGAAATTGCGTCATCAAACTCTGACTATATTGTTTCCCCACAATCTATCGGTACGGCATTGAAAACGGTTATTAAGACATGTCTAGACTGACCAGATGAGCACGGTGGGTGTACTGCTGATCGGTCAGAATGGCAGTGCAAGAGGTATTTTTTCCTGCCACTCGGACAGAGGGTAGGGTGTAATGTGCCTGACTACCCGCAAGAAATGGCAGGCTGCGACGGTGTGCTTGAGTGGGACAGAGTGGGAGGGTGTGAATACCCTCATTGACCACAGTACCACCACCGTCGCTAAAAGTTTTTCTTCCTGACCAGGAGAACCCCAATGATCTTTTACCCACAGGCTATGGTATGCCTTCTAGAACAGGTTAGCCAAATGGCTAGGATCCATTATAGTGCAGATACTACACTTTAATATTAGCCAAAAGGCCGAGAAGTTTCACTGCAACAATTGACTGGGACAACATCTAAGCAAGATGATGATGACTGCATGCTTCTTATTGATTGCAAAGTCCAGAAAGCTGTATATTATTGATGAAGACCTTATTTTACCAGCTGTAAGTGAGGTAATACACACAGTTTTACACAAACCACATTTCGACATTATAAAAAGTATTCCACTGAGTAATAAATAATACAGTACAAAGTAAGATTGACGAAATGGCTCAGTCCGTTGAAAATCCTTCATGTGATTACTTAAAAACATCTGAATTTTCTATACAGCTTGACGAGTTCACTTCAGAGGCGTAGGGAGGGGTGGGCAAGGGGGCACCATGCCCCGGGTGCTACTCACAAAGTGGAGCCAAATGGTATATTTTACAGATGATATTTAATGGTTTTCGAATGGGGGGCACTAAAAAGGTATTGTGCCCTCGGCGCGAGCTAAGCTCGCTACCGCACTGGTTCACTTTACCAGGTACCGAAGCTTTACTTTTTAGCTAATCTAAGATTTGTAAAGAAGAAAAATGTTGCTAAATGATTGGGAACCGGTACAAAAGGTAAAACGATACTTACTAAATCAAAAGATTTTTCAATGTAAAAGCTATACCTTCGACTTATATCATTTCTGTTGCTAATGATGGTGCTCCGGCAATGTTAAGAAAATTCTGAGGCTTTCTGGCATACTTAAAACAAGCTGTAACAAATGTATTTTCAGTGCATTGTGTCATTCATCGACATCATTTGGTCGCAAAAAATCTTAGTGAACGTTTGCATGGATCACTAGATTAAGTCATTAAAGCAGTTAATAAAATCAAAAGTAATGCCTCGAATGAGATATTATTTTCTCAACTTTGTTTGAAAAATGACGAAGACGCTTGGACTTCCGTGGGCAAATTTTGATTATAAAAAGGGGCCCATGGTTCAAAAAAAGTTTGGGAACCACTGAACTAGAATGCCTAGCACTGGTATGGTCAATTACAAAACTGCACAAATAACTATTAGGTACTGAGTTCACTGTCTTAATTGACCACAAATCCCTATTGAATTTTAATAGCATTAACAATGCCAAACTGACTAGATGGTCTTTACTTCTGTTGGACTATTCCTTTAACATAAAATCCATCAAGGGAAGTAATAATCACATTCCTGATTATTTTGTCCAGACTATCTATACCATGTTAACAAACAACAATATTTGATCTTAAAATACTAGTATGCAATGTTATTATTGTTATTTTTAGACACTGTTTATTATTCTGGTGAATATATACTCACATTTGAATTTTGTTTATAACTTAATTATTTGATGTTGTTCTACAGAAATTTTACGCTTCTATGTATTATAGTTATTGGATGATTCCATGACTTTTTACCTACTCAGTGTCTACTTACGATTAAGTGTTTCATATTTTATTAACAAGATACATTTTCCCGTTGCTCTCTTAAAATGTTTAAAAACTGTTTACACTTGGTGTATTGAAACCCATTGCTCTGGCACTCGACGTCGCTTCTGGTTTACGTACACTGAATTTATGTTTATTCATAAAATTAGCCAGCCAATCTTCTCCCGCTACCTTTGTATCCTTGTTGAACGGATGCGATATACTACATTGCTCAGAAAAGTCAAAACCCAGTTTTCTACACAGCGACCGACGAAGAGTAGCCTCCGGTACGTGAAATGCATATGCAGCAGCCAAGCTGTTCATACGTCCTTCTTTAATATTCTTTAGAGCAGAGGCCGTAGATTCTTTGTTCCATTCGCCTCTTGAGGATTTCTTCTTATAGTGTCTAACCATATCTGATGTATATATATATATATATATATATATATATATATATAGTCTAAGTATATGACTTCAGAACAACACTTGTATGGCATACCATCAACAGATGAGTTTTTATTGTAGAAACACAAAACCATATCAAATTTATTAAAAAAATTGAAAAATGTCACCTACCAAACATTTTGAAGTTTTAGAAAAATTGACATTTGTGAATAATTTCAAGTATTGTTTCATAAACTTTTATTTGTAAAAATAAAACGTAAATTCAGTTACTCTGGTGAGTGGCAAAGGGGAATAATATCTTGCAGAACTTTAATTGCTCTTTCTGCACAAACATTGCTACGTGGAGTGAGTATTGGAGATGGACTTTGAGACCAATGAGTTCGAAGACAGCGCAACCCTTTTGGATAATCATTAACAGCATGGAAAAGAAGTTCATATTGTTCAGCTTTGTAATGATGAACACTAAACCAGGCATCACTCCAATGTCCACATATAAATTCACACAATTTCTGAAGGTTCTTTAGTTCATCAGGCAATAGTATGAAAGCCAACAATGCAAAAATTGCTCCAGAGTTCCATCGGGCATTGCTGAGGCCAGGCAGTGCGCTAAAATTAACTTTCGGCATTTGTTGAGAATTCTTAAAATGCTTAAAAACGCAAATTAGATGGTGCAAAAATTTCATATCATCTCTCCAACCTATTTCCTGTTTTTCTAAAATTGGAGCACATTTCTTAGTTTTACTTTCAAAATCTTTTTTTAACATTTCTTAATCTTTAAGTATCTTATTTACAAATGGATAATTTATGTTAGGAGACTCAGTTGAATCACCGAGCAAGGCATCACACACGTGCCTAAGAACACGATCAAGTATATGGTGCTGACAACCTATAAAGACTGGTGCAGACTCACCATGTTGAACAAACAGTTTCTGAAGTTTCACCACAACACCAGACTTCGACCCTGTATTAACATTTGTAGTGTCTGACACTATCATCTTTATAGCTGACCATAAGTTATATTCATCTAAAACTTTTTAAATGGCAGATCCAATCGTAGCAGCTTTGCCATCAGATAAAACTAAGACGGATAGCCTCACTTATTTTGCTTCATTTTTTAATATAACTACATGGTGTTCTTTTTTCTTAATAATTTTACCATCAAAATGTAAACTCCATAAGCTATTACGCAAGTATTTATTAATGTTTCTTTTAGTTTACTTCCTTCTCTGAATACAGCTCGATAGACACCTGACTGAGAAGGAGTTGCTATTTTTACGCCGGACTTATGCAAAACTTTGCTCACTAATGCTGCTCTTCGAGCTGGTAGTTTCCCAGATTGAACTAATGAAACTGCACTAGAATTAGATTGCTGTGATTGTTTCTTATGTGTGCTTTGATCCAAGCTTTCTGTGGATGACAGCATTGCATCAGCACCGTCAGAGCTACTTTGAGAATTCTCGTTATCACTTGAATCACTGGAACTTTCAAAACTGCTTTTTTGTTGTTGTGCCTCATTAATTTTGCAAACAATTTTCCGTTTTGATGGATGAATTGTATTTTGACTAGCAATTTTAGTTGTAGTATATCCCATCTTACCTCCACTTTGAATTAGTATTTCGTAAAGTTTTTTGTCCTCAGCACATAACCATTGACCAGTTTTGTTTGTGACATCAAATAACTTATCAAACTGCTCCCGTATGTCACCCACAGGTTTTTTCAAATGAACATCATACCTTCTAATTAAAGTTTCAATTTTTCTGCTCACTGATCGCAAAGACAGTATTGGGAAATTTAAAAAGCTCCATAATAGCTCTACTTTTTTCCTGAGTGCTGCAACTCTTTTCAATCTGGATTTTTCCATAGAGGCCAAGCCCATGTAGCGACCATTTGTCATCCACTCTTTTGGCATTCTAGAATGTGAAAGCAATGGCTCGATCTCGATTCCAATTTTGTTTCTTTTCTTAAGAGTGTTTTGAATTTTTTTCAAATTACTCGCCTATTTGTCCTTATTTTTAGCAACGGAAAGTGATGACTTTTTTAAAGACATTTTTAAGAATAAAATTAGGCAAAATTAAAATAGTCATTCAAACTCAAGTATAATTGAAAAATCTAACATGGAGAACAGGAAATAGAATTTTAATGGTAAACAACTGGAGTAAAAGTAAACTTCAGTAAAAAGAGCCAAAAGGATTATTTTTAAACTAAAAAATGTTTTGGTGGGTGAACTTTTTCAACAAAATTGATGATTTTTTGTTGTATTTATTATTTTTATATAAAAGCTCATCAAAATCTGGCACGCCACTTGTACAATTACAAAATTTGTTTTTCAAGTCATATACCTAATATACACACACACACACACACACATACATACATACATATTTATTTTTATAAATTTCAAAACACGGGATAAATGACGAGCTCGTCATCTTGCCCCTTTTATCTTGACTCGAACTGTCTGTTTTTATATATTCGTTTTTATTGCCATGAAGGAAGGCGATTATTTGACATGTATTCATGATAACAGGTAGTATTTGAATTAAGTTATTAATAAATATGAAAGAGAATCGAAATATAGGTAAGTATATTAGAGTAGCTACATCATTACATTACTTTCTAAATGGCATCAACATTTGTAATGTACCCACATTCCTGTTTGTTTAACAAACAAAAAGTGTTGATGTTATGTATAAAATCAAAAAGCTGCCCAAAATCAAAGCACGGATTACGTTATTACTATTATATATATATATATATATATATATATATATATATAAACATATATATTGCTTAGTCGGCACGAATAATAACCCCTTCCCCCCAGACCTAGAAGCTGATTGCTGTTGGCGAAAGTTTGGTGAGATGACTGTTGTGGAGCCGGAGCGAACTCAGCCGTTGGACACCAATGATGTCTCCGTCAGCAAGGATCTGATCAACACGCCTATGGTTATTCTCAAGTATGGAAGTAAATACACTTGTGTCAATGTGTACAGCACTGTACAGCACTTCCATGTCAGAGCTCGGCATGATGATGTCTGAGAAACTTTTGACGGCTACAAAAGAGCTCAGGGCTTGTTGTCAGCGATGACAAAAAAGCCGAAGTGCTTAAAAGTCACGTTGAAGGAGTGAGAAAATCGAGAAAAGGAGTACTTGGTCGAAGGCTTTGGACTAAGTTCGTCGAAATGGAGAAATAACTTCAAACGATAATGAAAATTGAGAAATATTCAAGTCCCAACTCTCGCCAAGCGAACTAAATCATGCTATCTGGCAGTGTCGCTTTGGTAAGGTTCCTGGCAGTGACCACTTTAATAACGAAATGATCGGGCACTTGGGCACGAGATGAGTAAAAAAACTACCTCGAGTTTGTCAACAAGACATGAACAGATGTCAAAGTTCCAATCCTAAAGAAAGGAAAAGACGCATGAGCTTCGGAAAGCTACAGGTCAATATCCCTCACATCGTAAGCTGATAAAGAAGATGAGAGAATAGTCAACAGAACACGGATGTGGCACTTATAGGAATAAGGTTTGATAACGCCTCGTTAGGGTGGTTTTAGAAGAAGCAAAAGTGCGATGGATCAGGTTACGGTTTCTTTGTCAAAAAATAGCTGACGGCTTCCAAAGATGTGAATCTACAGCGGTATTTCCCCTTGATTGTAAATAGAGTCTTTTAGCGGGTTTAATGCTAGAGCTACAGCATTTGTAAGTGCCCAGTAAAATGTACAAATGGCTATACAGTTTCCCCACAAATCGTACACGTGTCGGGAATTGCGTGTCGAGGAAGAGAACACTTGAGCTAGGTTTCCAATATGGTTATGCCCTGAGTTGTACGTTGTTCCTAGCTTTCATCAACGACTTGCCGAACTGTGTTCGATGTAAAAGCCTACTTTATCCAGACGAACTAACAGTATGGAGGACCGGAAAGAGTGCCTATGTACTTCAAAAAGAACTCCAGAAGGACATGGCTGCAGTAAGCTGTTATTCCAGGTAGAGGAACCTGGAAATAAATTGTTCGAAAACCGTTCATAAGCTGTTCACAATGGGTACGACCATGGGCGTCGCTAGAAATTTTTCCAGAGGGGGGCACAAATACACGTTTTTTAATTTAACTGACAATGCCATACAGGTTTATTTCTCAATTAAATCCAAGTTAAGTATAACATTAATTATTTATATTGACACAAATAAATGCATTTGAAAATTCAAACATTTTGATAACACAAGAAGGTTCCGATTTAAATCTAGCAAGTCTTGTTTGTTTATAATCTTCTGCCACTGAGTGAACAATCGAGAGATCATTTAGCACTCTAAGACGAGTAAAAACGTTACTATGGTCAACAACTGGTGATGATCGTTTATCTGGTCTTTGTATGATGAGTACAAAAAAATTTAAAGAAAATGTTATCGATCGATTTGGACAAATACCAAGACGTTTACAATTTCTTGTTCCAGAATAAATAGTTTAAAATTACATTATTATTGCCATATCAGTGTGATTTATAATTTTATACTTTATTTTATTAGTATAGTACTGTTTGACATTGAAACCATTATTTTTAAAATTACAATAATGTAATCAGTTGTACTTGCAGATATAATTCTTTTTTTATGTTGATATATGTACATTGTTTTCACTGTAAAATAAACTTTCAGGAAATTTAGCTCAGTTTTATTGTGACAACTTTATGACATTTTTCCAAAATTAAAGGGGGGAGGGGGCAAATGCCCCCTTGCCTCCCCCTCCTTTGAATACACCCATGGCTACGACAATCCTCAAGGATCCGTTCCGACTGGAAATTGAAATTGTAACACAAGAATGAAACGAGAAACCAACGTTTTTGGGGATTACTCTTTACAAAAAGCCTACCTTATGCAAACACATCTCTGAGCTGTCATGGAAGGCATCAGAGATCAGAAAATTGTGAATAAGATGGCGAGCACGTACTCTTAAGGTTGCTGTACATCGGTGAAGTCTCGATGTACGGGTCTCGATCGTCAAAACAGAAACTGGCCAAAGTGCAGAACCAAGTTCTCCTAATACCGTTTGGGTAGAAATCCTGGAATAAATAACAACTCTAGTGTCACGCAAGGGGTCGGAGTGAGCTGTGCTGACAACATATGAAAGGTTTAAACGGCTTGAGGACTTATCTATCCACAGTGAACTAGTTGATAACAAGGTAAAAGGCTCACGATGACGTCTATCCTGCACCACGCCGAAAGACTGACAAAGCTAGCATATCTTCCCAACGACCGTGAAAAACTAAATACCCAATCACAGTCTTCTCCTGGCATAGCTTCCAGTTTACCTGAGGATCGCATGAGTCTGATAGACACCAAAGCAAAGAAAAGCAGTCAGCTAGAAATACTACACTCGGTAGCTATGGAAATGGGTCTATCCTGGCCTACACTGATGGTTCCGTTGTCATGGAGGGGGTGGTCTTGACAAGGCCGGATACAGCGCTCACATAGTCCCCCAAGCCACAGTATTCACTGAGGACATCGCTGGGCCATGTGGACCTCTCTGCAGAGATGAAAGCCATAAAAGGGCCGGTAGCGCACATTGGTAAGAAGACGGGGTAATATCATTGTTGGTTGTCGTCTTTCTGACGTACTCCATGTCAGTTCTCCAAGCCGAAGTGGGAGCTGGGGAATGGCCGGAACGACTGGAGGCTATGGTGGAGGCAATCCAGATGCCCATGGATAAACACGGTGTGTAACCATGGATGATGAACGGATGTCACGTTTACAACGTGTCTCACATGGGCCCTCCTATGAGTCCACTCTTTCCAAACTGCCAAATCTTGAGCAAATTGTATGGCTTTCGAGATGGGACAATGGACGCACAGGTCATGTAATCAGAATGAGTCAGTGGTAGCGGCTTCCAAGAGATGAACAGGCCCTAATAGCCCAATTTCGAACTGTGCATTTTTCGATTGTTGCATACTTTGGGATTCTGAGACCGATGTCACCACTGTGGAGAGGTAGCGGAAACAGTAGACCACTTGTGGAAGTGGATCAACGTCGGACAGGTTTAATTTCAAGAGCCCTAAGAAAATTAGTCTCGATAAGTGTGAGCTCTATGACCGGAAATTATTGTAACGCGGTAGCTGGTTTTATACCCTATATTGACTCCTTCTGTTTAAGCTAAGTACATATCATTGAAGTACTACGCCCGTACTGACTCACCTTGCCAGTCACGATTACACTTTGCTCAGGTTTTAATGAATTCATGATTTTATTCCATAGACATAATTTTGTTCTGAGCATTGACCTTTCCACTCACAAAAAGCACAAAACGCAAGCATAAGTTATCAAAGGTGCTTCCACAGCGAGGCAAACACGCATACTGACTGAGGCGTGAAAAAATGCGATACGCACGAACGAATTAAACTGGGTTGTCTGTAGCCGGCCGACCCACTCGTATCTTACATTTTTCTCGAATTTCAAACCAAAACATCGTTCGCTTGACGGCTCGTATCTAAAATCTCGTATGTCAAAGCACTCGTATGTCAAAGTACCACTGTAATGAATCCTTTTTGTTTTTAATTTTGTATTTATACTTTTACGAAACATAATCCTTAACTTAATGTCTGGGCATCTTCAAGTTTATCAAGAAGATACAAAAATGTTTGTTTAAAATTTCTATCAACGTAGTGTTTTAAACTAATTGTGCCTATTTACAACTCACATTGGTAGCTAAATACAAAGCTGCATAGAATGTCGTGTTGTCCATCCATTTTAAAGGCATAAGTCGAGGTATAAATGTATTTTCACGGCACCTCCTCATCCTTGCTTTTTACATCTAAGGTGCTGGGGTAAAACTTATGTCACCCTTTCCCCACTTTAGGTTGACCTCAGAAAAATATTGTCACTATTGCTAACACTGCTTTCATTGTATTAAATTTACCAGGATACAATTTTCTTAGGACGTAAAACAAATAATATAATATGCACACCACAAATTATATATTATAAAGATTGCACAATCCTCTTTTTGAAACAATGTTTTCATCTCCGCCATTGATAATATTCAGGTTAAATGAAGCCCTACATCAAAGATTATATATCGAAGATTTCGTAATGTCTAAGTACAGATTAGATTTATAAAGCAAATTGAAAGCTTTTTCATTCATATTTTATGTCATGAACAAAAAAGAGATGTAAATAGGACAGTGTGTTTTTATGAATGAATAGCGTTATTGGAAACAAAAGCGAATAACAACAATGGCGCGAGAGTTTTAACACAAAACTGAGCACTATTTATAGATGCGCTATCCGTATAATGTATAATCTGTGGTGCACACCAAGTTGTGCTGTGCAGTCTGTAAAATTTTTGTTACAATGTTAAACCGGAAGTATAATATATGGGAGGCTACAGAACATCAAGACTGCTTTTAATCTAAATTTAAAACAATACCATAAGTTTTATTAACATCATCCAAGCTTAGTTCGAAGTCTATTGTAAAGGAAATGACAACCAATAAAGTTTTTACTAGGAATTATTCTCAAAATAAAGAAAAGTGGAACTTTAGCAAGTTGGATTCATCGCGCTATTTAAACAGAACATCTGGTAAACGATAAACTAAGAGCTCATCTGAACTAAAAATGATATGACAGTAGTCACTTTTAGGAGCCAATGGAAATACTGTTTCGGCTATTACTGGTTCTGACATTTAGCTATATTGTACCAGTTGAAGGTAATATTATTGAAAACGACAATAAGTTATATAGCTTAACTTTAATTTAATATTTCAAATACGCTTAAGCTACGGGTACGTAAAAAAAGTACTCCTTATTTTTTTTGTTGCGGGATACGAAAAAAGACTTTGGAATTGAAAACATAATCTATTAAAAATTGAGGCTAGGTTTGTGTGGCTCGCTAGCACAGTCGGTTACACGCTTGGCCTTGACTCGATTTTGGCCGACTATGTGTGGATTCAAATCCCATCAGAGAATTTTTTTTTTTTCTAAATTTTTTTTTTCAGAATAATAGCTACTAATTTAGCCCATATTTTTGTGTTTTATTAAAAGGATACATTATGAAAAAAAAAAGGGTTAGGGATAGGGGGTTAGGGTTAGGGATAGGGGTTAGGGTTAGGGTTAGGAATAGCATCATATCGCTATCTGAAAAAAAAGGGTTAGGGTTAGTATCATATCGCTAAAAAATATGCACATCTTTTTTCGAACGCCGAAGAAAAAAAAATACGGGATACTTTTTTACGTATCCGTAGCCGCTGCCTTTCAAATATACAAATTAACTATACAAACTAAATAAAGCAGAAAGATATATTTCAAAATAAGTTTGATAAGCTCCAACATAAATACGATATATGGCATAAATGAATAGTTATCACTTATTTGTTACCAAACGCCTACTTTTTTGTTTATACTTTTAATTAAATTACTTACATTTTGAATTATGTATGTCATACATATTGTTATTGTTGATAAACAAATAATATATATATATATATATATATATATATATATATATATATATATATATCTGTGTGTGCTATTTATTGGAATAAAAAAATAATAGAATATTTTTATGCAGATGTTAATATTTTTAAAAAAATGCGACAATATATCAGCTATATTTTATGAATTATAAATCTAAGTTTCTACGATTTTTTTCAGAATATAATTATTTATCTGAGGGCAGAAATCTGTGACAAAACTTTTATACAAAAACCTACACGATAAATTATACTATGTTTAATGTTAGGGTGCCAACTGTCCAAAACTTCGGTACATAGAGAACCTGCAAATTGCTTATCTGTATCGCTGAAAGCCTAAAAATCATTGATTTTTTCCCCTATAGACCTGTTTTTTGTTATTTTTTTTCCCTATAGACCTGTTTTTTATTTTTTTTCCCTTTAGACCTGTTTTTTGTTATTTTTTTCCCCTATAGACCTGTTTTTTGTTATTTTTTTCCCTATAGACCTGTTTTTGTTATTTTTTTCCCGGTCTATAACTTTAAAACAAAATTTTTTTATTTTATCTCAAGACTTTCAAAATCATAGTTGGCATTAGGAAAACAATAAAATGGGATAGATTTATAAAAAAAAATATGTTAAGCCTACGTTAAACACTTTAAAGTCAATATATAAATGTATGCTGAGGTTTTTTCCAACGTAGACCACTATAAAAGTAATTTATGTAGGTTAGAGATACGAAAAGATTTTTAGTTACATTTTTTAAAAGGGAAAAATGGTGTATTCTTTAACATACGTTTTACTCTTCTGGAAACATGGTTCCGAATGGAGAAAATGGGTCTAATAATTATATTCATAAAAAAAGTTTAAAGAAATTCTTAGATTAGTACAGAGAAATATGTATTACATCGCAATTCAGACGAAAACTTAAATAAACCTAGAAATGAAATGGAAATACTAAAACCGGATATATATTTGTTATTAGTTGTGACCTTACCATGTAAAAACTGGGGCGACCGCTGCGGGTCAAGGGCCTGGTAGCCGCTCTAGTGGACGCTCCACGCCTTGTGGAGACCCAGTGCTGGAAAATTTCGTAACTTAATTTTGGAAGGACCATGGGCAAACTAAGACTCATGGGCCAAATCCGGTCAGCAGCCTTCCACATGTTTTAAAGTGTAACGCAGGATTAGCAGCTAAAACCACCAGTTTTCACAAGGATTATACCAGGGGTGGGGACTTAGACCCGCCAGCCGAATTTTTTTTAAAGTTTCGGCTGGCTGACATAATTTTTTGGCTGATAGCCGGCGTAGCCGAATTTGACCATAAATTGAGAAAATTGACATTTGCGGCTGATTTTCGGCTGATTTTTGGCAGATTACGAAATATTTGGCTAAAATTCGGCTGACGCCTAGACAATATTGAATTGATAAAACTTCAGCAATAAAACAATTTTACAATACTTGGGGAAAAGTTTTATTATTTAAAACAACAGAAATAAACAGTTGTATCGTCATCATCTTTTCAAGTCAAGTATAGATTGAATCATCATCAATGTTGAATTCCAACGCGTTGGACATGATGCCTTCATTGACTTATTATTGTATTGTGTCTATGACTGTCAATGATGGCGTTAGTGCTGCTCTCAGAGGCATCCATTGTTGATGCACTAAGCTGATCATCTACAAGAAGCAATATACACACTGATAACATGCCTTCTTTCAGGGTCTTTATCATTTCTTTATCCTCTGTGAATGCTGCATCGTCTTCTATAATTGCGGTCTTGAAATTCTTCATTTTTATTGATGCTGTCGGTAGTATTAAGGAGCAATACGTGTGCTGTAAAATGCTGATAAGAGTCAACCTTCAAAAGCTTTGAAGTCTTTATCATAATTGCAGCACCATCATGGCAGCTAGTATTTTGTGATCAACAGAAAAGCTTTTCAAGACAGAGCTGATATGGTCAGCAAGGTCATGTGCAACAAGATTAAGTAATGCGACAGTTAATATAACGGCGAACGAAATACGGCGGCTAATGAGGCGCGCCGCATATTTTTCGGCGGATTTACGGCGGACGAAAATTCGGCGGCGTAGCCGGCGCCCGGCGCCGGTTGGGGGGTCTAGGTGGGGTGTCAGCAAATATCAGACGCCGATACCGACACCGACACCGGGAGGGGGGTTAAGGGAAATAACTGTGTATTTTCCCCTATATATATCTCACGCTATATATAAAGTTGCACGTCTAATTGTATATTTATACTTTTTTTCTATCTAAATTTTTTTTAATTAATTGTATACTTTCAATAAACAATATATACTTTTTTTGGTGAAATATATTGCGCTATGGTGAAGTATATTTGTTTAGTAAATATTTACTTTTGTTACTGATTCCTTATAAAATCAATGTATAATTATAATCAAAAGAGGAAAAAATGTTTAAATAAGTATTTATTGAATGCAGTACTTGGTGAAAAAAAAAAAGAAATACACACACATTTAGGCAGGGTCAGCATAATAACTTTCTGGGCGCACATGCAAAACATATTTATCACCAACCACATCTCATATTTAATTGCAAGAAATTAAAAATAATTTTGCTCGCTAATTCTAAGCCCATAGCGTAAAGTGTTTTAAGCTGTATTTGAAATTTACACAATATATTTACTTCGATCGTTTGAATTTTGAATGCTACTAAAGTAAAACTGATATAGTTTTGCGATTGATCATATTTTTTTTTCAGTACCGTACTGGTAATATTGCCTTTTATCAATCAGTTGTTTACAACGTAAAAGAAATATTGACAATATACTAACATCCTACAATATATAATCAAATCGACTGGTAATATTCGTGCGCATATTATGCAACTATAAATTTTGATACAAGTTTGATATATCAGTGCATTTGCAGCGTTTTCCTATCTTCCCTATTCATTATCTGGATGTTGCCGCTCTAAATTATAATCAAACTGGCCGGCTGCCTAGGCAAACACTAACACAGTGCTCCCCAGCCCCCGGGCCATGGACCAGTGCCGGTATTATAAACACTCCAATGATCTGCTTTTGGTCCGACCCTTGAATCATTTTTAACAACTTATTGTGACTTGTCCATTACGATAAAAAAGTTATTAGTTGAACATTGAAAGATCAAGAAAAACACTGGATATGGACATCAAGAGAAGCTGCAGTGAATACATTGAAGTAACAAAAGTGATGCCACAGTATGCGGGATGTTATTTTTAAAGTAAATCTGAAGCGGCCAATGCGCTACTTTTAATAATTTCTCATTTATGTGGAGGCTTATGCTCAAATATTGGTCAAGATTATTATCACCGATTGCCTAAGTCAGCAAGTCACTGCAAAGTACAGACATATCCAACAACACTAGAGTAATGATGCTTGGAAGTTTTTAAGTGGCCATTCGGAGCATCCAGAATGCTGAAATAAAATCACGGCAAGGGCTACAGAAAATGAAAAAAGATGGTTGTTCCAGACTTATTTTTAGAGAAGAAAGAGACTTATGAAGACACTGCATAACTTAACAGTTAATAGAGAAAGGAATCGTTATTTTACACCCGAATTAAACCTGAAGTATGTAGTGAAAAATGTTATGTATTGTAATAGGTTGCACACTTTTCAAAACTGTTGGGGGAGGGGGGGTCTGGGGGCGCCAAAAAAAACTCGCACATGGCGCCTCAATAGCTAGCTACGGACTGGGCTTTTATGTAGTGCCAATGTGACGTAGATTGGAAATGTTTCAGTCTGGCTGAGAGAAATTAAGCTGTGGTGAGTGTTAGTTGTGAGTTAACTTTGATTGTAGGAACACGTGAAACAGGTCATTCGTTGAGGTTCTAAAAGACTTGAATAGATATTGATAGAGAGATGCAAACTAAACATTTCTCATGATTTACAATGATTGAGTTGTGTGTGTGTGTGTGTGTGTGTGTGACCTCTTTGACAAGCCAGACCTTGAAATGTTCGACTCATTTTTGACGCGAGCAAGTAAGCATCCTTGTTCATTTGTTCTCAGTCTCACATGTGGGTCGCGAATCGTTATAAAGTGTGTCGTCAACAGGAAAGAAAGAACAACAGAAGATGAGAAATGAAAGCCGACCGATAACAACAAAGAGTGTCATTTTACACAATTTTTTTTTTTAATATAACTGACAGACCGATAAAAAAATCTTTTTTGTTGTTCACTAAAACATTGAACAAATAGTTGATAGTAAGAAAGTAAAGGAATTAAAGAATATAAGAATATCATTTATATACATCCACGCGCAAAGCAAAAACTTCAAAAGATTAAAAGTAAATTTGTCCTTCAACTCGCCGACTGTGGTTGTATTGGTCGGGAGGTGGGTGGTGTTAATAATGGTAGATGACGTCACTTACCAACCACAAGTTACATTGTTTCAAAGACATGACACTTGTCAATCAAACTATAACACGTGCAGATGTTCATTAATTGTATCATTCAGGGTCATAAGTTTGAATTAAGAAATGGCAATCCTATTGTTTCAAGGTCATATAGCTGATATGATTTATGTAAACGTGACACTCTGTGTTCGGGTTTTTTTTCTTCCTTTTTCTTTTTAAATCTCGTCTGATCTGGTTATAGAATTGAGTTATTTACTGATTTTTAAAATTTTATCTGCAACTCTGAAATAACACCATTTGGGTAAAATTTAACGCATTTAGGTGTTTGTGTTAAAAAATGTAACCACATATTTTCAACGCATTAATTACGCTTTAATTGCAGTAAATCAACAGCCATATATACAATTTAACTCAGTATCACAATAATTATAAACAAGCAATTAAGCCTGTTCCATTCTGGACACAGGACGTGTTAGCGCATTTTCATGTTATGTATCAGTACGTATGCTATCTTTCAGAATATATTTGTAAATTTTGGAAATGTTTATAAATTCAATTGTGTAATGCATATATCTGTAAAAAAATTATAAAGACGTTTCTTTATATTTGAAAAAAAAATTATTTTCTCTTAAATCTAACTACAAGTGGTTTGTGGTCACTAAAATAGGACTCATAATTGAAAACATTCGAAATTATAGTCATTTAATCGACCGAAAACTCCGTCAATTGTTGCATAGCTCTGATACTTTCAATTAAACTCAGAACACAAGCTTACTATTTCATTTGATGAGTTTCTTAATAAATCTTGGTGAAACTACGTGCTGCAGTATTTCGCACCAAATGAACGGGCTATTGAACGTACAAGGTGTATATATAATATATAAGCCCCTTAGGAGCCCTGACGCCCGGCCCTCAGAGGTCCTATCGCGAAATGAACTTTTGATGTACACATGGCAGGCCAAGACCTACAAAATGATATATACATCATGGGTCTTGGACTTATAGTTGCTGAGATATAGCACTCCTTTATTAATATAGCTTACATAGTAAAAAACGGTACTAAGGCCCCTTTTACGGCCCTGAGAGGTTAGATCGCGAAATGGAAAAAAGTCATTTCTTGGCAAGCCAAGACCTACAAAATGATATATACATCATGGGTCTAGGACTTATGGTTGTTGAGATCTAGGATGATGACGGACGGACAGACAGACAAAACGGGGACAATAGAACATTTTTTTTTCGAAAATGCTCTAAAAATGCAACCACTGTCTCGGGTTCAGATGTTGCAGACGTGCCCAGCAAGATGCTATACTACCAAAATACGATATAAAATTATGCGCAAAAAAAAATGATACAAAATTTCTAGCATCTCGTTATTTTGATCTAATAATAAACGGGTTCATTATACCTTGAACAATGCACTATAGTACCTCCACCAATACACCACAGTATATAATGTAAACTAGTGAATAAAAGTTTTCTCTTTTTACATCGACCGGGAAGGGAGCAGGAGGTTTACTTGTCGAAGGGTTAAATAACTAAAACATCTTCATTATATATTACAAGTTTGGCTTCAGTCGACATACCTAGGGGTGAGTGTATGTGCGAATTGCGGCAGGGTGGGGGTGGTAGATTTAGTTAATAAGTGGACGGAACTTAAACTTCAGATGGTGAAATTCTGTTTTTTATCGATTTGGTGACATTTCCGCATTTAGTCAAATTAACGCATTTAAGTGTTGCGTTAAAATTTTTTTTTGACGCGTTAATCGCAAATTAACGCAGTTTAAATCAGTAGCCCTACTTTTTATATACAGATCACCAACGCAATTTGCGTCAGCTTTTTCCCGCAAAAACTGAAGGTGGAGGTCACTATTTCATCAGTCGTATCAAGGCATGATAAAACGACCGAAATAAATATGTGTCAGGGTCGAGGCGTGAGTGTTGCCGGCCATAACTCTTAGAGAAAATGTATTGATGTTTTTATGCTATATACAAAGCACAAACGAACATGAATCTATATATTTGTATAAAGTATTGAACTAACAACATATACGATTTTTATATAACTGATGTTATATATATTTAAACTTGTAGTCATTTTATTATGATTGATTATGATAACTATATTCGATAAACACAGGACCATTTTATAGCTATATATGACCTTTTCCAGTCATGTTTAAGGTTTCTCAGCTCAAATCTCTCGCTAAAAAAAGCTTCAAGTTAATAATTTTTCCCCAAGATCGCAAACGAACATCGGTATAAAAAAGACGAATTTTATTTTCTTCAATCATTTGTGTAGATGATCTTCACGCTATCATCTGGAGGGTGTGTGTGTGAGGAGGAATGCATAGAATCAATTCTCATGACGACACTACTAGACCAAACATACACACTAGGGTGCATCACCAAAAAAAAATTTTAATAATTGATCTGTCTGCTATTTAAATTTGTTCCATTGATCAAAAAAGCATTGTGTAAAAAAATAAAAAATATTGACAATATTTAGATGTCCCCCGGACTTCAACAAAGTTTGCATAATTAAGCGAAAACTAGATAAAACCATCCTTCTTGTAAAGTCTTACAGACTTACATACAAAAAGTGAAGCGCTATATAAATTGTTTTATAGTCTTTGGTTTTATAATGTTTGGTAGCTATGATTGATTTTGATAAGCAGTTGTGCTAGAAATAAAATTTAAAATTCACATTTTATTAGCAAAAACAACACTTTTCCTTACCGCATATTGATGACCAAGGCAAGCATTTTAATTTCTTTATTTATATTATTTTAATTTCTGATACACACGACCTATAAAATCAGAACATGGAATGAAATGTTTACACCTTCTAAGGAAATGCTGGCTGACCCTGGCATCACTTCAACAGTTGCATATCCAGTTATTACTGCGTCTCCTGCCTCGCGAACAAAGAAACCACAAACTCTTCTGAAAACTGAATTGTTTGGCATTGGCCCTGCAATCTGTGTTGATGATGCTATAATTACTGGAATTCTTCGACTACCAACTTGTTTGCAAGTTTTGAGGTGCATGATGTATCACTGCAATGTAGCAGCACACAGTGAGCGTCCAGGTTCTCTTGGTGCACCTTCTCGATTTACAACTGCCAAAATTGTGCTGAATCAAGTTACTGCTTTCTTCGAAAAAGCAAACATTCCAATGATGACAGAGAGGAGAGCTTGTGAGAAGATTGTTCAGGTTTTTGATGATTACAATAAACTTCGTTCAATTGATAAAAGTCGCCGAAACACACCAGCCACCAAACGTAAACTGGAACAAATGAAATCTATGTTGGCAAGAACTTTTCAACTGTGGCCACCAAATGTCGAGACTATTATCAAGAATGCAGAAGATCTAGCATTCTTGAGGTCTATGAAAGGAGAAAGGTCTTCCAGCTTTGGATCATTTGACAAAACACTTGCAAAAAAAGTCGCTCGACGCCATTCACGAGATGTCGCAACATTGGAACGTCAGAAACGCGCAAGAGAAGAAAATGCAGCATGTTCAACGATATCAGTGCCTTCCAGCGAGGGTAGCAGTGACGAACCTGATGATTCTACTTCTAAATCTGAAGATAATATGGAGTTTGTTGATAACTGTTTGGATGATATAATGCCATTGCAGAAGCGAAGAAAGCCAACAGGAGCTTTGGTATTTGTACCTCCAGATGTTTTAAGCCGACCGAATCTTGTGTCACTAGCGACAAGATTAAAGAATACACCAACACAGCAGGCAGCTTTCACACAGGGCCTTATTAGCGAGTCTAGGGGTGATGTATCAATGCCACTGCAGATCGTTCACGTCGCAAAGTTGTAAGTGAGATATCTCCAAAGATCCACGACTCCTGGGAATCACCCAAACTCTGCACTATCCACTGGGATTGCAAACTGACACCTTCTCTAAAAAATCATTGTGTCACTGAAGAACGCATAACAGTTGTTGTCGGTGATGCAAGGCAATTGAAACTTCTAGGAGTGCCAAATTATGCCAAGGCAACAAAGAAACCCGTTGGTGAAATAATTGCAGAATTAACCATGAAGCTAATGACAGAGTGGCATTGTAATGATTGTATCGTTAATATGACATTCGACACAACAAGATCAAACACTGGTCATCAGACTGTTGCCTGCATTGCCATACAAAATATGCTGCAACGTGCTCTTCTGTGGTCAGTGTCACAGGTTGTGAGTAATCTGTCGAAACCATCCCCTTACTCCAACCCCTAACTTAATAATATTACTAACGTTAAGGTGTATATTATACCATGTATAGTAATATACGTTCCCGTGCTCCAGTTTCTCCCCCTTTTTACCCCACCCCCGTAATTGCGTCATCAGCCAGGTGGACAGCGGAAGGTGTACGAGGCAGGGAGGTAACAGAAACACGTTACATTCCTCACGGGGAATTCTCTGACCACCGGACTACTATTCTCCGGTCGGCTTCTTCAAAGGGACAGCGACCCGCTCGATGTCCAGTTACTACGGTCTTTGTCTATACGACGTACTTTCCCCCCCCCCCTCCTCATCTAGGCTTCACCCCCTAATTTGAAAGTTTGAAAGAAACATATATTATATTTGATTGGCTAAGGGTCACGTGGGAGAAAGGGATATGAAGAATGAAATATAGATTCGACATTCGACCGAGGGTCCCAGGGTGACCGGTCGCATATTCGACTGAGTGATAGCTAGTCGATTGATGTGTCTCTGAGTGAAATAGAAAGAGAGAGAGAGAAGGGTGATCTATCGAGAGAACGTCCCTTTAGTTCTGATCATTGATACTGGATTAATCTTTGACATTTTTGGATTACCTTTGCTTATGATTTTAAAGACCACCAGATCTCTGTTACGGACTGGTGTCTCTGTAAATAAATATAATTTATCGCTGTACACACTTGTGGAATTGATTATTCGTCACTTGTTATACGCTTAATTGTTGGTGAGACTGTGTGTGGTAGAAACACAAATACAAATACGAGTCATCATTGAGTCAGCCCTCATACTCTTAGCAACAAGCCAAGGATACCCTCAAAAGGGGTCCTCAACATCTGAGAGGCTCGTTTCGGGATCGAACCTTCACCTGAAGTAGCATTCTGCAATAACCAGGCGGGGCCGAAAGCTGATTCAACATAGACTCGGGGGGCTCAATATCTGCCATAAGTCTTCAGGAGTCATACCGGACTCACCCAGTCTTCAGGAGTCATACCGGACTCACCCAGTCTTCAGGAGTCATACCGGACTCACCCAGTCTTCAGGAGTCATACCGGACTCACCCAGTCTTCAGGAGTCATACCGGACTCACCCAGCCTTCAGGAGTCATACCGGACTCGCCCAGTCTTCAGGAGTCATACCGGACTCACCCAGTCTTCAGGAGTCATACCGGACTCGACCGTTTTGAAACGGGAGCAGTAATCACCACGCGTACTCACGTAGTCCGACTGAAAGTACAGACGAAGTCAACAAGACAGTTAAAGAAAGGGCCGCACGGTTATCGGCGAATAAATAACATTTAGACTTTAGACTTTATGATTGTGTGTGAGATTGTGTACGGTGGAAGATATTTCGTATTCTGTTGAAAGGAGGGAAGAAGCGTCAAGGTAAGCCATTTTAATACACTTCTCTTTTGATTGTGATCATTTGTGAGTGCTCTGGCCGGTGTGTTAAGCTGCACGGCGAGCTTTATCTGGGTTAACCGGTACTCATCTTAGGCTCGTATTAACGTCCCCAACCATGAAGTCTATGGAGGAGTACGTACAGTACTTCATAGGCTTGGGGGTCGATGTTAATACGGCCATAAAACACGCTAAATGCGAACGCGATAGAGAGGTGGAAGAGGCTAGGCTAGAACGAGAGGCTGAACGCGTTAGAAATGATAAAGAGGTTGAGCTAACTAGGCTCTATAGAGAAGCAGAAACTGAACGAGCTAGGCTAGAACGGGAAGCAGAATCTGAACGAGCTAGGCTTGATAGGGAAGCAGAAATTGAACGCGCTAAACACGATAGAGAGCTCGAGTTAGCTAGAATAGCTGCCGAGCAGGAGGCAGCAAAATTAGCATCTGAGGAGAGGGTGGCCCTAGCACGGTTAGAGAGGGAAGTGGGGCCGGCAAGCCCAACCCCAAGCAGTCAGTCAACGACATCCTCCAAACCCAAACTCCCCAAACTTGACGAGACGGACAACATAGACGCCTACATTCGTAGGTTTGAAAGATACGCTCTGTCCGCGGGTTGGGAACGACATGAGTGGGCCCCCTGCTTGACATCACTACTCACGGGACGGGCCCTGACGACAGCTACCCGCTTGACGGCTGACGAGTCAAATGACTTTGACTCACTGAAAGCTGCCCTCCTAAAGTCATACGACTATACGGAGGAAAGCTTTAGACGTAAGTTTAGGGGGGCCCACTTAGAAAGAGGGGAGACCTACCCCCTATTTGGTGCTCGTCTAGCTGACCTCCTGACGAGGTGGGTTGAGCTCAGCGGGACAGAGCATAGCTTTGACGGTGTGATGGACCTCCTGCTCAGGGAGCAGTTGATGGACGGGGCCCCTAGTGGGCTACAGGTGTTCCTAAAGGAACGTAAGCCAGGGACATGGGACGAGATGCTCGCCCTGGCCGAGAATTACAGGGAAGCTCGCCACGGCAAGAGCCGCAAGTCTTCCTCAAGCAGGGAAGGAGAGGCGGTTGAGGCCGAAAGGGCCCCAACAAGTGAGGTAGAGGATAGGAGGGAGGCTCCTAAAGATAGGATGAGGGCCCCAGTAAACGGGAACCGGGTGTTTAGTCACCCGACTAATGCTAAGTCGGTGTGCTACACGTGCGGGGCCCCAGGGCACCGCTCTGTTTCATGTAAGTTGCAGAGAAATGCACCCCTTGCTAGAGGGGTAGGGCCCATACCAATGGGGGCAGTAGTGGAAGTAGGAGCAGGGGAGAAAAACCTCCCAGTGGTAGAGGGCCTTGTAAATGGCCTCAAGGTTAAGGTCCTAAGGGACTCAGGTTGTTCAGGGGTCGCCGTGAAGGAATCCCTAGTAGGAGAGGGAGCGATGACGGGTCGCTGGGCCCAATACAGATGTATTGACGGCACCGTTAGTGAGGCCCCGATAGCCACCATTTATGTAGACTCTGACTACTATCGGGGCCCTTTAGAGGCTATGGTCCTCCCAAATCCAATAGTGGATTTAATTATTGTAACATAAAGGGTTCCAAGGCCCCTTGGTCTAATCCAGTAGACCACAGGGACCACCATCATGCCGATGAGGTCAAGGGGCCCAGGCGTATTGACTCTAATGAGAAGTTTAAGGGTCAAACCAAACGCACCAGGGGGTCGTGGTTTGATCATGTTAGGGGCCCAGTCAGGAGAGCGGGGATCCCATGGGGCTCTAAGTTGAAGGGTGAAGCTAGGAAGAAGGTAGAAGGGCATAAGGGCTCATGGCGTGACAGACGGAGCAAGGGAGGTAGACAGACGACGACCCCGACGGTGGTTAAATCACGGACGGACGGTTTTAGTAGAGACGGCCATGTGACGGGGCGGATAACTCCTCAGGTTTTTCCCGGTCAGAATAGACCTATTTTTAGACACCCCCCTAGGGCCACCAAACCTATCACCCCCAGAAGAGGGGCCACCTCGGAGACGATCCCTTTCTCCTGAAAGACTGTTTCCAACACGACCCGCGAGTAGAAGTAGGCACGGTAAAGCCGAGAGTGTAAACCAGGAACTACGCATAAACCACGGAGAATTTCCCAATGGGGAGGAGTCGGGCCCTAGTAAAGCTAGGCTATATATCCCCCCATGTAAACGGGACATGTTGGGCGTGGGGGCAGATCTGATGAGTCGGTGCCCAGCAAACCTCGTCGACAGCTGCATGTCGGTTTGAGCTCACTCACAAAGGGCCACTCTTAGAGAGGTTACTGGATGGCTTGCCTAGAGTGAGTGAATGTCGTGTGAGTGTAGTTATGTCAATTGTTATATTTATTATGCATGGTTTCCTCTCTATTTCAGGTTTAATGTTGTAACGCTGTTTATCTATCAATGTAAAGTCATCCCCTCAAAGGGAGACTATCTTGCTTACCCTATTACGTATCCAGTACCGCCATGTAGGCTTACTGATACAATTAATTTTGTTTGAAGTGCCACCTTTCGGAAGAAAGAGTGTTCAATATTTTCTTTTTATTTATCTCTGGACCAACTTGTTTTGGCCAGACCTTATATCCGGCTGGCACCATCATGCTATACGCCGTTGTAATTGTTCTGTTTTATTTTTGGGTTATTTGAGTATGTATGTTTTTACCCACTGGCCCTATCCATTATGTTGTGGTCGGGTTACTAAGATAAGTTTTCTTTTTATGTTATTCCAGTTTGACCCTCCATTCGTTTTGGGCATTGGTTTGTTTTATAATTTTACTTATGTTATGTGATGGCCTCACCTACTACGGTGTCGTCACCCCTATGGTTTCGAGTGGGGTGGGTGTGATGTCACAGGTTGTGACTAATCTGTCGAAACCATCCCCTTACTCCAACCCCTAACTTAATAATATTACTAACGTTAAGGTGTATATTATACCATGTATAGTAATATACGTTCCCGTGCTCCAGTTTCTCCCCCTTTTTACCCCACCCCCGTAATTGCGTCATCAGCCAGGTGGACAGCGGAAGGTGTACGAGGAAGGGTGGTAACAGAAACACGTTACATTCCTCACGGGGAATTCTCTGACCACCGGACTACTATTCTCCGGTCGGCTTCTTCAAAGGGACAGCGACCCGCTCGATGTCCAGTTACTACGGTCTTTGTCTATACGACGTACTTCCCCCCCCCTCCTCATCTAGGCTTCACCCCCTAATTTGAAAGTTTGAAAGAAACATATATTATATTTGATTGGCTACGGGTCACGTGGGAGAAAGGGATATGAAGAATGAAATATAGATTCGACATTCGACCGAGGGTCCCAGGGTGACCGGTCGCATATTCGACTGAGTGATAGCTAGTCGATTGATGTGTCTCTGAGTGAGATAGAAAGAGAGAGAGAAGGGTGATCTATCGAGAGAACGTCCCTTTAGTTCTGATCATTGATACTGGATTAATCTTTGACATTTTTGGATTACCTTTGCTTATGATTTTAAAGACCACCAGATCTCTGTTACGGACTGGTGTCTCTGTAAATAAATATAATTTATCGCTGTACACACTTGTGGAATTGATTATTCGTCACTTGTTATACGCTTAATTGTTGGTATCAGGAATGTTCAAATTGGTATCAAGAGTTGACCCTCTGCTGACCTAAAATAATTCAAACTCATAAAGCGGCAGAAGATGGAAATGGATTATTTTCTTTGAGATGAACTATACAAAATATTAATTTATATTTCATGTATTCTTAATTGTCCCTATACTTAAATGTATTTTGGCTTCAATAATCTGTTCATGTCCTTTGGGGCCACTTCGAGTACATAGTTATGCTAGTTTGGTATAAAGATTGATCCATGCTCACCATTTCTAACTCCAACTGTGTACTTTCTAGCCGGTCCATGTACCGGGCCTTTGTTTACTAGTACAAGAACAAAATCCTAGCACCACCGTTAACTGGTATAAATTCTTTAGGTGAAAACTGTTAAAGACGAAGATGTTTATCCATCACCTTATTGCCGGTTTAAAGACCAAGCTACTAATTGATTACAAATGATATAAAACATTCGTCTGTGTTGTTTTTTAATAGCGATCCTCCCATTACGTTGGATGCTGTCAGAATATAAAATGTTGTTTTTTAGCTGCACCCGTTTCTCACAGACATTAATGTATAAAAAGGGGTAAAAAAACATTAAAAAAAAACATTTTTGAAGTTATCATCCATCAACCTATTTCTCCTCTTTCCCCACCCCAAATGATTTCAACTTTGATATAAAGCAAAAAAAAACATTTTTCCCCACCCATAATTAAAAATCGTATTTTTCTACATGTTTTACTCTTTCTTTTCATAGTAAGAATATCAGCTACGATTAGCTGAATGTAACATGCAAACAGAATTAAAAGTCATCATAACCCTCTATAAGGTCAATTAACAAATTGAAGGATTACGCCCCCCCCAACACTACGTTCACACCTCTCCCCAAGCCGATGAAAACTTCCCGATTAACGGAATAGGCAATAATCAATATCTGACCAAAATATTTATTTCACTGCAACATCAAATCAGAATATGACAAGTGCACAACAGATACCTTTTTAACCAGGACCGTTTTTATGGATATTAAAACTAAGCGACTATATAAAGCCCCCGGCAAAGGTGCAATGGTGGGGGGAGTCGGGACTTTATTATGAAGTCACCTAATAAAAATGAACAAATAATATTGGCCTTATTACTGCTCTGTCGGTGTGTGACTGTCAAGTCATAGCTCCAGCCTTCATCGTATTTACTCTGGCGGTGTGTGACTGTCAAGTCATAGCTCTAGCCTTCATCGTATTTACTCTGGCGGTGTGTGACTGTCAAGTCATAGCTCTAGCCTTCATCGTATTTACTCTGGCGGTGTGTGACTGTCAAGTCATAGCTCTAGCCTTCATCGTATTTACTCTGGCGGTGTGTGACTGTCAAGTCATAGCTCTAGCCTTCATCGTATTTACTCTGGCGGTGTGCGACTGTCAAGTCATAGCTCTAGCCTTCATCGTATTTACTCTGGCGGTGTGCGACTGTCAAGTCATAGCTCTAGCCTTCATCGTATTTACTCTGGCGGTGTGCGACTGTCAAGTCATAGCTCTAGCCTTCATCGTATTTACTCTGGCGGTGTGCGACTGTCAAGTCATAGCTCTAGCCTTCATCGTATTTACTCTGGCGGTGTGTGACTGTCAAGTCATAGCTCTAGCCTTCATCGTATTTACTCTGGCGGTGTGTGACTGTCAAGTCATAGCTCTAGCCTTCATCGTATTTACTCTGGCGGTGTGTGACTGTCAAGTCATAGCTCTAGCCTTCATCGTATTTACTCTGGCGGTGTGTGACTGTCAAGTCATAGCTCTAGCCTTCATCGTATTTACTCTGGTGTGTGTGACTGTCAAGTCATAGCTCTAGCCTTCATCGTATTTACTCTGGCGGTGTGCGACTGTCAAGTCATAGCTCTAGCCTTCATCGTATTTACTCTGGCGGTGTGCGACTGTCAAGTCATAGCTCTAGCCTTCATCGTATTTACTCTGGCGGTGTGCGACTGTCAAGTCATAGCTCTAGCCTTCATCGTATTTACTCTGGCGGTGTGTGACTGTCAAGTCATAGCTCTAGCCTTCATCGTATTTACTCTGGCCCACCACTAGAAAGGTTAATCCTAGTATTTATCAATAACGAGTCTTAGTACTTGCTAGAGGCGTCGGGTTATAACGAGTCTTAGTAAGTATCAAATTGCTATAACTTAGTATCTGTCAGAGTACTATAACTGAGTGTAACTAAAAAAGCTTAGTACTTGTCAGAGGCGTTGGGCTATTACAAATCTTAGTACTAGTAAAGAAGCACAAGCCGTTAAAAATAATTATTTTAGGCGGAATCAACACCGTTTACGCCTCGAGCCTTCTAAAGGTACATTTGCCTTGGGCTCCTAAAACTACATATGCCTAGCGCCTCCAAAATAACATTTATCTAGGGCCTTCAGATTTAACCTTGCCTAGTACCCTGAAATATAAGACCATGTTTATAACAATGTAGCCTGTATTATAATTTTGATTATATTATTCTGCAAAAACAGAACAAGTCAATAAGGTAGCAAAACATAGAACGCAATGGGACCTAAATCTCACGAAATTCTCTGTACACAACATGTATTGGCCCAACGAACTGTTTTAGAGTAGTTTTCCGTGATGAGCTGCATATCTTTATGTGCTTCTATAATTTCAAGCTAGAAACGTAATCTTGAATAACACAAAAACCCCTAATTCATTACGGGTTGCTTGAAGCAGTATACTTTGTTTAGCTGCACTACTCTCATAAATTTGAACTTTAAACAACCTAAAATTTTAATGTTCATTTCATTATTTATCGCGATAACTAGTTTTAAAACCGACGCTAATAACTTGTCTTATTTAAAGCCGGAACTACATGCAGACATGGTCTCTAGGTAGAACTAATAAAATGTTTTTTTGAAAAAGATGCAAACAATAAATGTGCAAAACGAGAGCATAAATCAGATCATCTATCAGTAGCAAACAATAATGTGCAAAACGAGATCATAAATCAGATCATCTATCAGTAGCAAACAATAAATGTGTAAAATGAGATCATACATCAGATCATCTATCAGTAGCTACCAGGCCATTTCATTCAGAATTCATACTTTTATATTTCACCATCCTAACAATTGATTCACTAATCCATTACTTCTTAATAGATGTTATACTAACTTATCGCAATATTGCTATAATCAAGTTTTAAGTTCTCAAATGCGAATAAGACAATCAGTGATGACAAATGTGAATAAACGTATATTTTTCATTGTCATCTATACAATAATAAAATCTGGTTACTTTCCTTAGTTAATTGAAAGTAATTACGTTATCACAAAACCTTGTCAAAAAAGAAAAAAAATTCTAGATTCATCTTCATGAACTTTGAAAAAAATGGCGGTTTTTATCAACTTTGGGATTGTGCTTTAGCGCGTCGAATTCTTTTAATCCAGATGAGTTTCAAAATAAAATTAGCACGAACAATCTTGTTTTTTTCCCCTAAAGAATCTAAAAATATATTTTTCAATGACAGAATGTATACTTTGACACATGGCAAGCGGGGTAAGGCGTTTTATTTTTAACTGCCAGTGGATTATTTAAATGAGTATTCTCCTTTAGTGAAGTGAATATTTTTGTTACAGGGCGCCAGAATTACTAATACGTCCCTGCTAACATGGAAATAATTCTCGCCATTTTAGTCAAACTAATCTAAAATAAGTTTTTGAATTTCGCCTCTTTTGTTGAAAACAGAATAAAATGCTGTCACGGTAGATGCCGTTGAACCCTGGGCTACTGTCATTCTCGAAAATTGTAATCGTTGTTGTCTCTTTCATTGGAAATTGTTCAAATATTCACTTTGAACTTTGATTGTATCGCATCACGCCAATGTCGCTTGCATTGGCATTTTAACAAACTGTTTATGTTAACTGGTTGAAAGGGGAACTAACTAACAAAATGCATATTTTAGTACAGCTCATTTAAGTTATCTTAACTTGTTGATTTTTTTGTCACTCCTAGAAATAAATAAAAAATTCCACGATGTATAGAATCAAATAATTTTTATTAAATAATTGAAATTAATTAATTATTTATGCAAATGAACAAGCCATTAGTTAAATATGTTCATGTGGGAGGCACTTTCAATGCAACACACTGGTTCTTTCTCCAACACACAAGTTCAATAAATAGAAGGTGATGTTTATTGTGTGACTTGGTGGATGTTAAACATAATTGAATTAAAATAAAAGACTTCTTCTATAACTAATCTTCCTAAAACTCATTACTCTATTCAAATTTAAATCGTACTCCAACTGTTCTCTAAACTAATAGTGATCTCTACACTAATAAAGATGACTATACACATGTATTCAAGTCAATCTAACAATTTCATCTCATTGGAAGACCAATCAGAACACTCTATGCCTTAACAAGGATTATTATACTCCATCGATATACAAGACCATAAATATAAAGACTAGATCGCTCACGGGCTATGTAAAAGTGTCATATAATCTTTAAGGACAGCATGTACTTCCTGCTGTTATATCTATTTGAATTATGGTAAAGCTTCCATTTGGGAGCAGATATTGATTGGCAATAAAATTTTGAAAAAAATAGTTGGGGAGTACCAGTAATTTTTTTTATTAAAAGCCTATCATACTCAGTTATTAATGAAGTTTGAGAATATAAATGCAAGTTAACAACAGCTTCTATTCTAAAAAAACACTATAGATTCACTAAACCAAAATAAATTTTAATAGAAATAATTTAAATGTAAAAAAAATAACAAAACTTAAACCAATAAATTTAACAAATGTTTCAAGTTATGAAATTAACTAAAATAGCATAAGTAATAAAATAAGACAAATAATTTTGAATTAATAAAACATAGTAAATATCTCAAGTTATCAACAAAAAAATTAAGTTACGAAAAATATAATATGAACATTCCTAATTGACTAACATACATTTCAGTAATAAAATAAAAAAACCAACATTTCAAGTTATGAAATAAAAAAATGTCAAGATCTCAAATTAACTAAAGGATATTACAGGTTATGAAACAAAATGAACTTTTTGTTGTAGAATAAACTAACCGACATTTCAAGTTATGAAATAAAATTAAGCCCAACATTTGATATAGGAAAAAACAACAAGGTTATGAAACAAACTACAGACATTTCAGGCTATGAAATAAATCGAGATTTCAATTTATGCAATCAACTATACAACTAAGACATATGAAGAAATTTAGTTAGGCAGATCATGAAAAGTCAAGAAGCAATTTTTCTTGTTGTTGCTACAAATTAATACATTACATTAGATGTACAGTCCGGACTGATTTTATTAATTTTCGCCTTGAACAAAAACTTTGTGAAGTTAAATGATGTTAAAAGAATACTAAGTATTGATGAAAGAATAACACTTTTCAAGGGTAGATCAAGTATCATGTAGTATTGTCCCATGAAGCCCATCAAACGAGGCTTCAAGCTGTGGTTCGAGCTGACACTGATGGCTACATTAAAAATTTGATGTATACCAAGGCAAGGAACTGGGTGCATGAAAGACTTTGGTCAAGGTGAGAATGTTGTCATCAATCTAGTTGAGGACTTGAGGCTGGCCATCATCAAGTATACTTTGAATTTTTCTTTGCATCTATTCCTCTGTTAGAGTATTCAAAATAAAATGATATTTATGGTTGCGGTACCATTAGAAGCAACAGGCGAGGTCTCCCAGTGGGTTTGCTCGATGACAATAGTAGATGGCAAGTTTGTGACTCAGTTAAAATGAATAATGTGGGTGTTCATGTACTTATGTAGAGACTTATGTAGGTACTTATGTAGGCACTTATGTAGGGTCATATGTAGAGACTTATGTAGGGTCATATGTAGAGACTTATGTAGGAACTTATGTAGTGACGTATGTGGAGACATATAGGGACTTATGTAGTGACTTATATAGGGACTTATGTAGGGATTTATGTAGAGACTTATGTATGGTCATATGTAGAGACTTGTGTAGGATCATATGTAGGGAAATGTGTAGAGACATATGTTATATAGGGCCTTATGTAAGGTCATATGTAGAGACCTATGTAGGGTCATATGTAGGGACTTATGTAGGGTCATATGTAGGGACTTATGTAGGGTCATATGTAAAACAGTATATTTTTGGTTAGCATATATTGTGCGATAGATAGTAATTAAAAATCGGTAGTAAAAGGTTTGAAACTACTACCTCATTATGATGAGGTGATGGTCAATGATATTATTTTTTAACCATTCTACTTTTTAGCTTCAACTTTTAAGATAATAATAATAAATAATCACACTGAAAAATATATTAAATTTTGATTATTTGATTTTCATGATTAAAATTAAAGAATAGCGACAACAGAAATTTATTATTCGCAAATTCGCGTACATTAATTGGTACCGGAAGTGTATCTTGTCCATTTAAACAAACAATTCAGTAAGGGGACTACTTTTTGAGAAAGGTGTATAATATATAATTTACTAATGTATATAAAATAACTCCATTGTAACTATTTTAGCCAATTTTGAAACATGAATAAATTACATTTTGAAATTCCCAAATACGTGAAATGTCTCTACCGTTTATTGTGGACTTAGTAAGGCTGATTTGATCAAGCAAAACCATTCATTGTGTTAACCCTTGACATCACATTTCTTAGATCAATTGTCTTATTATTCTAAATCTAACTGCATAGCATTATTTTTTTTTAAAGATACAGTAGACTTTCAATTAGACAACCTTATGTTACGCAAGACTTCCCAAAACTACAAATGGCCATAGATCTTTACATTATAGTTAAATGCCTAACATTAAAATCACTTATATTAAAAAATCACATTATTTATATATTAGTATTTTATTTTAAACAAATTTTGGTCTAATCTTTTAATTTTTTTTTATTTCGGAGGGGGCAAATGTCCCCAATGCCCCCCCTTCAGTTGCGCCACTGGAAAGATTTCCAGATGTGTCACGAGATTTAGCAAAAATATTTAAAAATGCAAGGGTTCTGAGCTCTGCAGTTATTATGAAATTAAGAAAATAAAGCAAAACCAATTTTTTTTTAATAAAACAACAACGAAATCAGTAATTAGGTGTGGTCAGGAAGTTAGATTCGGTTGGCGTCTGTGTACGCCATTTTCTTCTTTCATTCTTTCCAGCAGTGTAGTTGGCTTGAAATTTTTAATTGGGTAAGAGATTGAACTATGAAATATTATTTTAAAGTAGGATAAGCCGGCATTTTAAGCAAGTTGAGATCATTTTATCTTAACTTGCTAAATATGCCGGCTTAATTGGTGTATCTGATAAATAGTAATACAATTTTTAAAACGATTTAATTGTAAAAAATAAGCATTTCTAAGAAATTGAGCAAAACTTGAAGCATTAATGTTGAGGTCTAACTCTATCAGGTTCATGCACCCCACGTTTCGCCACCGTGTCAACCTCCCCGAGGACCTGCCACAAAGCGATACTATTAAAATTATAAAAGGAATATTTTTTTCAACATTCAAGTTTTGTTGGTTCTCGTTTAGAATTTTGAAGTAAGTTAATAATATTTTCATGCTTTTGATGCTTCTTAAATGTAGCCAGGGACAAGTTTTTAATAAAATCTTCTACTCAAAAAGAAAAAGTCCAGGATGAAAGAAAAAGAAACAACCGAAAGTGCAGAATGTAACGAATATAGTTTCGTTTCAAAAGGATCTGAAGAATCTCAAGTTCCTTTATGTTTGTTTCGAAACTCAACATTGTCGAACGAATCTAAGGTCCCCAAAAAACAGAAGCGACACTTTGAGAAAAATCATCCAGAGCAGAAATACAAACCATCAGAATACCTCGAAAAAATTGCAGTTGATAGAAAACAACAATCGGAAATGCTTCTCAGTTTAAAAAAAAATCCTAGACAAGCATTTAAGCCTGTTCCATTCAGGACACAGGACGTGTTAGCGCATTTTCATGTTATGTATCAGTACGTATGCTATCTTTCAGTAAATATTTGTAAATTTTGGAAATGTTTATAAATTCAATTGTGTAATGCATATATCTGTAAAAAAAAATATTATAAAGACGTTTCTTTATATTTGAAAAAAAAATTATTTTCTCTTAAATCTAACTACAAGTGGTTTGTGGTTACTGAAATAGGACTCATAATTGAAAACATTCGAAATTATAGTCATATAATCGTCCGAAAAATCCGTCAATTGTTGCATAGCTCTGATACTTTCAATTAAACTCAGAATACAAGCTTACTATTTCATTTGATGAGTTTCTTAATAAATCTTGGTGAAACTACGTGCTGCAGTATTTCGCACCAAATGAACGGGCTATTGAACGTACAAGGTGTATATATAAATATAAGCCCCTTATGAGCCCTGAAGCCCGGCCCTCAGAGGTCCTATCGCGAAATGAACTTTTGATGTAAACATGGCAGGCCAAGACCTACAAAATGATATATACATCATGGGTCTAAGACTTATAGTTGCTGAGATATAGCGCTCCTTTATTAATATAGCTTATATAGTGAAAAACGGTACTAAGGCCCCTTTTACGGCCCTGAGAGGTCAGATCGCAAAATGGAAAAAAAGTCATTTCTTGGCAGGCCAAGACCTACAAAATGATATATACATCATGGGTCTAGAACTTATGGTTGTTGAGATCTAGGGTGATGACGGACAGACGGACAGACAGACAAAACGGGGACAATAGAGCATTTTTTTTCGAAAATGCTCTAAAAAAATCCTAGAAAAGGACTGATTGCTCTTATTAGCAAAGCGCAAAAAAGCTTACACCGAAGCTGATACAATAATGGCACCAGCACTAGCTATTATAGTCGAAACTATGCTTGGATCTCATGCAGCCGCTAGAGGGAAGAAAGTCCCTTAGTCAAATGATAAATTTCGAGAACAATCACTGAAATTTCATCAGATCTACAAGATCAAATTGGGCACTTCAAGTTGATGAATCCACGGACATCAGTGGACAAGCTCAGCTTCTTGCATTCATTCGCTTCATAGAAGACAGAAAATTTGTGAACGAATTCTTATTCTGCAGAAGTTTGACGCACTAAAAGGGTAGTGACATTTATAATATGGTTAACGAGAATATTTTGCTTTTCCACTTGAATTGGGAAAACTGCGTTGGCATTTGCACCGATGGTTGCCCTTCAATGCAAGGAAAAAAAAAGCACTGTCCTGCTATTGGTCCCATCTTCTTTTTTTATCGTTATCTTTTCCCCCTCTTATAGACTCGTCCACCTACACTGATTGCATCATTTTCCCGCCAAAACCATAGGTCTATGTGTAGGTTGATTTCGCGCCAGATTGAAGATGAAGGTTATTGCGTGGGTGATCCGCGCCAAACCCAAGATGGTTATTGCGTGGATGAATGACACTATTGTACGACGTAGAAAGGTCGGTACATACTGTTTTCGGTAGTGTTTTGCTAGAGGCAATTCGGTGGTTGCCATTCGTTCTGTCATATTGGGCAATTTGTTGTACACTAAGGGCAGCGCAATCATTACTTGGGCTGTTAAAGATCTTGGAACCGAGGCCATTCGTTACTTAGATTAGGTGGACGCCGGGCTGGATGCTTGCAGTCATTCTGACGGGTCCCTTAAGTAATGAGTTGCTGGTCCTAGTGTTTGACTTGTTCAGAACTAGGAGTGTCCGTGTAAGTCCAAACCTGAGGTGTCAACAATTGTCTTATCTTGAATTGTCGTTCTTGGCCGGATTATGCCGTAGGGCATAGTGTAGATTTGGTGTTAGCCGTATCTGCGGGATAGGCCGAATATACTTAGAAATTACAATATTTAGAAATGGAGGTTATGTATATTTGGCAGACACTCTCAGGTTAGAGAGGAAGAGGCCAGTTAGATGGCCACCAAGATGGGGTGAATGGAGTGTGACAGATTATGTGATTAACTTTTTTTGATACGTTATGATGACTACATGCATGTTTACATTTTGCATTTGTAACATTGATGTTTTATTTTTTTGGCCCTTTTAGTGGCCTAGGATGGGCGTGGGATGTAAATGAGATATTGTGTCTAGATTAAAGTAACCCGACATAATTTAAGTTGGTAGGTGGGCTTTATAACACCCACTACTATTCCATTTCCATGGGTTACTCGCCCCTTGATTTCATCTTCAGGGGAGGGGGCTAATGTCACATTCTGTGAGTTAGTTTATTGAAATCAATGACACTCCCCTCTTTTCTCAAGGTAATCCATGCCTTGTTATTATATTCACGCGGGAGATGGGTGTCCCTTTATCTCCCCTTTATCTTGAAGGTTGGAACTGTCCACGAGTGAAGTTACGAGTGATATGCGTGATCTACACGGCTCGCTGACCATTGGTCAGCAAAGTCTCGCCACGCATGAACCACGAGAATTGATTGCGAGGCTGGGGTTTTCAGTCAAGGCGGGCAGGCAGTCAGCGTTAGCTAGTCGGAGAGACAAGTCGACTCGAGCTGTAGGGTGTGGGGACCCAGGTTGTTAGCGTGGCAGGACTAAGATGTCCGACTACCTCAGTCCTGAGTTATTGTCAGAACTACCCCACCCCAGGTAACCATTCTATCATTCTATTATGTTGATTATGATATTGTTTTTGTAGTAGCCGATTAAGCTACTGTCCTTTTTAGGGCAATCTGATGTGTATTATTTTTCTAATGTAAATAAATACTTGTTGTATTACATTTACATTTGAGTTTGTGCTCAATTTCTCGTTATGTTGTGCGTCCTGTAAAACCACGTGGCTGGGACAAATATAATTTCTGGCCAGAACTCAGACGGTGATCATGCCTTTAGACAACGACCGCAGGGACCTCGCAAGGGGCCCTTGACAGCCTGTCTGGCAACACTTACCACACTTGCGTTTTTGCTATACGTGACACAATGTGTGAGATTGACGAGCTGTAATTTTATAAAAGAAGGGGCAAAAAAATTTGTTGAGTGGAAAAATTACGTGTGTTCATTGCTAAGACATTACAAAGACTACAACACATATTTTAAACAATTAAAACACTCATTTGAAATAAAACATACAATCATCTTAAACAATAATACACTTGTTGAACAAAGTTAATAGACATATTTAAAACAAGAAAATAATAATAATTCAAATATTATTTTTATCCGTTGACAGGGTTGAATTTTCCGGGGTCTAACTGTTCCGGGGTAGTATTGTCGCGTGGTCGAAATATCGCCGTGTCGAAGTGTCGCGGGGTCGAAATGGCGGGTGGAACTGTCTGGTGTCGAACTGTCCGGGGTATAAAAGTCATGCCAAAGACTATTGCTCAGCTTTTTCATTTTATGAAGGAAATTAAAAATCAAATTACTTGATTTTTCTTTCCCTTACAACAACCTACACGATAAATTATTTTAATAAAAAAAATGTAACAATAAAAAATTATTTACTTAGTTCTTGTTTTTATCATTGAAACAAATAAAAGGATATATTATTAAAAAATTTGTATCGTGATAGGGAATCGAGCCTTAGCAGTCAATATGATAGGAAAGTAGCCAAACAGCCAACAAAGCACAAATAAATATGGCGCGTATATTTTATTATATTCAAGATTGATCGATTAATTATTTTGCAGGTGCACTTGTAAGTCTAAGTAACATAGTCTTATTTTAAGAAATCAATTTTTCTTATATATGATTGCAAATATCATATATAATATTATTCATTTCCAGTGTGCGTTAAATCGAAAGCGGAAAACAAGAATTCAAAATGGCGTCATCCCCTGTGTCTCGATTCAAAGTTTCTTTTTGATATTATCTACAGTTTTCAATAGTTTCTGTGCTTTTAATTATGAAATGTAAAAGTCCCCAATATCAAAAATTAGTAATTAACATATAATATCATTGAAATCATTGTAGTTTTTATTACAACAGAGCATTTTAACATCGTCAGACGTAAACAATAGTAATAATCGAAAATCACCGACGTCGGCGACGATAAGACTATTGACCGCGGTTTCGTATCTAATTTCGTAAATAAAGTCAATATAATATTTTAAAAAAGAAATTTCTATACTAATTAACTTCTCAGCTTTTATAGTATTTATTTTTTTGGTAATTGTTTACGACAGTCCGCCCCCGAGATAAATGGTTCTTTCCTACCTTAATCCAAAGGTCTTAATGTAAATCAAACGAAATGGATCGAAATAATGGTCGCAAATAATCCTAAATTACTTAAAAAAAATATTTTCCTTCCTTATATTTCTTTGTATTTAAAAAAACAACACCGCCATTTTGTTGTCTGTGACGTCACACGCAAGCAGACTTCCGTGTCCCCGGGGTAACCCGCCATATGACCCAGATATAAATAGATTGACTTGTATTATTTCTATAGTATTAAAAACACTAAGTAAACGAATGTCCGCCCACCAGATATTTGGTTGCTTTTGGTATGGAAAGAAAGTTTATGATGTATTTTAAAAGAATATAATTGAAAGAAATGTCGCTCTTGAGTCTAAGCATGTTAAAAAGATTATTTTATGTCCCAAGCTGACGTCACGAAGGTTTTCTACCATATGACCAAGATAAAACTTCAGAAAATAAATGCCCAGCAATTAAAGGGCATAACAGGAATTATTTCATCCAAAATTATGTTAGGGGGATAGATACTCTTGGGGCCCATAGGGCCCTTATTATCGTTTCGCAACGTATAAGGTGTAAAATGGGGCCATGAAAATAACATAATTATTAATATAGCTTATATAGTAAAAAACGGTGCCCTAAGAAACTCTTAGCCACCAGAGGGCATGACAAAAATTATTTAAACTTAATTTATGTTAGGGGGATAGATACTCTAGGGGCCCATAGGGCCCTTAATCTCGTATCGCTACCTATAAGGTGAAGAATGGGGTAATGAAAATGACATAATTATTAATATAGCTTATATAGTAAAAACGGTGCCCTAATAAACTCTTATGCCCAGCCACTAGAGGGCATGACCAAAATTATTTAAACTTAATTTTTGTTAGGGGGATAGATACTCTATGGGCCCATAGGGCTCTTAATCTCGTATCTATACGTATATGATGTAGAATGGGGCCATGAAAATGACATAATTATTAATATAGCTTATATTGTAAAAAACGGTGCCCTAATAAACTCTTATGCCCAGCCACCAGAGGGCATGACCAAAAATATTTTAACTTAATTTATGTTAGGGGGATAGATACTCTAGGGGCCCATAGGGCCCTTAATCTCGTATCGCTACGTATAAGGTGTAGAATGGGGCCATGAAAATAACATAATTATTAATATAGCTTATATAGTAAAAAACGGTGCCCTAATAAACTCTTATTCCCATCCACCAGAGGGCATGACCAAAATTATTTAAACCTAATTTAAGTTAGAGGGATAGATACTCTATGGGCCCATAGGACCCTTAATCTCGTATCTCTACGTATATGATGTAGAATGGGGCCATGAAAATGACATAATTATTAATATAGTTTATATTGTAAAAAACGGTGCCCTAATAAACTCTTATGCGCAGCCACCAGAGGGCATGACCAAAATTATTTAAACTTAATTTATGTTAGAGGGATAGATAATCTAGGGGCCCATAGGGCCCTTAATCTCGTATCGCTACGTATAAGGTGTAGAATGGGGCCATGAAAATGACATAATTTTTAATATAGCTTATATTGTAAAAAACGGTGCCCTAATAAACTCTTATGCCCAGCCACTAGAGGGCATGACCAAAATTATTTAAACTTCATTTATGTTAGGGGGATAGATACTCTAGGGGCCCATAGGGCCTTTAATCTCGTATCGCTACGTATAAGGTGTAGAATGGGGCCATGAATATGACATAATTATTAATATAGCTTATATAGTAAAAAACGGTGCCCTAATAAACTCTTATGCCCGGCCTAAATTTGGTATATAGATATACTGACAATTTTTAGTGAACTGTCTACATACATTATTCATAGAACCTTCTAGTTAAAAAAAACAACAATATTCTCAGGGAGATACAATTTCAAAAAAAATACAACTGGTTAAAAACTTTCTTCTGGTCAGTTCAGGGTCACTGTGTACTTGATTAATGTACCCTGGACATGTCAACTACGGTGAAGATTCAATGACACTGTCTTTTTACGGAGGTTGGGGGTGGGGAGAACTGCATTTAACTAGAGATGTCGTTTTAACAAATGTGATACCACTTTGGCATCTTTATGTGGCAGTCACAGTATCTCCTAATAGTGGACTTGAAGCAAATTTTTCTCACAGACTAGCCATAAGATGTTCTATTTGACATTCCATTCTCATTGTTATAATTAGTTTTGTATGAGACAGTTCAGGTTTGAACATACTCCATTTTTTACTAGCGTGTTGAGATATTGGTAACTTTTTTGTAATATACTGAAAACATATTTTATAGTCCTTTACAGAGCTTAAAAGCCATGAAATAAGTTCAATGTACTCTAGAGGCCTAAAGTTCATCAAATCCTCTAATTGTTTGGGTGATAACATAATCTTTATTGGTTTTTCTTTAGGCTCTCTATATCAGAGATATACAGCGATGGCAAAAATTCCAATCAGCCCCGTTGCATGAAAATTCTACAGCAGGGGCCAGCATTGTACAGCAAGGGCCAGCATTGTACAGCAGGGGCCAGGCAATAGCAGGGCGGGGGCAGGTAATACATATAACTAAATAGAACCAATAAGCAGGAGGGGCAGACAAAACGCAGTGGGAGGCCGGCCCCCCTGGCCCCGCCGCACGCTACGGGCCTGATTCCAATGCATACTAAATAAGCAAGAACTGCTGTTTCCGTAAAATAAATGAAGGGAACTAATCTAGAAGATATAAGGGGCCGTGGTTGATTTTATTTTGTTCTAAACATAGTTTATCCGTTGCGCCTTTGGTTAACGGAGCTTATAATTACAAATTGATCATCGTCAAAAAAAAAAAGATGTGTCTTTGATGAACAGAATTGACCGTCAACTCTGGTGGGCTCACCGTAAGAGGTCCGATCTGATCGTCCGTTTTATTTCTGTGATGTATCTGGCAGTGTTGCCAAATGTAAATCTGTTTTAAATGCCATACTCAATATTGACCAAGTTAAACAGGAAGGGAAATACTGCAGTCCGAGTATATCCAACACCTAACAAATAACCTAACAAATAACCAGACTTTTGTGTAAAATATGTCATGATCGAAATAAAAAAGGTCTAAATGAAGATATTTTTTTTTAAACGCTGCACTTTTAGCTGAAATAAAACATCTATTTTTGTCGACGTAGTTGACAAGGGTAGATAGGTCAAATCGGGACACATTCCATTTACAGTATTGAACAATAGTAGAGCCTGACCACTGCCATTCTTTGCTCTAAGGTGCGTGAACCGAAAACGACCGCACCGGGTAACTTTATCTCCTGAGAAAGTGGTGGTCAGTAAATTGGCAACACTTGTCGGGGTAGTAATCTTCTGACCAACAATGTAGTTGTTATAAATCAGAAATCAGAAAGTTTATTTTGTTGTAATGTTGGACAGAAGGCTATTCTGTTATTATCTTGTAAGTGCTGAAACCATGACTAACTTCATTTCAGATGAAACATCATTGTCAAAAAAAAACCTACCAGAATTTCACTCAAATACCACAAGTGTCCAGATAATGATTTTATTGCTGCTTTGGCAACGGTGTCATTTGTTTCCTTGTAGTTCTCCAATTGTTAAAGTAGCTGCAAATCTCTACGGGGAGCAGATGTAGCACATGACGATGTAAACCAAGAATTCAGGTAGACCTTAAGTATCAATGTGTTGAAGTGACCCAGTGATGAAAATTCACGTGCAGTAAGTTGAAACTGAGAACGCCAAATGAACATCTTAAGGCTGTAAATCAGTTTTGCCATCCACCGGACCAGGTGATAAGCTCCAGGAGCCAGAATCTTTTCATCTGCACCACAAGCTGCACCTAGAAAAAGAAGTGACAGTTGCAGAAGCTCACGATAATCATCTCTGGGCTGAAACACTGTTAGCGGATGCTGAATGACGTGAATGAGCTCATCCCAAACTGGATTGAGAACCACTGCAATTAATCTACATCCATTCCACTTGCATACATTGATGTGTTAATTGAGCTTCAATATTTACGAAATCTCTGGAATAACTTGATATTTGGTCCACTAGATGGACCCATCAGTGAATAAAACACCTTTACCACAATGAGTTCCATTATATGGCGCCTGCACACTAAGCTGATCAATTCTCTGCCAAGTTACTTCTCCAGAAGAATGCAGGCAACTGCATTTATGCCAGTGTTACTAGCCGTAGTGTCGAAACACATGAACTTGATGCTATCAGCGATGTTCCATTCTTGAGTAAGATTAAACATGGCAGTTGCCTCGACCTCTCCAGTTCCATTTGGCAATTTTGGTACTCCCAGCAACTTCATTGTTCCATCACCGGATACTAGAACAGCAAGACGATCAATTAACTCTTTGGATGTTAATGCAGGCAACATTTTTCCATCCCAATGCGCAGTTAATGGGCAGTTTGGATGAAACGATGCATGAATATCTGTAGTTGCTGCTTCTCGATGTTTACGTTGACTATGTCTGACTGATTCCATGTTAATCGCCAGGGCTGCAGTACTGTGGCCAAGTGATTCTGCTGCTGCTGGAATTATGTAAACTTCGTTCCTGTCACTGACTTTACTTCTGTAAAATACAGATACCAAGCCTGGACTCACAATATTGGTTGATCGGAAGATCCTCACTGATTTAGTAGACACTTCAGGTGGTTCGGGGAGTTTATCAGGATCATCGGGATCAAAACCATCGGTGATCTTAGCCTCTGTGTCACTGTCATTGCTGGCACTAAACTCCATCTTCTTTGCCTCATGTTAAATCCGCTTAGCCTCCTTTTCCTTACGATATTCTTGCTCTAAGCGTCTTTTATGAGACCTTTGTTCTTTCCGAGTTAGTACCATATCCCCGTGACCCATGCAACCACGCCTCCCTTTCTCTCTTTGTGCTTCAAGAAATTGTATGTCTTCAGGTACCTGCATCTTAGTTAAAGCTTCAGCATGTGCAACATCAAACAAATAAGTATAACTTTCAGTAAATTGGTGCCCCTTCTCCTTTAGTATCTGTTCTGCGAGATACTTTTTTTTTTATTCCAATCCATGCTGAATGGAGATCCTTTATCTTGGCAATTATGTGGCATTCTTTGCGAACTGGAATGCGTGCCTTATGCCAGAACTGAACAACTTCTGTCATTGTCACTGTGGCACTAGCAGTAATAAATATTGCACTGACATAAAAATATAAATAAGTAACAGAAATTGCCTCCGGTTTGCCTTGTGTGTCAAATGCAAGTATTTTCGCATATAATATAAAACTTCGACTCCTTTGAGCTACCTCTAAATATCACTGTATCTTCATGAAACTTGGTAAAATTATTTAACATAACAAAAGGAAAAAAATTAGGGGGTGGGACAATGAAACCTAAAAAAAATTTTTTTCCCTATACATTGAGTGGCACCCTAATATATATATATATATATATATATATATATATATATATATATATATATATATATATATATATATATAGTATCGTAGGGTGGGTTTTGCGACGCGCCGTACAATCCCCTTCATTAATTTACATCAATAATGTTTACATTTAGTATACGTTAGTTTCATATGAAGTATTACAATTCAATGGGTTGGCTCTTGGTCCGGCCCTTCAATCAAATTTAAGAAACTAGTAAGGCCGTTCAGTAGTTATAAATCAATATATTTGATTTGTAGCATGTCCATTACGATGAAAAAATGACTAACATTTGTACAAGTAACATAGAAAGGTCAGATAGACGATATAGATGGACATCGAGAGTAGTTGTAGTGAATATATTGTGCATTGAAGTAACTGAAGTGTACGACCTGCTCCAAGATATGTCAGAGTACGCGGGATGTAATTTGTATAGTAAATCTGGAACAGCCAATTCGCCAACTTTAATTCATTTATCATATATTTGTAGTCATATGCTGGGATTTAGGTCAAGATTGTTGTCAATGATTGACTAAGTCAGCATGTCATGCAGAGCACGTACATATCCAACAAAACTATGATGCTTGGAAGTTTATATGTGACCATTCAGATTATGAAATTAAATCATACCAAGGTCTACAGACAATGATAAAATATGGATGTTTCAGACCTTTTCCTAGAGAACTGAGAAAGACGTATGATACCACTACACACAGAACAGTTAATAAGTAAATTAACCTGAAATTAAACTAAACGTGAAATATTTAGTTTAAAAATTGTTATTTATTGTATATTATATAAATGCTTATATATATATATATATATATATATATATATATATATATATATATATATATATATATATATATATATATTTATAGGGCTACTGATTAAACAGTGTTAATTTGCGATTAACGCGTCAAAAAAAATTTGCGATTAAAATTTTTAACAACACCTAGATGCGTTAATTTGGCCAAAATGCTAAAAGTTCGACAAATCGATAAATAACAGAATTTCACTCAACAATTTGAAGTTAAGGTCCGTTCACTTATTAAGTAGATTTACCACCCCAACCCTGTTGCATTTCGCACACACCCTCACCCCCAGGTATGTCGACAAAAGCCCCACCTGTAATATAAAATGAAGATGTTTTTTTTTTATAAAGCCCTTCGACAAGTAAGCCTCCTGCTCCCTTCCCGGTCGATGTAAAAAGAGAACAGTTTCATTTACTAGTTTACATTATATACTGTAGTGTATTGGTGGAGGTACTATAGTGTATTGTTGAAGGTAAAAAAAAAAAAGCGTATAATGAACCCGGTTATAATTAGATCAAAATAACGAGATGCTAGAAATTTTGTATCATCATTTTTTTGCGCATAATTTTGTATCGCATTTTGATAATACATCATCACTAATAGTTTCTATACATGAAACCTGTAATCAGTGTCTATACTAACCCGTTGCACACATCTGAACATGAGACAGTGGTTGTATTTTTCAGAATTATTGTGACATTAAATTAAATTTAATATTTTATAATAGGGTTGTTGATTTACTGCAATTAAAGCGTAATTAATGCGTTAAAAAATATGCGATTACAATTTTTAAAACAAACATCTAAATGCGTTAAATTTGACCAAAAATGCTGTTATTTCAAAGTTTCAGAAAAAATAAAAAAATAAGTAAATAACCCAACTCTATAACCAGATCACACAAGAATTTAAAAAAAAAAGCAAGATAAAATACCCGAACACAGAAACTGTCACGTTTACACACAATCATAGCAGCTATATGACCTTGAAACAATAGGATTGTCATTTCTTTATTCTAACAATTAGTGAACATCTGCAGTTTGATTGACAGATGTCATGGCTTGGAAACAATGGAACTTGTTTTGGGACAGAGGGTAATCCATAAGTAACGTCACCTTTGTGTGAACAAGTAAATATGTGTAGTAGTCAGTTGTGAAAGTGTTTGTGATTTCCCTGAAAAGATGAGATGAAATCTCTTAGATCCTCGGGTCGACAGTCAATCGCTTTACCACATGACCATCCGTCCCAAGTTGTGAGAGTGGAAGCAGACAGTTAGGGTTTTTTATGTGATTGAATAATAAAGTATTATTGTGCATCATCAATGACTACTGTGGTTATATTAAATTTGTGACATATATAGGGAGAAGAAAAATGCAAACTGGACATTTCTAATGATATGCAATGATTTAGTGATAGACAGTGAAAGTATCCAGGAGCCTTCCTATCTGCTTTCAAACACCATTCTGTTAATTTCGACTAAACCTTGTGTAGAAAATCCCGTTTTGGAAAATAATATACATAAAATAATTTACCAATATTTATTTAAAAAGAAAATAAATAACTTCATGAACACTTTATATTAAAGATTGCCTTGGAATTGTCTTAATTTTTTTCTGAATTATTTATTCAATGTTCTGTGTATGGTTCTCTTGGCTACTTTTATATAATTGGCTTCTTTATCTCCAATTGACTAAACCTTGTGTAGAAAATCCCGTTTTGGAAAATAATATACATAAAATAATTTACCAATATTTATTTAAAAAGAAAATAAATAACTTCATGAACACTTTATATTAAAGATTGCCTTGGAATTGTCTTAATTTTTTTCTGAATTATTTATTCAATGTTCAAGTTTTTTTCCCTCACGTTATTGGGGCAGGTTTTTCACCGACACCGACTCCGGACAAAGTACTTATGCTGACATCGACACCGAGTAGAAGTTCCGACACCGGCTCCCCATCCCTGGTTTTAAAATAATTGATTGCTCTTTCAGTGTGTGTAGGAATGAGATGAAACTTTTAGATTGTATAAACCCTTAATGGGACTGTTTTATGGTGCACTTATTTCATCCCCACCTTAGCCAATAGTGCAATGATTCTTACGGAAGATCGAAACAGTTACCCACAGGTCGACAGTCGAACGCTTTACCGACAATTCGTCCCCTTATTCTATCAGTATACGATACCACTCAAAAAACGAGAACAGGTTAGTGATGTAACTAATTTAGCACAGAAGGCGAGGTCCGCATTGGATATCACTTTATATACCTCCGAACAGGGGTGACATCTGTTGTACTGGAGTACTTTTTTGCCACGGGAAAGGACCCTCCCCGGTCGACACAAACGCTATTTACGCTACTCTAACTGGGCCCTTCTTTTTGTTCTTATAAAACAGCGCTAAAGATAAAAAAAATTATCTGAATTCAGGATTGTCCTGCAGTACGCGATTGATGCGTATATATTACTGTACATGAACTAATTGCGAGGATGGTGTATATGTATATTTGGCGGTTATTCCTTATACGAAAGCACATCGTTTCACTAACCACAGCTGTTCTATGGAATTTTTTAATGTAGTGTTACGTTTAATATAGAATTGTGTTGTGAAAAGAGATGATTGTTTGAAAGCAACTGCTTTACCCCCTCCCACTTGCAACTAATATAAATAAATAATAGATAATAGATAAAACAAAACCACAATCAAATATGCATAGTTAACTTAGAAAAACTCCTCTATTTGCAGTTGTAAATGTATGTCGATGGGCTTTTGTGTTCAGTTATCCCAAATACATTACGGTAGTCAATTTTAAATTAGTGTCAGGTTAAGAACTAATAAACTCATACTTACAGAACGGAGATCCACACAACATTGTGCTGTTATTAAAAAGGTGAATTTCAATTAATCCCTTATTAGATACTCTCTGTTACTCCCAGTATTACTTCGGCCACAGTGTCCGACCTAAGTGTTAGCCACAATGAAGGTGAATGGATCAATTGTCCGGTTTCATCCTTTCTACCACAAAAAGAACCCCACTCTTACAGCATGTGTCACACTTACTGCGTGTGTCGCCTAACGCGCTTAGTGTCTGCAACGTAAAGAGAAGAGAGGGCAGTTGTTGACGGATCAAGTAATGAACTGAATATTAGAATAGCCCACAGCATATTATTGATTGGTACAGAGAAATAGTAAGTAATATCTGTACATTTGAAAAGCGGAAAAAAACTAATAATATAGATTTGTTCAAATGTGTAATAGGTAATTAAAGTAGATAAAGTAGACGAAATAATACAAAATAATTTAATATCAAACTCAGAAAAAACGTCACTTTGATTCTTTATGTATTAATCTACATAACTCGCCATCTATCTTTTATGCTTAAATAATAGTTAATACTATGTCATACCATTTTGTAATTCACGATTTTTTTAAAAAAGCCTTTGTTTAAATAAGAGATCAAAATTTTTATAGCCTGAATACTGTCTATTTTGTAATATTGGTTAACTTGTAAAGTCAGTTATTTTCTATATATACCTATAATCTACTTTTTACCAGCTTCAACAATATTTAAAATTGATGACATGGCAGTAACCAAAACCAATTATAACTAATAAATGAAAATGTTTGATACTATACATCATACACAAAAAATATTCTATTATGTCATCAACATTCAAGTAATAACAAAATAAATACAATATTCCTTTTCAAAAAAAAAACCCAGCAAATTAAATGTTTTGGCTGCTCAGGGTGGACCCTATTTTAACCTCTACTGTATTAAATACAGAATTCCACCAAGAACAACTAACAAATAATTACACCAGATTTCAATATTCTAGTAATAAATATATAAAAAAAATATGCCAACTTACATATAAAGAAATACACAATAGTAAATTCTGTTCCTTGACTTCGATGGTTGATCCTCGGTGATCCCGGTCCGCGATGTTCGATGTGGGGTTGACTAACACACGGGTTGATCCTTGGTGATCCCTGTCCGCGATGTTCGATGATCCTTGGTTGATCCTCGGTGATCCTATGGTGGGGTCCTCTGACGATGAGGAGGTGATTCCCAGCCACACGGTAACGTCGGCCCCGTCAGTACACAGCAACTCTGGCCAATGTAAGCAGTAAAGTTGGCCACTTCAGCAACAGTAGGGTTGGCCTCTTCAGCAAACAGCAAGGTTGGCCTCTTCAGCAAACGGCAAGGTTGGCCTCTTCAGCAAACAGTAGGGTTGGCCTCTTCAGCAAACGGCAAGGTTGGCCTCTTCAGCAAACAGTAGGGTTGGCCTCTTCAGTAGCAGCAAGGTAGGCCTCTTCAGCAAACAGTAGGGTTGGCCTCTTCAGCAAACGGCAAGTTTGGCCTCTTCAGCAAACAGTAGGGTTGGCCTCTTCAGTAGCAGCAAGGTAGGCCTCTTCAGCAAACGGCAAGGTTGGCCTCTTCAGCAAACAGTAGGGTTGGCCTCTTCAGCAGCAGCAAGGTAGGCCTCTTCAGCAAACGGCAAGGTTGCTCACCTCAGCAAACAGTAACGTTGGCCACTTCAGCAAACAATATGGTTGGCCACTTCAGCAAACAGTAACGTCGGCCACTTCAGCAAACAATAGGGTTAGCCACTTCAGCAAACAATAGGGTTGGCCACTTCAGCAAACAGTAACGTTGGCCACTTCAGCAAACAATAGGGTTGGCCACTTCAGCAAACAGTAACGTCGGCCACTTCAGCAAACAATAGGGTTGGCCACTTCAGCAAACAGTAACGTTGGCCACTTCAGCAAACAATAGGGTTGGCCACTTCAGCAAACAGTAACGTTGGCCACTTCAGCAAACAATAGAGTTGGCCACTTCAGCAAACAGTAACGTCGGCCACTTCAGTAAACAACAACGCTGGCCACTACAGAACACAGTTTTCACGGCGCACACCCAGGGTGGTGGCCGCCACGTAATTCACCGATGAATACTTAACCGGTAATTACAACGAGTCTTAATGTACTCACTCCGCTGCTCCTGAATCCAGCTAAGTCAGTCAGTTCGACATCGGAGTTGCCAAATATATGTTACGTACTCCAAATAGTATTGAGTACTCCGTCGGAGGTGCCAAACTTAGACTATATTATTTTTCCACACTTACATTTCTTCATTTTATGTTTTATTATGTTCAACATGACGTATTTAAAAAAAAAGAGATGTGAGTGAGTGCCTGCCAGTTAAGCGATACGCTACATGTTTAGCAGGTGGCTTTTTTTTCTGTTATACACATTGTAGCATACTACAATATATCGTACTGAGAATTAACTAAGAAAATATTGCCGAACGGCACACACTACCCCTCCACTCTGTCCCACTTAAACCACACCTTCGCAGCCTGCCATTTTGGGCGGGAGGTTCAGGCACATTACACCCTCCCCTCTGTCCGAATGGCAGAAAAAATACCTGGCCTTGCCATTCTGGCCGATCAGCAGTACACACACCCTGCTTGTCTGGCCATTCTGGGCAGGTCTAAAAAAACCTTCTTTCTGCCATCCGGGCGGATGTTAGCGGGCACACTCACCCCGCCACTCTGTAGGCATGGCAGACATGCATCAGCGCCGCCAACTATGCTGGTGTGGTAGGCACAGTGCACCCTATCATGCTGGCAATGGCGGCGTAAAAAAAAAAAAGTAAATGGTGTTATTACTGTTGTTTAGATTCTAAAATCGCTCTCAATCCCTTATGGTATTGATCGTGGGGGTCGAAAATTTTTATAACGTTGGGTTTGCTGTGAGGCTTTCACAAAATTGCCTGTCGTAAGTAACAGTGTATGATGCTTGCTCACCTCGATATTCTACATTAGGCAGGACTAATATCATTACTGGGGACATCTTGCTTGGCTGGCCAGTTGGGAGACGTATCATGCCTGTAAGTTAGCATACAGTAAATGTTGCCGTCATCTTTGTATTATATATGCCGCCATTTTGTATGACAGACACGAACTCGTGTACATATTCGATCTTGTGTGACAGACACGGGATGGTCGACAGAGTAGGGAAGGATTTTTGTATTATAGATGAGGTCGATGAGAGTCGAATGGGTAATTATTTAATATATTAAGGTTGTGCAAAAGTTTGGTCTATAATACAAAAATTTTATAGCAGCGTCGCGGGTACCAGACATATTTTATTTTTGCAGGAAGGACTTTATTTTGTTAACGACGCGATAAAAAAACAACTCTTGTTATTTTTTTTCTAACCTGTAGTTCTTGAATTAATAAGTAAGTAGCAATCACAAAATTTAAGTATATTTGAAATGTGTTTAACGAGTAATCAAAAAAAGAACTCATTTAGTAAGGTAAAAAAAAAGACCACTAGTCGAAAACTGTTGTTCATTTAATAATTGGTGAACCATCTGAAGATTTTTCTGAACGAGTTCTTCCAACAACAACAAAAGTTTTTGGTGTATACTTTCATTTAGACAGAATTAATATAGTGCCCAAGAAAGATGATATTTCTGATGTCATGCAAAGAGTGTTGAGAATCTGGGATAAAGTGCGTATCCCTACGGATGAAAAAATGGGCCATCATTAAAAAATTGACATGTACCGAAAGGTTGAGAAGAATGCTAAAATAGGAGGAAAGGTTCAACGTGCAAAAGAAGCTGACTTTGTTAGCTTCACATCATCCATCTTTGATCAGAAATGAAGAAGACAGGCTTTTCTTTCATGACAAGCGAACTGAACGCAAAATAGTAATGGAAACTGAAGACAAAACATTAGCAAAGAAGGAACAGCGGAAAAATAGGTAGCTTGAAAGACTTGCACAAAAAAAGGGAAAAAATGTTGCTGTAATCCATAACCATGTTGACCTCTCAGTACCAAGCAGCAGTGAATGTTCAGAGAAGGAAGACGACAACTAATTCTTTCCAGTGCCGAAGAAATCGACATCAATTCTTCCTAGACGACGTTGCTTGAACGCTATGGATGTTTTTTCGCCATTGGTAGCCTCTGCTCTTGATCGCACTGGAATACGTGATAGACGGGCATTTCACATCCGTGCTGTGACGAGAGTTGGTGATGCAGAAGCAAAGGATATTGCTTTGTCAAGTAGTAGTGTGCAAAGAGCCATAAAAAACATCGATTCAAAAAAAGTAGCTAATTTTAAAGAAGGCTTTCAACTTGATGGTCCACTGGTAGTCCATTTTGATGGGATGTTATTTCCTGCAATAGATAGAAGTCCAGAGAAAGAAGACCGTGTCGCTATATTCGTCTCTGGATTAGGTGTTGATAAGCTTTTAAAAGTTCCCTTAACCCTAACGGGCCATCGGGGGCAGATGAAGTGTAGAATTCATCTGTTTCTATAACCTCGGCATATGAAGGGGTTGTGTGGTAGCACAACGCCCAGCCGCCTTTACTTCCCCAACTTAAAGTCAGGTACCCATTTAAAGCTGGGTGGACTTGTGGGACGACTTTGAAACACATTTCACCTGGAAAAATTCCACATGGTTCTCATCGAGGATCGAACCCAGGACTCTCAGATCGACAGTCGAGTATCTACACCACTCGGCCACCCGTCCCACTGAGAAGCGTTTTGGGTGTGCCAAAAGTTAAACAAGGAACAGGGAAACTTGTTTCAGAGGCGGTTTCAAATATTTTAAAGGATTGACGATTTACAGAAAAGATCTCTGCCATGTTGTTCGACACAACACAACTGCGCAAACAAAGGCCACATCAATGGAACATGTGTTATTCTTGAAAATTAATTGAGTAAGAAGCTGCTTTGGTTACCGTGCAGACATCATATACTTCAGTTGATATGTGCAAAAGTCTTCAAAAAGACATTTGGGGGTAGTACAACTAGACCGGATAGGCTGCTATTCAAGCGTTTTAAGATAATCTGGCCAAAAATAAGACAGGCAGAATTTAGTATATGCCACGATGTTTGACTGGAGCGAAATCTCATGCCAATAAAATAAGACGTCATCACATTTTGTTCAAATATCCTCCAAATGAAAGGCAACTCAAGATATTTGCCACGTGAAGATTACAAAGAACTTCTGAGTCTGAATGTTTTCTTCCTGGGAGGAATCCCCCCCCCCCCGTTGGGGGTCAGTTTCGTGTTCCAGGAGCTTATCACCATGCAAGGTAGATGTCTAAAATAATCTACATCATGAAGATTTATCTCTTCAGACATCAATTCAAGCTTAATAATTCAGAAGGCAATAGCAGTGGTCTCTTCCTTGAAAGTTGTCAAAGACATGCCGAAGCGGGGAACTGCACTGGCGTCATCATTCAACTCATCTCTCACCAAATCAGAGGCGGAAAAGCAGTACTTCTCCAAATGTTTGAACAGCATCACAAAGAGTTTCCATATGCTAAAAAAATCATTTGTGCTGAAGAAATCGCAACTTGAAGACCTTCAGCACAGACTAAAAAATTTTAAAGCGTATTTTTGAATGGCTGTACTTAGAACTACTCTGCAATACAGTCAGGTTAATGTGTCATGTAACTAGTATATTTTACTGTTTAATTCCTACTGTGTGATATAATTGTTCTTTGTATCTAAAAAACAGTATTTTAAACCTTGAAAAATTGTCAGTTAATAAAACTGTCGAATACCATAAAACACGAGATAACAAGTGCACTGAGGCAGTATTTATAGGAGCCTAAATGCTGTGAAATTGTAAATCCCAGTGAACCAGATAACTAAAATGCTCATGATAAAAAATCAACTTTATTTTTTTCCATTATAAAGTGAGCCACTCGAATATATATATATATATATATATATATATATATATATATATATATATATATATATATATATATGTATGTATATATATATATATATATATATATATATATATATTATTTTATAATTTAAAAATAAATCAAAACATAATTTTTAAAATAAATGAAATTATATGATAGATGAGAACATTATTCCTATAGTAACTAGTAAAGAAAGGCCCGGTGAGTAGGCACGCAGTTGGAGTTGAAAATGATGATATATATTTGAGTTCGTTAACAATCAGTCTATATGCAAAAAAATAGTATATCTTTGTAATCGAAGTGGCCTCAAAGGACATGAACAGCCAAAATACATTTAAGTATAGGGACAATTAATTAATAATACATCAAATAAAGTTCATATTTTATATAGTTCATCCCAAAGAAAATAATCCTCATTATGGGTACAAAAACAACCACCGACGATTAAACTCTGAACCTCACATCCAACAGTAGCCTACATAATTTGCACACACAACACCAAATCATTGATAAATTTTAATTCATTCATAATATATTAAAGGACTCTTTTCCAAACAGTTCATCATTTATATTTTATCATGACGTATTTAAAAAAAAAAGAGAGAGACGTAAGTGCCTGCCAGTTAAGCGATATGCTACATGTTTAGCAGGTGGTTTATTTACTGTTATACACATTGTAGCATAGAACAACATATCGTACTGAATATTAATTAAGAAAAAGAGCCAACCCGGCAGTGCCAAACCTTTGGATTTCGAGGGCCGGGGGGGGGGCTTGGCCTTTTCGGGGGCCTCTGCATTTTGACATTCGGCACCATGGCATGAGATAATGTACGTTTATATTTAATGTAAAAAAATGTTGGTGCTCCCCTCAAGCCGGGTCCCATGGGGACTTTCGAATTTGGGCCCACACTCCCCCACCCTATGTACGCCTCTGCAACCCGGTGCACTTTTGATTACAAAAAATATTATTGAAAATGTCAACAATACTTCATTGATATAATGTGTAGTTTTTATCTGACCTTCAATTACAAAAAAAATATTTTCCATCAATCCAGTTGAGGCAGCAGACGCAGAAAATATTAGGCCTCTTAAAAAAGAACGAAATATTAAAGCTTTAAACAGTATAGTTCTGTGAAGCCGCCAACATAAATGGGTTACTTTCACTGGCGGCGGAGCAAGGGGGCAGGGGGGACAGCGGCCCCCCCCCTAAAACTTTTAAGGGGGGCGGCGCCCCCCCTTGAATTTCCAGTCTGTCCCCCCTAAAATTTTAACTTTTTTAACTTTGTAATTCATTTTAGTTTATATGTATCATTTTCATTTTCATAATTCATTTGATTTATTTCTTAAATTTAATATTTGAAAGAAATAATTAATTGACATTTTACAGTAATCACATTATTTATCTTAAAGCAATGTGATACACAACATTTTTGGCAGTTCCTCTCTCTCTCCCTCCCCTCCCTCCCTCTTTCCCTCCCTCTCTCTCTGTTGAGGACCCCTCTTGAGGGTATCCTTGGCTTGTTGCTAAGAGTATGAGGGCTGACTCAACGGTGACTCGTATTTGTATTTGTGTTTCTACCACACACAGTCTCACCAACAATTAGACGTATAACAAGTGACGAATAATCAATTCCACAAGCGTGTGTACAACACCAAGATATATTTATTATACAAAGGCACCAGTCCGTAACAGGGATCTGGTGACTTATCATAAGCAAAGATAATTCAAACTGCAGCAAATAATCCAATATAAAATGAATGAGGGGAACAAGGACGTTATCACTAGTTAATTCTCTCTCTCTCTCTCTATCGCTCACCCAGAGCCACACAAGTCGACTGGTCGCTACCAAGACCCTCCGTCGAATGTCCACGAATCTAGATTTCATTCATCATATCACTTTTCCCATGTGACCCTTAGCCAATCAAATATAATATCTGTTTCTTTCAAACTTTCAAATTAGGGGGTGGGGCCTAGATGAGGAGGGGGGGGGGAGAAGTACGTCGTATAGACAAAGACCGTAGTAACTGGACATCCATCCCTTTGTCGGCAAATTGACCAGGGCGAATCCCGCGAGGAATGTAACGTGTTTCTGTTAACCGCTACTTTGGTTCGTCGGCGGAAATTCCGCCGGACACCTGGTCTATGTAGCAATTACGGGGGTGGGGTAAAAAGGGTGGGGAACTTGAGAGCGGGAACGTAGATTATTATACATGGTATAATATACATCTTAATGTTATTAATATTATGTAGTTAAGGGTTGGAGTAAAGGGGATGGTTTCGACATATTAGTCACAACCCGTGACACTCTCCCTCTTTCCCTCTCTCCCTCCCTCCCCTCCCCTCTCTCCCTCCCTCCCTCTTTCCCTCTCTCCCTCCCTCTCTCTCTCTTTTAGGCATGACTGTATCAAAAGATGACAATTCCTATGGATGAAGGAATGGAATGTAATAATGTAGTAAGCAATATGATATTTGGTTCTCCGTACCGATCATATTTATAGTAAGTTAGCTATGTGGGAGCTATGTGGGAGAGAAGCTCGTAAAACCTGAAATCGGGGTAAAAGTTTGCCAATTTTCATGTCTTTGATATCCAAAATAATTAATTACAATAAAAGTACCCATTGAGATAAAACGAAACCTGTTTAAGAACATTCCCCATGTAATTTTGTGTACGTGTACCCAACCAGCAAAAAAATGCTGGGGGGGGGGGGGGGCTCACATATTGAAAAAAGACAGTTTGACAGTCTTTTTTGTAACTTTATAACGTAAATTATGTATTGATGATTTGGCCTGGGGGGTGGCTCAAGCCCCCCCTGCCCCCCCCCCCGGTTGCGCCACTGCGTGTATCAAATTTCACGTTATTTGGTTGTCTGGATTTGAGTTTTAAGGTAACAGACAGACAGATAGCAAATGCGTCTTATAAGTATAGAGAAGTATTGCCATCTACCGAATGACGGCAAATGTAATTTTTACAGAAAATACGATTATTTATTATCTTTTCATAAATTACTTTTTGTTTATTGAGTTTCCCGTTTCCGGTTTCATATTCATCATCATTCATGATAATTATCAGTAATTTTCTGATCTAATTTCACTATTAAATTTGTAAACAAACTGACATTACGAATCAGTTGACGTTCATTTTTATCTTTTTTAATATATTATTTTTTAATAATATCGATTAAATACGTGCTACAGAATTACTATATTCTATTATAGAACTAAGGGGGTAAAATATGTCTTTCGGTCATATTATGTCTTGCCCCTCCTTAAATTTTCAAGGGGGGGGGGGCGGGGCGAATTTTGGCTTGCCCCCCCTTAAAATATTTCGTTCCGCCGCCAGTGGTTACTTTGCATTGTCTACATTGTGTACTTCACCCTTGAACTATTCATTCATGTGACGTAATAATTGTGCTTCCGTGTGCAGTGCACTAAAGTATTATTAGTAAAAAATTAAAGAAATGTTTGCATATTAACACTTAACTCATTCAATGCAGAACACATGCAATGTACCGTAAATGTTTCCACCATCTGTGTGACAGACACAGGAAGTGTGACAGACACAGGAAGTATGACAGACACAAGAAGTGTGACAGACACAGGAACACAGGAAGGATTTTTTGTATTATAGATTTTGCAGAATTCCTTTTTTTTTATATTAGATCGATTTTTAAAAAAGAAACTTTATTTACGATATTAGTTACGACGAACGTGGCTTTTCTCAAACGTCGGAGAATTTTTGATTATTACTTTTGTTTACATTTGAATATTTTAAAATGCTATCTTTTATAGTAAAAAAAATAATTTGAATGATAATATACGTTAATATTACTATTTAATTTTTGAGACTTATACGTTTCATAATAAGAAAACCAAAGAAACTATTTAAAACTGTAGATTTAAAAAAAAGTAATCTCGAATCGAGACTGGGGAGGAGCCATGATTAATATTTTAAACTGAAATACTGTTGTGTTAATTCTTTACTTTCGATTTTATGCAGAATCCACACCGCTATTATTTATATAAACTAGCTGTACCTATCAAAGCCTTTGCATAGAGATAGACTATTGTTCAGCTTTAATACATATTTTCAAAAAAAAAAAATTAAGTTATGAACGAAATTAAAATTTTAATTAGTTGTGTTTCTTTTCCTTACAACAATCTAAAGGATAGATCATTTCAATAGAAAATAAATTGTCAAACAGATCCAATTAGTTGTTCATTAAAACAAACAAAAGGATAAATTATTAAAAAAAAGAACAACATAATGTTGGTGAAAGGAATCGAACCTGGATAGCCAGCATAAAAAAAGAAAAATAATGCAAGTGGCTTAACCATTCAGCCACCTCGTTAAATACACCCATACCTCGCTTTACGGCCTAGATACGTTCCACGAAATTTGGCCGCTAAGTGAAAAGCCGTATAAGGAATCAATTATTCTAGTACAAACCATATCTATGGTACAAACCCAAACAAATTCAACGAGATCGGTTCCAAGTTTAAAAAAAAAATGTAACGTGGTTTATCATTCAAATGTATTTTCTCTTTTTATTTCATTTTTTTTCTTTCATTTCAATCAAAACTACATAACAAGTGCATACATTTGTACATGAATAATAACAAACTCCAACAATCAACAAAATGAAACACTTTCATGTTACATAAAATATGAATATGTATAATTTTTTTAAATGAAGACGATCCTAGAAACGGTGGTAACCTGCAGATCAATGACGTCATTTTTTTGCTGGTATGGATGGGCCTGTCTTACAAAAATTGTCCAAAGATGTTTGTCTTGCTTTCTTGTCTATTTCATTCCTCAATGAGTTATAACAGCTAATGGCCGAGTTAGTTCCTCGAGAAACAATAGTGCTACTTTTGATGTCAGGATCGTTTTCAATGAGGATGGTTCGAAATAAGAAAAAGCTTTCGACAAATTTTTTGATGTTAGCTGTTTGGATACACCAGGCTCTGCCTCTTACTCAAGTGCCGGTTCTGCTTGCAACTGAATGAGTTCTCTTATATAAGTGTTTCACTATCAGCTTCAAGTAGATCCTAGCACATCACGTTCGTTGAAACCTTCCAAGCCGAGTTCTTCTACTAGATCCAAAATATTTTGCCTAATTTCAGGAAGAAAATTAACTTCTGTATCCAGTACCGAACCCATGGATTTGGGGGCCCCTGCATTTTGACATTTGACAACATGGCATGAGATAATTTACTTAATATTTGATGTTAAAAGAAAATTGCCCCCCCCCCAAGCTAAGGCCCGGGGGAATTTTGAATTTGGATCCCCTCCCCCCACCCTAGGTACGCTTTTGTCTGCATCAGTACTTTTTACACATTATGGCTATTTTTAGAGCATTTTCGAAAAAAAAATGCTCTATTGTCCCCGTTTTGTCTGTCTGTCTGTCTGTCCGTCATCACCATAGATCTCAACAACCATAAGTCCTAGACCCATGATGTATATATCATTTTGTAGGTCTTGGCCTGCCAAGAAATGACTTTTTTCCATTTCGCGGTCTGACCTCTGAGGGCCGTAAAAGGGGCCTTATAAAGTACCTCTTTTTACTATATAAGCTATATTAATAATGGAGCGCCCTATATCTCAGCAACCATAAGTCCTAGACCCATGATGTATATATCATTTTGTAGGTCTTGGCCTGCCATGTGTACATCAAAAGTTCATTTTGCGATAGGACCTCTGAGGGCCGGGCTTCAGGGCTCCTAAGGGGCTTATATATTATACATGTGGCCCCATTCTACACCTTGTACGTTCAATAACCCATTCATTTGGTGCGAAATACTGCAGCACGTAGTTTCACCAAGATTTATTAAGAAACTCATCTAATGAAATAGTAAGCTTGTGTTCTGAGTTTAATTGAAAGTATCAGAGCTATGCAACAATTGACGGAGTTTTCGGACGATTAAATGACTACAATTTCGAATGTTTTCAATAATGAGTCCTATTTCAGTAACCACAAACCACTTGTAGTTAGATTTAAGAGAAAATAATTTTTTTTTCAAATATAAAGAAACGTCTTTATAATATTTTTTTTTACAGATATATGCATTACACAATTGAATTTATAAACATTTCCAAAATTTACAAATATTTACTGAAAGCTAACAAACGTACTGATACATAACATGAAAATGCGCTAACACGTCCTGTGTCCAGAATGGAACAGGCTTAATTGCTTGTTTTCTTATACATGATTCATTGTTGTTAATTTTAATTCCTTCCATCATTCACTGATGCCGTTATAGCGAAACATTTTAGGCCGTAAATCGAAAACGTGCCTGAATTGACGAAAGCCGTTATAGCCAGGGCTGGGAAGCCGGTGTCGGCATATGTACTTTGTCCGTTGTCGGTATTTGTATTTTGTCCGGAGTCGGTGTCGGCATTTATACTTGTCCAGAGTCGGTTCGGTGTCGGCGCAAAAACTTACCCCCAAAAAATACTAGAACTTTAATTAAATAATCCAGAACAACGTCAGATAGTTCTTGGCCAATCTTTAATTTAAAGTTTTCTTAAGTTCTTCTTTTCTTTTTAAATAAATACTTGGTAAATCTGTTTATCAACAAATGTATTATTTTCCAAAGCGAGATTCTCTACATTACAACAACTTGTCAACATTAACAGAATTGTGACTGAAAGCCGATAGGAAGGTTACTTGCTATTTTTACTCTGTTATTCACTCAATCATTGTAAATCATGAGAAATTTTTAGTTTGCATCTCTCTATCAATATCCATGTTGGAGAAAGATTACACACAAACCTATTCAAGACTTTTAGAACTTCAAAGAATGATCACACTCTCCACTGTTTAATTTCTCTCAGCCTGAATGAAACATTACCAATCTACGTCACAATGACGCTACATTAAAGCCCAGTCCTTAGCTGGGGCTGTTGAGGCGCCCCCTCCCCCACCACCTATTACAATACAAACATTTTCAATAGATATTTCAGGTTTAAATCGGGTGTAAAATAACGACTCCTTCCTCTATTAACTGTTAAGTATTTAGTGTCTTCATACGTCTCTCTCTTTTCTAAAAAATAGGTCTGGAACAATCATCTTTTATCATTGTCTGTAGCCCTTGCCGTGATTTTATTTCAGCATTCTGCATTCTCTGAGTGGCCACTTATAAACTTCCAAGCATCATCGCTCTAGTGTTGTTGGATATGTCTGTGCTTTGCAGTAATTTGCTGACTTAGGCAATCGTTAATAATAATATTGACCAATATTTGAGTATAAGCCTACACATAAATGAGAACTTATTAAAAGTAGCGAATTGGCCGCTTCAGGTTTATTATAAAAATAACATCCGTCATACTGTGGCATATCTTGAAGTAAACCATTCACTTTTGTTACTTCAATGTATTCACTGCAGCTACTTCTGATGTCCATATCTAGTATTTTTCGTGACCTTTCAATGTTACATGTACAATTGAGTTGTAGAGCCAAAAAGAATAAATATACAATTAGACGTGCATCTTTATGCATATATAGTATGAGATATATACAGGGGAAAAAATTCACAATTATCTCCCTTTGCCCCCCCCCCCCCCCCCCCGGTGTCGGAGGATTTTTGAAAACCGACACCGGTGTCGGCAGTTGATGGAATGCCGACACCGGAGTCGGTGTCTGTGTCGGCAAATATTTTGCCGACACCCCACCCCTGGTTATAGCGAAATGCCGTAAAAGAGCGGCCGTATAGCGAGGTATGAGTGTATGTGTAGTAATTTTATTGTATTGTATTAAAGTATACTCGATTATTATGCACTTCCGTTTGACTTAGGCCTATATATTCTTATTTTGTAATTTATAAATTAATCAAAGCATTATTTATTTTAAAAAATGAAATATTATAAAAGATGAGAAATTAATTTTATAGAAAGTAGCAGAATTTTAAAAAGAACTTTATTTACGAAATTAGTTACGACGAACACGCTCGCTATTCTCATACATCGGAGAAATTTCGATTATTACTATCGTTGACATTTTACGATTTTAAATATGCTATCTGTTGTAATAAAGACAACGATAATTTTAATGATATTATGTTATAATTACTTTTTAATATTTTGAAATTCACATTTCATAATAAAAACCACAGAAACTATTTAAAACTGTAGATTTTTTCAAAAGAAATATCGAATTGAGACCGGGCAAGAAGCGCCACATGATTAAAAAAAAAATCTGTCGAAATTCAAGTGTTAGCCATTTTTATCCGACTTTTTTTCCATGTACATTTAACAAATTCAAGCTCATCGAATAGCAAAGAAACAACAATGAATATTGCTAATGTGACTGTATAACCTTAGACTGTAGGGCAGAAGCTCGCAATAACAAAAGCCCCACCCCTCCGCTCCCCAGGTCAAACAGCATAAGGGACCTGGCGAATTCTTTATCCGTTTTTTACAACGTTTTTCTTAGCTTCACTTCTTGTCTGTTTGATTTTGCAATCCAATTTTAGACCACTTTCCGATAAGTTATAGCTCTGATACTTTCAATATAACTCAGAACTCGATGACAATGCAATATTCTTACTATTTCATTATGATTTGATGAGTTTCTTTATAAATAAAATTAAATATGTATGGCGAATAGGTCACAGCATTGTCTAAATCAAGGGAAATTACTGATGCTAAATATAGTACACAGTAACGGAATTTGGCACCAATTTTAGACCACTTTCCGAAAAACTACAGCTCTGATACTTTCAATATAGCTCAGAACCGATGACAATGCAATACTCTTACTATTTCATTATGATTTGATGAGTTTCTTAAGTATTTTTCAAAAATAAAATTATTGTTGCTCTCCTGTACGTTCTTTGATTTGGCAACTTACAGAACAGTCAAAAATTTTTTTTTAAAGCGAACGCAGCGCAATAAAAACAAATGTGTTGAAAAATTATTTAAAGTGAAAGAATTCAAAATTTTTATTCTCTGTTTATAAACATGATACTCTAATACGTTTCACTACTTTTTTGATTTTACAATGTGCGGTTGTGTAGGTTACGCGCAGAGTTGTGTATGTTTGCTTGGCAAGGTCAAGTGAGAGGTCACGAGGTCAAGAGTCTGAAAAGAGATCGAGACGGTTTTTTAAGATTATGACGAAACATTTCAAATTTTCACAAATCAAAAACTAAAAAGTATAAAATAAAAATTACATTATAAAAAATATTTTATAAAAAACAACGTTTTTCTTGCGTACTAAAAATCAGAAAATAATTTCTGAATAAAGTGGTAAGATGGTAATAGTAATATTTATTACTGTTGTTTTTCTAAAATTTCTCTTTTTCTCGGTAAAATTTACGTATAATAATTGTTTTGGTTTATAAATCTAATTTTAAATATAATAAATAACTAAGAAAATGGACAATAAGTGTTATGCATAGGGATGCAAAAGTGGATATGACAGTCATGGGCGTATTCAAGGGGGAGATTTTGGAAAAATTTCCTGAAAGTTTATTACATTGAAGAACATGTACACATATGAAACATAAAAAAGAATTATATCCGCAAATATGACTTATTACAATATTGTAATTTTTAAAAGAATGGTTTCAGTATCAAAACTGTTACTATACTAATAAACTACACTATAACAATATAAATGGCACTGATACAGCAATAATATTGTAATTTTAAACTATTTTTTCTGGAACAAACATTGTAAACGTTTTGGTATTTGCCCAAATCGAATGATGAAATTTTCTTTAATTTTTTCCTTGTTTTGAGATATTCTTTTTCTGCGGATACTCTTCATACAAAGACCAGATTAACGATCATCACCAGTTGTTGAGCGTAGCCATATTTTTACTGGTCTTAGAGTGCTAAATGATCTCTCGATTGTGCATGTGTTGTTACTGGAAAAGTCAATGTTGTCAAAAAAGCCATTTTAATCATGGTCAGGCCCGTAGCCAGAGGGGGGCTGGGGGGGGGCTGAGCCCCCCGTGCATGACCTGAGCCCCCCCCCGTGCATGATTTGAGTTTTTTGACACAATTTTAATAATAACGGCTATAAAACATCAATCATTTTGTTTAATAAATCAATAATAATAAAAACTTAAAAGTTTATATTTTGGCAATAATTCAGGCTATTTATATATACTTACTGTCATAGCTGTATTTTTGTGTATTTAATTACTTGTATGTAATATATATATTTTACTTGACACTTCTTCTTCTGGTAGGTGTATATAAATTATTTGTAGTATGACCGATTAGCCAGTCTCTTCTGAGTTTCTTGTATATTTATTATTTGTACATTAAATGAAGTGTCCACAGATATGTGTGAGACGTAACACATATATTAACAGCTATGAAACACTGAATAAACAGTTTTGTTGAAATATATATATGTATTTATTTACACTTGAATGATCTTACTTTAATGATGTATAATATAGTAGAATAAAATGATGATGTCGTAGTTCCTCTAGTCCTGTCAATTATCCTCTCAAGAAATCTATCGTCTAATCATGTCTGAAGAAATATATCGTCTGCCTATCGTCTAATTATTCTCGTCTGCTCTAACTAAAATAAAATCACTTCCGCTAAACTAAGTGGCCAGATAATTTTTATCTCTGTGCCAAATAACATTATTACAACATCCCCCTTTCCTTTAAAAACAAATGTTATACATTTAGTTTTTTAGTTTGTCTCTGGTTTTTCTGTCGTTAATTTAATAAAATTTACTTTTGTCAAAATAAAATACACATCAATAATAATCCTTATAAAAAATGTCAATGTATCTACAAAATGTCAAACAAAATGGTTATGATACAAAATATCAAACCAGTTATGATACAAAATTTATTAATAAAAATATTCTTGTCAATGCTATATCTCATATTTCAATTTTTAAATGCATCATATAGCATATCATAATATTGACATAAAAATTTATTCGATTTTCAAAAATATTATTATCAATTCAGTTTCAAAACAAAAAAATTTTACAATAATTAATTTTATATAAGTACCATAACTTCACAAGTTTTAAGTGCATTTTTAATTATCATTGTTATCTCCCCTCTATTCTCTCTCTCTTCTCTTTTTTTTTTAATGATTATTTTCTATCACCTTATGACTTAATTGTCATTTCTTTGTATATATTCACTTCATGAATTATTTTCAATATTCAACACTTTCATATTTTTCTTCACATCAATATCATTCTTTTCTTTTGTATGAGAGTATTTTATTTCAGTACAATATATTTTTTATGTTGTCTTTTGACCAACTTCTTCTGTTGCAACAATATTTTGTTCAACTTATATTTTACCTTGCTTTATCTAGCAAGTCATTTTTCTTTTATCTCTTATGAAGACCTTTTCTTTTGTCTTCTGTCAATAACACTTTCCTTAGTGATTTGACAATATTCATTCTGCACTCATCAATTATATAAGACATTTTTCTTATGTCTTTCCCATCATTTTATATAGTGTGAATATATTAACTATGCACTTTTTCGTGTCAATTTATCTTGACATATTTAATATTATCATCATGTACAATTTATTATGTCTTCTGACATATAAAAAAAAATTTTTAAACATCATTTTAATAAAATTCATATATTAATGCAATCTTCATATCTTTGACTTCTTTAGTCAATAATTGTTCCAGTTACATTTTTGAGACTAATCAGTCTTCTTGACAATAATCAATGTCATAATCAATAATCCTTTGATTGGATTTAACAAAATCATTATAAAAAATTGAACAATTGACTTCAAACAATGAATAAATTCAATAAAATATGCATTAATAATCAGTGCTTAATAAAATCTTTGCATAAACTTCAATAATATTTTCATCAATGTGAATGAAATGAATGAGTAATTAATCATTCTTACAACATATTCTCATGTACATTATACTTGTTTGGTGTATGTGTTTTATTTTAAACACAACCTCTCCTCATTCTCATCTCAATTAAGTATGCATATTTCTATTTTAAATACATTATGCATCAATCATCAATATAAATTCTTCAATATATATTATTTAAAAAAATATTTGAGTCAATTTACTCAATACAATAGTGTACTTGACAAGCTTAAATGTCATCATCATTATTCATGTATTATATTATATTTTCAATACATACAAATCATTTATTTTCTAATACAACTCTTATTTGTATTAATCGTTCCAATATCCATATTATTTTTACTTATAGTTCCAATATTCTTATATTTCTAGTCATTATCGTTATTGTTCTACTATATTTCATTGTTACTTGTTCCAATAAAATTTATATTTCATTATTGTTCCTATATTCATATATTTATACTTGTTATTTCAATTTATTATATTTATTCTTGTTGTGCCAATACAGTATTTTCTATGTTTTAACAATTCAATATGTTTACTCACAAAAAAAATATACTTATTTCTGAATGAGTCTCGACAAAATATCTGGGATTTGGTTACTTGACCCTTTAATGTATTTTATGTTAAATGAGTAGTCTTGCAATAACAAAGACCAGCGTGTTAGTTTGGCATTATTTATGCTTTTGGTATTCAGGTTAGCTAAAGGTTTGTGATCTATTAACACAGTGAACTCATTGCATAGCAAGTATTTGCTTAATTTAGTTATTGTCCAAACTAAAGCTAAACATTCTAGTTCTATTACTGAGTATCTACTTTCAGTGTCTGACAGTTTTCTACTTAAATACAGTATTGGTTTATTAATATTATCCTATTTTGATATAAAACATATATCATTTATTTTATTATTTATACTGCATGTGTTTCTTTATAACACTTATGACTTTTATTTGCGTCATGTTTCTGTATTTGTTTAAATTTCTGATTCTCATTAAATGATTTACATTTTGATTGAGTATGTCCTTTCATCTTACATTTTAAGCAACAACTATTTTTCAGTTTAAAACAGTTATCTTTAAGATGACCAATTTTCTTACAGAATGTACATGTATGTACATCAAAAAATTTTCTACATCTATTTCTTTTATATCTTATTGTTTGATAATTATTTATTGATTTGTGTGTGTTCCTATTTGAATGGTAATTGTGTGTATGTCTATTCCTAAAGTTGTTATCCTGTGGTTGGTACTTATGTCTGATATTAGTCTTATGCGTCTCAATGTCCCTTGTTTTAAATGGACAAAATGATTGTTTATGTCCTAAATTTTTACATGTGTAACAAGTTATGTTTTTCAGTTTGAGGGTACATCTATTAGCTTTATGTCCCAAATCCTTACAAAAAAAACACATTGGTTTGTCTCTATTTTGTGTTGTTGACTCTAGTTTATTGCTATTTTGTTTATTAGTGTCTGTACTGACAGAACAAAATGATTCTGCAGTTTTTGAAATTGAATGAATTTTCTTTATCAAAGGTGCATCTGTTTGTGTTTCAGTTTTTAATTTGATTGAATGTTTAATTATGTTTGTCTTCCCTGGTTTGTTAGAAATTACATTTTGAAAAGAATTTAATGTTTCTATAAGTTGTTTCTTAATATCTTCAGGTATGTCTGTTGCAAAATTAATCTTATTCATGTCATCCTGTTGATCTAAACTTATTACTGGAATCTGATCAGTGTCATTAATATTATTTTCTAAATTATAAGTGTTTTCTCCGATTAAACAATTTGAAGATTGAATCTGTTGTACAATGGTTTCTAATTCTGTAGGAGGATCTAAAATATCTCTTAATCTATCAATATGAAATGTTCTACCATCTCCATTTATTTCTACTGAATAGTCCACATTTCCTATTTTGTTTATTATTTTATATGGACCTCTCCATCCAATTTCATTATCTTTGGGTATCAATACATAAACTAGATCTCCAACTTTAAATTCCCTTAAGTATCTGTTTTTATTTTTAAGATCCCTATGGTATTTGTTTTTCTTTATGAGATTTTCTTCTGCATATTTGTTTGAATACAGTATGTTATTTCTGGTTTTGTCTACCAATTCAAATGGACTAATATGTTCCTTTTCTGTATTAATTATATTTTCACTGAATAACTGTAATGGTCCTCTAGGATTTGAACCGAACATGAGTTCAAATGGTGTAAAACCTGTTGTTTCATGAGGTATTTCTCTATACGCGAATAAAATTAAAGGTAAGAATGTGTCCCAATCCTGTCCATGATCACTAATTATTTTTCTTAACATGGTTTTTATGGTTTGATTTGCTCTTTCTATGGAACCATTTGATTGAGGTCTGTACCTAGCTGTAAATACCTGTGTAATGTTAAGCATATGAGTAAATGCCTGAGTAAGATGTGATTTAAATTGAGTACCATTGTCTGATAATATAGTGTTAGGAAAACCAAAAGTTGTAAAAATAGACAATAATGCTTTGCAAATTGTTTCTGCAGTTATATCTACTAATGGAATTGCTTCAACCCAGCGTGTTGCTAAGTCTATCATTGTTAAAATATATCTATGTCTTCTATTGGACATTACTGAAATAGGTCCAATTATGTCTATGGCAATTTTATAAAAAGGAATGTTTGTTGTATCACTTTCTTGTATGGGAGCTCTGTGTTTTGGTCCTATGTGATTATATTGTTGACATTTCTTACATGCCTTAACAAATCTTTTTACATCTCCTATGACACCTGGCCAGTAACAATATCTTCTAATTCTATCTAGTGTTTTCTTAACACCCAAATGACCTGCTAAGTAGCAATCATGAGCTGCTTTTAGTATATTATTTCTTAAAACTGTTGGAATCATTATTTGTTTAAATGACCTGTTATGACTAGTGTATTTTCTTATTAAAATGTCATTTTCTACCTTATATATTATGTTTTTATTTTCATTTTCCTCTCTATTGAAAAATTTTTTTAAACTTTCATCCTGTTCTTGTAATGTTTTAAGTTTATCCCTATCAATATCCAAAATGTTGTTTTGTCTACTACATTCAGGGTATTGTTTTGTACTGTTTAATTATTAGCTTGTGCTCTAGTCATTACATTTAATTTTTTAGTTAGGTTGTAACTATGTTTTTGTTTTATGTGTTTATTTAATCTCCTTAATGATCTGCATTTTCTACTGCAATCAATGCATTCATGATCAGATTTATTTACTGTATTCTTTATAGTATTTTCTTTTACAACTTCAACTGAATTACTGTCATTATTTAATTTATTTATTAGTTTATTTTTTAATACTGTATAATTGTCTTGGTTGTTTTCCGCTAGTGATTTTGCCAAATGGTGGTTGTGTAATTTATCTATTAGAACTGTTATTTTATCTTCTTCTTTAACATTGTTCTGTGTGGCTACTGTGTCTACTCTCTCTAAAAAATTTACAATGTTCTCAGTACCATTCCAATTTTGTATGCTTTTGAATAGTGTACATATGTTTTTATCTGTATCTGTCTCTAAGGGTTCCTCTATAATTGTTTCTAATTCTCTATTTTCTAACCATTTCATATAAATTTCTTTGGAATTGTCTTGTATATTTTCTACATTTCCTATTATTAATGAGGTTATTGGTGAATCCATTAAAAGTGCTTTTATTTCCCCACTAATCCAAGGTGTTTCAATATAAATTTTTGCTGTTTTACATTTCACTATTTCTCCATTTCCCATTCTAATCTCTTCTATGCCCTGTAATATTTGTTCTTCCCTTACTAATTTTGAATCCAGAATAATACATGTACAGCCACTGTCTCTCAAGCACATTACTTTCCTACCATCCACATAACAAGGATAAAAAATTAACTCTCCTTTTCCCTCCATCATGTTACAGTTATGTATGTTGTTAAAAGAGTGTCTTTGACTTGATCTACCCCTATTTTCTTGTTTTCTAATGGGACTAGTGTTTGGTGATTGTCTCTTATTGTTATATTTATGTTGTCTTTTATTAAAATATTTGTTTCTATCCCCATAGTTGTAATACTGTCTGTTTCTGTTTTGATAATTGTCTGTATGCTGTTTCCTAAACCAACAACTATGCTTGTCGTGTCCTATCTTGTGACAAATTTGACATGGATTGTTAAACCTAGGAGGTAAGCTACTAAATCTTTTCCTGGTAACACTATTTTTTATGAGATTAAATTTATTTTGTGTTGAATTGAACATTGGAGTGTTTACATGACTATCCCTAAAATCTGACATGGCAGAAATTAACTCTATCTTCTTATGGACCTTTCTTTGTTTTATGAATGTGAATAGTTCTGATGTACAAAGTGTCAGTACTTTGTCCACCAGAAGTAGCTCTTTTATTTCAATTACACTATTTTCGTCTATCTCTGACATCTTTATCCAATTGTTCAAATGGGCCTCTAAATTATTAATATATGCCTGAGGATGTTCATTAGAACCTAATGTACTGTTATGAAATAAATTTCTATAGTAGTCTTCTGTTTTGTTGAAATGATCTAATAGTTGTTTCTTTATTTCACTGTAATCTGATGTGTCGCTATCTCTAATGTTGTTTAGGGCTTTTAGTGCATCCTCTGTAACTGATTGGTATAAATAGTTTTTCCATTCTGATTTGTCTATGTTGTTTAATTTAAATTGAGTTTCCATATTATGGAAAAATTGGTCTATTTCACCAGATTTACCTGAAAAAGGTTGTATTTTTATTTTATGTTTATATGTTTTTTCATTTTCTTGTTTTATTGGATTGCTGCCTCTCATTTCTAGTTCTAATCTTTTAAGTTGTAAGTCTCTTTCAATTTCCATCTGTATTTTATCTCTTTGTAAAGCTATTTCCTGTTTTATTTTATCTGCTTGTATTTCTGCATCTCTTCTATTTTTTTCTGTTTCTCTTCTATCTTCCCTATCTTTATCCATATTATCATTAGCAAATTTTACAAGTTTATCACCTGTTAGACCTGCACTTTTGCCTTGTTTAAGATATGTTTCCCATGGATCAGAGGTTTCCTCAGCCATTCTAAAATTTATTTAATTTTTCTTTATCAAATTATTTATATAATTGATTTCTTAATTTTAATTTATTTATGCTGTATTGGTTTTTTATTGTATATATGTATATATAGTATATTTCAGTATTCAATATTCTTGAGTCTATATGCAATTTTATGTCAAAATAAAATTAAATTACCAATGTAAAAATAGTTCTAATAATAAGTGACAAATGAAAACATACAATAAATAAAATATTTCTAAGATTAATATGCTATCACTAAAAAAATGTAAAAAAAAAATTTTACAGACTAAGTTAAAATTATTTAATTAAATTTAGAGTTAGACGAGCGAAAACAAATACACAACTTTACAAGATTACTTGTAAAAAAAAAATTTAAGATACGAATAAAACAATTACTTCTAAACAAATATTTTTAAGTAAAATATCTAGATGAAAACAATATATATTTATTTTAATTTAACTAATTTTTCAATTAGAACTTTTCAAAAAGATATTTAACTATATACTAAGGATGTAAAAAAATGTTTCTAAGCATTACATACTAACATATTAAAATTGACACAACTTGCAAATAAGACAACAATTATAATTAAACAACATGAAATCACTGTAAAATACCTTTCTTGTTACTTCGGACTTCGGATCTCAGGTGTAGAGTGCTGTAAAAGTATGGTTTCGGAAGGTGTAGACTCACTTCTCTGGTAGATGTAAATGGTAAGGTCAGAGTGTAGTCATTTCATAGCTCTCCTGGTACGGTTACGTTCTGCTAGGCTTACAATTCGGTAAGGTCTGCTAACTTTTCGGCTCACCTTCTTTTTCACCCACACGAGGATTTAGTAAAAAGAACTGATGTAAATGTTCTTATGAATTTACTGCTATAGCGATGTTTCAACAGCAGTAAATAATGTAAAAATATAAAGTCCAGAAAATGAAGTAATGTAGGTATAAGTACTGACTGTATATTGGTAGATGAAACAGTCTATAAAGGAAATCAGGAACTTGTAGATCTTGTAAATTACTACAACACAGTTATGTTCTCTATGGAACCTTCTCAGCTACCGCCATTCATGTATAATATGTTATGTTCTTTCAGGAACTTTTCCGCTGCATACCATTCATATATAATGTTCTTTATGGAACTTTACCGCTGCATACCATTCATATATAATGTTCTTTATGGAACTTTACCGCTGCATACCATTCATATATAATGTTCTTTATGGAACTTTACCGCTGCCCACCATTCATATATAATGTTCTTTATGGAACTTTACCGCTGCCCACCATTCATGTCATAGCTGTATTTTTGTGTATTTAATTACTTGTATGTAATATATATATTTTACTTGACACTTCTTCTTCTGGTAGGTGTATATAAATTATTTGTAGTATGACCGATTAGCCAGTCTCTTCTGAGTTTCTTGTATATTTATTATTTGTACATTAAATGAAGTGTCCACAGATATGTGTGAGACGTAACACATATATTAACAGCTATGAAACACTGAATAAACAGTTTTGTTGAAATATATATATGTATTTATTTACACTTGAATGATCTTACTTTAATGATGTATAATATAGTAGAATAAAATGATGATGTCGTAGTTCCTCTAGTCCTGTCAATTATCCTCTCAAGAAATCTATCGTCTAATCATGTCTGAAGAAATATATCGTCTGCCTATCGTCTAATTATTCTCGTCTGCTCTAACTAAAATAAAATCACTTCCGCTAAACTAAGTGGCCAGATAATTTTTATCTCTGTGCCAAATAACATTATTACACTTACATATATAGCTTATCTAATTTTTGGGCATAAAAGATTGAATCTTATTGAAGTTCACTTCTGGGTATTTTGGGCAGCATTGACATTTGGTGCTTAAACAGCCATTGTGTGAGAGCAGTTTCTCAACCCTCACACGAATGCTCACCCCATATCGCAGATAAATGTTACAAAAGCGTCTAAGCAATGTTGTCCTGCTTGCATTTGAAAAAGATTTAACAGACAATCTGAATGCTGAAGCATTTTTAGGTAAATTCAGTGCTAAACCCAGGCCCGTAGCCAGGTCAAAGTAAGCAGGGAGGCACCAATACTCAGCAAGGGGGCACCTTTACTTTTTCTTTATTTTTTCCTCTTTTTCTTCTTTTTTAAGTGGGGGGGCACTCCACACCTAGCGGGGGGGGGCACGGCCCCCAATGCCCCCCTCGGCTACGGGGCTGGCTAAACCACGAAGTTTGCAAATTTGAAACGTATAATAATATAGGTTCGCAACAAGTGCCGACGAGTGGGGGGGGGGTTAGGGGGGGCCAATGCCCAGGGGCCCGGCGAGTTTTAGGGACCCGGACTGAGCTGGCCAATCAACTTTTTAAAATATTAATATCAGCCCAGGGGCCCGAAATTTCTGTCGATGGGCCTGTTCGCAACCTTGTAATAGTTTTATATATTGATATCTTCTGAGGACAACTAGCAACTTAAATAAGTTAATAAAATAACATTGGCTTCTGACTTCATTTTTATACATATGTATAATAAAATAATAAAGTACAAACTCCGTGATTTCTGAGTGCAAATTTACTTTTTAGCAGAATTAATTTTATTTTAAATTGAATAATTGCGACTGTTTTTGTTGATAGATCTGTTCTTTGTTTTCAATATTTTATAAGAAATATCACACAAATAGCTAAGCTTTATTCATGCATCTTTGTCGTTCTTCCCGGGTTGTACGTTAAACAAACAGTATAATAATATAAATCAGGTATCTATTATGTAACAATTGTGTAGCAGAACTATTGGTCAATATATTTATAACAGGAATCAGAAACTGCTCAGCCTCAATAAATTTTTATCATTAAAACTCTTTACTATTTAAATTATTTTTAACAAAACTGCAACATGCCATGCATTATTAAACCGTAGTTAAAATTATATATTTCTAATTAATAGCTAAACAATCGGTACTAAAATGCACCATTCCAGATATGGAACTGCAAAAAATTTCTTGGGGAGGGGACTCACTGAGATCCCCTCCCCAAACCCCTCCTCTCCGTTCGCAAGCTTTCGGCGCTTCGCGCCTCCATTTTCGCCCCCCCCCCCCTGAATATTTCTTCTACCCCACCAGGGGCGGATTTAGGAGGAGGGACCGGGGGGGCCCATGCCGATCATTTCTTCGGCACCCCCCCTCCCCCCGAAAAAAATTTCTTCGCCCCCCCCCCCCAATCCAATATTCCTGGCTACGGGCCTGATCATGGGGAAAAATTGGTTTTATCTAAAACCTTACAAAGAGTCATTGTTTTTCCTCTTTACTAGTTTAACATTTCCATATGTCATATAAGGTTTCAATCTCCTCGATTAAATTGTCAAATGCGTAATATTCAGCGATAGTCCCGGCTTGATCCATAAATGCGAGTCTTTCTAATTTTGTCATCAAAAAGGGATGCAAAACTAAAAGGGAAAATGCTGGTTTATTTTCTACACAAAAACGAGATTCCAGATAATAGAATCACGGTAGGGTTTAAAAACACTTATTCTAAAATAATCCTCAGGCAAATCAACTTTTGCATTTTCCCTGTTCATTTGTCTTCCAGCTTGTCGTTGAGGTTGAATGTCGACAACTATGTCATCTACAACACCTTTTGTAACTAAAAATTTCCGTATACCTCTCATCACAATTCTGTCGATCAACAACCAATGTAGTCAACATTTCTTCAATGTATTTTTTGTATTGCCAGTAAATCTAAATGCACTGACTGTAGTTTTTGTGTCACAGCTTCTAGATTTGATGAATATTTCCGCAAGCTTTTATATGTATGTGATCATCTAGTTTCATATAGCAAAGGAACATTTGGAATTTGCTTTCTTCGCTGATTAACTTCTCAGAAAAACGCTATAATTGACTTAATTTTTCCTATTGTGTTTCATACAGCATTCACATTATTTAAATCGTTCACGTCAAGATTTAGTTTATGTAAACTGCAATGTACGAATGCTGCTTTTGGGTCTTTTTTTCGAATTATTGCTTGGACTCCTCCTTCTTTACATGTCATTGTAGAACAATTGTCTTATCCTTGACTAACAAGCTTTGTCATATTTAACCCCCATTCTAACGAATTTGTAATGATGGTGTTCTTTGACAAATCTAATACCAAGTGACATCTGCTAAATGCCTGAAATTATGTTGTCTCGTCGGCACGTAAGTATAGAAATTGCAACTAAATTATTTGCTTCACGAACAATGTCTTCACACAAGAGAGACCCACAAATTTCGATCATAGTGTTTAGCATTACAAGAAACAATTGACAAATGATTACCTAGAACTTCATCTCTAGATTCAACACGAAACTCTAACAGGTCGTAAAAATTACCAGAATGTGATTCTTTTCCACGAAGTGCCAAATCATGCATGCCGAAAAAAAAGGATTGTAGAAATGGTGGTACCCAGTTTGTTTCAATTTTCTTTAATTTGTCTTCTAAATGATGAGTTCAACTGCTCATCTATAGAAACTGCTTTGGCTATTAATAATGCAACAAAATAGCTTGCATCCTTAATAAGAGCCTTTGTGTTATGTGCTTTGGATGTGACTACGTGCATCTTCGATGAAATCTTTAAATTGTGTGCATGGTTTGATGACAAATGCCCCCTGAACTCCTGGAATTACTTTTTGTGGAATCAACACGTAAAATTTGCAAAAGGCATCTTTTAACATTTGCAAGTATATAACCTACGATGAATAGTCTGATAACCAAGAATATATAAAACCTATGTTTCCACCACTGTCAGCTTTAAAAATCATATTTTTATCAGGGGTCCAACAATCAAGGATCAGCAGCAATTTCATCTCATTTGAAACCTTCCTATATCCAATTTAAGAAATGAAGAAGTGACAGCGACAATCAAATAGTTTCTTCAGTTGTGTCTAGCTGTTGAACTTGTACTTTTGTCCTCAATGCATATGATAATTCAAATGCTGCAGACGCCCTAAAATCTTCTAATAACGGCTTTTTGAAATCCCGCGATTGCTCTACTTTTCGTTTTATTGAGCCTACAACAGTTTCTGATATCCATCTTTTCATATTAATTTAGGATAAATTTAAAAACTCACACAGTGGCAGACGATTATAAACTAACAAGAGTTGCCAGATTTGTCGAAGGACATCAACTACAGAAGGCCAAATTAAACAAAAACAAATAATTAAAATCGGAACATGCTTGTGCTTGTAGTCATAATGTTTGAATTTTCAAATACATTTATTTATGTCAATATAAATAATTAATGTTATACTTAACTTGGATTTAATTAAGAAATAAACCTGTATGGCATTGTCAGTTAAAATAAAAAAAAACGTATTTTTTGCCCCCATCTGGAAAAATTCCTAGCGACGCCCATGCACTGAATACTTATTAAACTTTAGTATTTTTTTAAATCTTAAAGTAAAGTAAATTATTATAGAAGTCAAAGTAGTAGTCTAACGATGACTAACATGAATACGTCTTAAACAAGTAAATACTTACAAAGATTTGAACATTTTTTAAAAATTTGTCTGCTTGTTTTTATTTAATTGAATTATGATTTGACACCCTCTAAATAATAATTATTATTGTTTTGTATTGTGAGGTCTCTATAAAATTGAAATTGAAAAGGCTGATGCTACGTGCACCCCAAGTTTCTCCTAATTTTAGTTTGTAAATAGACAAAGAGCTCGTCTTTGTAAAAGGGTATCTTTATTATTGGTTCTTTTAGACTGAAGATCTAGTAATTACGGAAAACTCTTTTGTTTAGGAGATTTATAGTGCATAGCAGTAAAATAACGCAACTAAGCATAGATTTATGTCTATATTATATATAGTATATCTATGCTATTTAGTCTCGATAGTAGATGACTAAGATATATACTTGCTAACATCGGAAAAGCTTATTTTCTAGTCCAAGATTACTATTAATCATTACAATTTATAGTTTATCAGTCCGCTTTTTTCTAAATTGGTTTATTTATCGCACTGGCTCCACGTCCGTCATATGACGGACGATGTATTTTTTTTTTTACCTCACGTCAAGCAAAACTTTGAGGAACTCTTATGATTTAAAGTACAGAATGAATGAGAACTCTTATTTACTGCAGACGTTGATGACGTCATTTACTGTTAATAATCGGAGATATTTTTATAATGGGAAATATTTGTATAATATTTATTTTTTTGTAAATAAATACGACTTTGAATTATTTCGAATTACAAAATAAGAATATGGGCATAAAACTAAGTTAAAAGGAATTAAACATAACCGAGCAATTTTTAATGGTACGTTAAAATTTTAGCTTTGTTTGAGTGATGTGCTGGCAGAGTGGATTAGGAACTGTGAGGTTTACGTTAGGAACTGTGAGGTTGACTTACTTTTATGCAGGCTATCCAGGTTCAATTCCTGACACAGACATTTATTTATTGTTTTTTTTTTCCTGTACAAAATGCCATTTATGAAGCAAAAGAATGATAGAATTGATTAAAAGCAGTTTTTTTTTTTTTTAATTTAATGTTGCCTATGGGCTATTAAGTGGTTTGTTATAGTCAGAAGCATGAAGAATAAATTAAAAAATCTGAAATGGATGTGTTTTTTAAATATGACTTCTTACAACTTTTTTAAAGAAATAATAAATGTAGTATATTTCTAGCAACAACTAGTTCTTTTCATTATTGAGGTCATAATAATTGAAAATTCAATTTGGAGCACCTATTTAAATATATGACTTGAAGTACTTAAGTCTTAAGTACATTAATTTTCCCACATTTTTTTTTTAAAGCTTATTTGCAGGAAACATCTTAATTTTATTTCAAGTCATGCAGAATAATAATTTTTTTATATTATTATATGTTACAATTCTCTAGAACTGGGAAATAAATATTAAAAAGTTACACTCGCAGGGAGTTCACTGAAAAAGAATAAAAGGCCAGAGAAAAAATAAAGTATCTTCTTTATTTGCCATCAATTTTCAGATCAACAAGAAACCAATGGTACAATGGCAACGACATGCAATGACCAAAAATTAAGTAAATAAAAGCCATGCAAATTATTTAAGAGTACAATTATTTTAAAGTCCTGGAATGTAAAGAATTACTTTAGACCACTTTAAGTCCCATTTCTTAATAGTTATTAGAGTTTTCATAAGTGCACAATGATTTTCATAGAAAATAGTCTAAAAATCTATGTCACTATATCATACCAACAATATTTTTTATCATGAAACACTGTGTTCCAAGTCACTGATATCTGACCATACAAAAAATGTTCTGTATCAAGCTTAAAAAAAGTGCACTCAATTAAATAACACATGAAATGGAAAGGACATTTTATCCCAGTTTTAATAGTACTTAAAAATGTTAAATAATATTTCTTTTTCTAAGGCATATTAGCGCTGAATATTTCAGGGATTTTGTGAGATAATAAAAGCAGTGACAAATGGACTAATATATATATACATATTTAAAAAGATAATTTGAAATGAATTTCAATAGGCTACACCACGAAGGCAGAATAGACTGCAATAGAAATCCAACAAGAAATTTATAAAATGTTTTTTTCTTTAAAAAAAAAGAAAATTTTTAGGGAAATACTAAAAATGAACATTAAGTTTTTGCACCAGTGAAAATATTTCTGTAAAATTAAAACAAAATATGTTGAACAATGTATCCAAAAAAAATAGATGGTATGATAAGTTAAACTAGAAATAACATGTAAAATTCACAAAAAAAGAGCATTGCGCTCACTCAAAGGGCATAAAAATATCATGACTGGTGTATTTAGAAGACTATCTCAGTATAAATGTAATCAATTTAAATGGAGAAAAAATATATACCCCCTATCATAAAATATTCTATGAAATGATTATTGCTGCAGTACGTAAAATAGAAAATACTGCATGCAGAGCATTTAAATGGATTTCAATTTAAAATTATGCGTGTAACAATAAAAGGAGAATAAATGGTAGAAAAGATGCAAGCAAATGAATAGGCATATTTAAACTAAATTATCAATACATGGTAAAAAAACTGAACTGATAGTAAATAGTGTTAAAAAAACATGAAATGATTATAAATGCCTAAGTTAATTTAGTACTAAAGATTTATTTAAAATCTTTGTCCAAGAGAAAAGGATATACAAGAACTTATTAAAACCATAAATGATTAAAATAACAGAAGTTTTAGGAAAATCAAACAATAAATAACACACAGAAAATAATAAGATGAAGATGCAGAACAATATATTTTTTGGAACTCATTAACTTATGAGGGGTAGTGGGAGTGTGACACAGTTTTAAGAAATGGTAAAATCATTTGAGTAATAAATGTTGTGCTCTACATTCACCAAGATAAAAATATAATACGCTAATAACCAATAATAACAAACAGTGCCAATGTATAAAAATTACCAACTAAACTAACAGTATTAATTTTGGCTTATGAAGTGAAAATTTTAAAAAATTAAGAAACATAAAAACAAGAAAATAAACTTTTCTATTATTGAATTACAACATATATCTTACATCTCCTAATTATCTTTAAAAATAAAAACTCGCACAAAATAACATTATAAAAAAAAACACTGATACAACAATGTCATGAAATGTTGGATATTAGTGCAAACTTATATAAAATAAAAATATAAAACGAAAAAAAAAAAGGGTTCAAAAATATATACATTTATAAAAAATTTTCATGTCATATTCTAAACATCATTTATACATTTGTCACAGAACCATTCTTTTTTTGTTTTTTTTACTAATGTGAGCACACTCTAAATGGTACCACTCATGACAACTCTCACATTCAATACATTGTCCAGTTGCTGTATTTGTGTCACAAGTTGGGCACTGCCAAACAGCCATTTTCTTTCTTTTTCTTATTGATGACTGTAACGTTTTCCATGCTCTATCTGAAAGGAAAGGTTTCATAATATCTTTTATGACAAGTTCATTTATCAACGACGATGGCAAATCAGTAGGGCTAAGTTTGAGTTCCTCCACATCTACAGGCCTTGTTGGCGATATATCTTCAGGTCTTCCTCCAGCAACACTAAAAATACAAAAAGAAAAAAATATAGAGGTGAATTAGTTCAAAAGGCGGCATACAACATTTTGATTGATGCAGAATGAAATGTATACATTGCATTATAATCGAACTTGTTATAGTTATTAAAATCCCACTTTCAAACATTATCATAGAAATGTAGGTCTATACAATTTTATTATTTTAAAATTCACTTACAATTAACTTTTTGTTGAACTGTCTTCTTGGTAAAAAAAATTCCAGTTATTATTCCATTTTCATTTGTTCTCAGTTCTAGATCAGGTCCTGTTTGAAAAAAAAATGTTTTTAATACTGAACTGTACATTATGTATTTCATCACTTTTAATTTATATGCTATTAAAAAGCTTATTTAATTATTATTCATAACACTGCAGTTTTATGAACGAGTTTTGAAGAAAAAACAATTTAATAAGTGGTTTAGATTTAGCGTTTATCTAGAAAAAAAAACTCAAAACATGTTGCAGAACAATATATTTTTTGGAACTCATTAACTTATGAGGGGTAGTGGGAGTGTGACACAGTTTTAAGAAATGGTAAAATCATTTGAGTAATAAATGTTGTGCTCTACATTCACCAAGATAAAAATATAATACGCTAATAACCAATAATAACGAACAGTGCCAATGTATAAAAATTACCAACTAAACTAACCATCGCAGTTACTGAAAACAGCCAAAAGAGACTCCACATCTGCAGGTCCTTTTTGCTTTGCTGCCAAATTGTGAATATCTTTTAGGTTATCTTCTTGCCTAAATAGAAAAAAACAATTTATATAATCAAAATAATATATTCAGTTTATTTTCACACAGTGCTTCCATTAATTAATGATAACTGAGTAAAAAATAAACCAGGAATACGTACTATATGAATATTACATAGTTGTGGTCTTAATATTTAATATTTTTTGACACTGCCTACCTGTTTCCTTTAAAATATGTTCTTTTATCAGCCATTTGTTTGCATGCATGCTTAACATTCGAGAAACATCTTGCTTTTCATTCTCATTTAGTTTCCTTCTTTTTGGTAGATGTTCAAATATTACCTAAATGCGAGAATATTAACAAATTTTTTTATTTGTACCACATACAGCTGTAAATATCATAATATGAATACGATTAAAAAAAATTATGGAAAAATATTTACCTTGTCTATGATATGGTTATGCTCTTGAACTATTTTGCTAACCTCTAATTGCTTTCCATCTGCTGATGCTTTAAACCACAATCCAAAAGGACAATCTATCTGGTAAGTACTGTAATAGAATTCTTGGATTAATGTTAAAGTTTAATTTTTCAATGTGGGTTTTTTTTTTATTTTCTTATAGTTAGTTATAAATTATTATATTAATTAATTATTTAAAAATGTATTACTTATGAACCTTTGTTTTGGCCTCTTTCCTGTAGAATGACTCAGAAATCTTTTTCCACCATGATAACATGCAAAATGAATGGTGTAGTAGATTAAATCCTCTTTTAAATGTCTTTTAACGCCTCTTTTTTGTGCCACAGCAATTGTTCTGCTGCTTCTCTTTTACAATGCTATAGATGGATCATTTTCGTAAGCTGCTATTTTTTCCTCCAACTCTTTTAACATGTTGAAACGATCGCCGATTTTTATCGCCATTTAATAATATCATAAACTGCATTTCCCACGAAAAGAAAATAACTTCAAATCATAAGAGTTCCTCAAAGTTTTGCTTGACGTAAGGAGGTAAAAAAAATACATCGTCCGTCATATGACGGACGTGGAGCCAGTGCGTTTATTTATATGAATGTTGAAACGCAGTGGCTACGGCACCAGCAAGTTAGCGTATGAAAGTCACTGACCTAAAATCATCAAAAGTTGCAATTTTAAAAAATTATTTTTTTAAATATTTAAATATAGGGTTAGGATTAGGGTTAGGGTTAGGCTGTGGAGCAATATCTATGGCTGGTATTTGGACAAAAATAATACGAGTTCTGACTTGCTGGTGCCGTAGCAAGTGCGATGTTTTGAAATGGGAAAACAAACGAAAACTGTTGTCAACAGTGTTGAAAGTTGTGTGTGAAATTTCTTGTCAGTGGTCAAGAGTGAGTGCCACTAAGTGGACATGAACAATTGACAATGTCTGAGAAAGGGTAGAAATATGAATGCTGTAATAAACAAACATTTAATTAATATCGTATTTTTAATTAAATGGCTTTTATATGATTAGCATAACAATTTTACTCCCTTCTTTGTGATATCCAAAAAATAGTTAAAAAATGTTATAATTGAATAATTCTTCACCAAATTATACAACTCTCTCATGAATAATTTTCCCCTTCTTCAATACACACTCTCCTCAATTTTGGCTGTCCATCAACTACACATTTTATGACTTTTTAGAAGCCCTTGTCATCAATATCAAACTTTCAGTAACACCCCCCTCTCCTTAGTAAAATTAAGTCAATCTCTTTACCCCTCCACCCCCCCCCCCCAAAAAAAAAGGTATAAGCAAAAATCCCCTAGCTCCCAATTTTAAAATTAAATTTCCTCCCCTAATCATTGAAATCTAATTAGACTAATATAACATAATTTAATAGTCTCCTTCCCTATATATCGCAAAAACCTGAACCCATCTCCAACCTTCAAATATTATCTAACAGTATGCAGCTCTTTAATGAGTTTGTTTATACAGTCACAGCCCCGTAGCCAAGGGGGGGGGGCACTGGGGGCCGTGCTCCCCGCTTGGTGTGGAGTGCCCCCACCCCACCCCCCATTTAAAGAAAGAAGAAAAAGAGGAAAAAATAAAGAAAAAGTAACTAAAATGAGGTGCCCCCTTGCTGGGTATTGGTGCCTCCCTGCTTACTTTGACCTGGCTATGGGCCTGTACAGTCATGACTTTTTTGGTTCACAATTATTCAGCCACCACTCTATCCAGCAAAGTAAACAATATTTATTTGCAATAAAATTAATGTTTATAATTAGTTTAATAATAATACAAAGTATTTTTTTAAAACTTAAATGGAATTTCAGCTATAAAAAGGTTTTATTTTATTAGTAAGTGTAAGGCAGTTAATTAACATGTATAGATCTATGTCCTATCCAACATTGGCATATCGGACAGAATATCAGTCTGATAGACATATTTATTTAATTTGTTATTATTTCAAAAGTTTAATTGATAAGAATAGCATTTAGGGAGTTACTTTACATATACTAGTCAAATACGCCCTATTAATATTTTAGATGCCACAAATCTATTTCATTAATTGGAAAAATTAAATTTTTCTTTAGTTTGATTACAATCATAGAGTTTATTTTCAAAAAAGTGACTTTCTTGATGTCAAAAAATCATCACAAACCCCCATCCTCTATGTCAAACACTTTCAAATTCTATCAAACCAAAAGTTGTTGACGTAATGGACAAGCCCTTTTTTTATTTAAGTAAATAACTTATACTTTATGTTCTCACTATATTCTTAATAATATTTGAAGTATTTTTTATTCACTGATAAAACTTCAATATGTGGAGTGAGTGGTAAGGATTATACAAAAAATGACATTTAAAAAAAAACGGTTTTCAGAGATCTATTTTTTTAAAAATGACAAAAAAATAAAATAAAAAAGTATGATTTTATTCAATCAAATGTATGTATAATGAGTTTAATCAATCAAATGTATGTAGTATATTTATTTTAAATTGCATAACAGCAATACATTTTCCTATCATGACCTTTAAATTACTTTATTTTGTTTAGCAGTCCTGTGTTTTAGTTAGATATTGATCATTAAGCTATCAAAAACATGTAGTTTCTCTATAACAGCCCAATTCTTATATCAGCTTTTGTGATGTTGACCTCACTTGAAGACTTTTTTATACTTTATAATAACACATGGCTTAACAATAAAGAACAAAGTCTGATAATTTGTTAAATGAAAAATAGTATTTCTATATATACATAGTTTATACATATAATATTCATTTCCTTATTTTTCAATCATAGGAATTACTTCTCTCTTAGTGATCAATATCTGTGAGAACACAAACAACTGCATATAGTCCTATTTGTGAACCCACATCCCAGTTGTGGCTATTCTAAAACATTCCTCTATTGTTCCATTCTAAATTCACTCCTCACCCCTCCCTATATCAACCATTTTCACCACCACTCTTGAGTTTACTTAGTTACGCTATTCTTTACAGGGGTCCAGCCATGTGATTATCTTGAGTAGGTTAGAAGGGCTGGTGGTAGTTGAGGTATTTGATGATGTACATACATTTAGTCAAATTGTGACATAAACCCTTTCTGTTAATTTTTTAAGTAGTGTACTGAGCCTATCCCTAACTCCCCCCCCTCCACCTTTTTTTTTTTAAAGGGATGTCAGTTTCTATTCTACTCACAAATCCATTCTGAGTATGCTAAAAATCATCGGTTATACTGTGGAAATCTATATACTGTACTTCAATAAAGTCCACTGTCTAGGAAAAACATGTAGTGTACTTGAATTTATCCCTCTGTTTATCAAGGAAACGGATGCAATAAAGTAATCACCTCCACTCATATCTCCCGTGAACCGCTTGGTCACGCCTTCTCGCGTATATTAGGCACGGGTCGGACTGCTGAGGGAATTCACTGGAAAGTCACAGTGTTTTCTAGATATTCCTGTGTTTCCCAGTTGTCCCTGTGTTTCTCAGATTTCTCTTCTAATTTTGTGGAGTTTCTTAACATTTTTTTGCTAATTAAAACCGGTTTTTCGTCGCTAGATTTGTTTTTACTTAATGTGGGGAAATTGGTCATGGGTGGCCCTTTTTTGTCAGCCATATCTGCCGTGCATGAGAACTTTTTGACAAATTAACTGTGTGACCTTTTCAGAGTCTTCCTAAGCCCCACTAAAACAAGTTAAACCACTAAGTTCTAGAAGCTATCTTTTGTTTGTTGTCATCAGGGCTCGATTTATCGCCGGGGATATCCCCGGCACTGAGAACTGTCATCCCCGGCTCTGCTTTAGCTAATAGGCCTGTATCCCAGCCGGGGATGAAATCATAGACATTTATTCCCGGCTCTGCAGAATTTTTTTTTTATCCCCCGGCACTGTTTTTTTCTTAAATCGAGCACTGGTTGTCATATACATAAATCCAGTAAGAAATAACTGCAAACCATACTAAAATCGATCAATAACTTTTAAAATACACCAGTACCATTTACCTATTGATTGATGTACACAAAATGAAGGCATTGTTTTATTCTCTCTCTCTCTCACATACACAAACACATCATTCCAGCTAGAGAACCACTGATCTCGTTCAAACTCAAGGAACTTGGAACACGCGCCCTTTAGTGAGCTACTTGCATCACCCACAAAGTGCGTCTAGCTATTGAACGACCTCATGTGACACTTCCTGGCTGCAATTCATAAAAAGGGGCTCTGAACGTGACATTACTTACTCTCCGTGCCAACATCTCTTTTTCAAATCTGACTTTGTCCAATGTTTTAGATATATTACTTCAATTACTTACAGACAGCTTCTTGCTATCACTAGCTATCAGACCTGATCGGGAGGCAGTTTTAACCATCCCCGCATTTGTCAAGTTTTGCAAAAGTTTCTTAAATCCTACTTCTCACAAGTATTTGACCATATCTGCCTTTTGGCCTCGGTAGACCTAATCTGTTAGTTTGTTTTACTCACGGCGCACCTCGGTAGTTTTCAGAATGGCCTGAACCTACGTTTTGGCTAGCTTCTCATGATCGTCATACGTGCGGCATCTAACAATTCTTTAATGATCTCCGAGTAAACAACATTGACTATTTCTCGGGTAGTATCTACCCTATCTAGGCTGGGATCTTTAGCCATCATAAAGGGATCTCAGTTAGCCTTCACATAGACCCATCACTGACGGGTGGGACCTGGGTTTTTCTCAAGCGAAGAAATATTCACCGAGACGAGAACAAGTCTGTGATCATTACCAACGTACTCACGCAATGTTAAAGAGGTCAGTCGAGACTAGGATTAAATCTGTCGCCCCTATTGCTAGCGTGCAGCAATGTGAATACAGTCCCATGGTCTTGTAACGAAACTAAATTTATAGAATTACATATCTCCTCAATCTTGTGCCATGCGGCATTGATAAACTCATGCTCACATCCCCAGACAGGTGATATAGCGTTGAAATCTTCACCAACAATTGTTTCTGACAGAGTACCCTCGGATATAATAATACCAAGCTCCATCTGGAATGGGAGGTTACTGTAAGGACATAGACAGTCATAGATAATTAGACAGACACATTGTTAGATAGTTATATAGATAGACAATTAATTATTGTATTAATGTAGATGTTAGAGGGAATTCCCTGTAGTACGGTGACGCACCTAACGAATGGGTTATTGAACGGGGGAAAAGAAAAGGAAGAAAAGACACAAACGGTTGACGAGGAAAGAGATAGAACATTGTTTTGGTTATTTTTGTTTTGTTTTAAGTTTGAAGAAGGTAGGGGAATTAGGAAGGAACGGAGGAGCTAGGAAGAAGTATTTATTGTATTAAAAGAATGGACAACTGGTATTTATCGTAGAGACATGATTTAATGGTTAATGTTCATTATTGAATAACTAGTTCTTACGATTATTCAATAAAGTGATTTTGGTTAATAACGAGGTGTTATGAACTTGTATAAGTTGTGCAATTAAAGAAAGTAATTAGAAAATAAATATATAAAAGAGACCACCGCATCCATACCCTGACAATTTGGTGTCAGAAGTCTAAGACAAATATTAATTGTCTTGTGAACCCATGCAAGTAAGGAAACAGCTAAGATAGAAAAGAAACTTTGTTATAGTGTTTATCACAACCACAAGAACAACTCATGAATGAAAGCATTATTGCTACTTATTGAGAATCAATCTAAATGGTGACGTGTCAGATATATTGTCTGTGTCCTGCTATTTGACCTGTGGAGAGCATACGGTCTGTCAGTAGCAGTACAACCGTCATTATCAGCATCAGTACAGTCGTTATTGTCAGTGTCAGTTCAGACGTCACTTTCAGCGACAGTCCAAAGTTATTTAAGACCACACCAACCAACATCACAGACCCCAACTAATATAATAATTAGGAAAAAAAAAATAGTTCATCTACTAAGAACGAAATGGAAGAAATAATTGCCACCGGCAAACAATTGGGCCTTACTGATAAGGACTTAACAAAGTATATCGAGAAGCAGTGTGAAAGACAAGAACGAGAGAGGGAGAGATTATTCGAAGCAGAACAAAAGGAAAAAGAGAGACAAGAACGAGAAAAAGAGAGACAAGAACGAGAAAAAGAGAGACAACACCAGGCAGAACAACAGGAAAAGGCCAGAGCCCATGAGCTTGAAATGGAAAAGATAAGAGCCACAAATAAAAATGTTGTTCAGCAACTTTCAACACCGGGCCCTTTCAACAAACCACCACCATTTGATGGTACAACAGACATAGAAAGTTTTTTAATACAATTCGAGTTAGTAATGTCTGTTCAGGAAACGGACACAACAAAATGGCCATCTCATCTTATTTCTCTAATCAAGGGCAAACCTCTCTCTTTGATCCAAACCCTACAACCAGCAGAAATATCGAACTACGAGCTATTAAAGAAAGCGCTAACGAAGATTCTGGGCAAGTCTGAGGATACTTATCGGAGACTTTTTCACACCATTAAACCAGATTGTGATTATGACCCCCGACAGTTTGTAGGTACGGTCAAATCGCATTTAGTAAACTGGCTACAATTATCTGGCATTAATAAAGATGACCCTAAAGAAATCATGGAGTTGGTGGTGGTGGACAAGTTCTTGAGAACATCCAGCCCAGAATTGTTCCAGTTCCTGCAAGAAAGAAAGGTGAGAACAGAGGCAGCACTCATCAGGGAACTCTACACATTTCGTGATGCTCATCCCGATCTCCCAGTCAGCAGGACAGATTCACCACAATATACTGCTGCAATAGCGAGTCAACGCTATAGAAGGCTCAGTGTACCACCCAGACAGCAAAGACCAGAGACCAGAACGTGTTACACATGCGGGAGACCAGGTCACATCGCCCGGCACTGCCATGCTACCTCGCAAACCCAACACACAAATACTGTCTGTCAATCATATACAGGGTGGAGAAATAATCACACCAGTAGACACCGCTCACCACCATCCCCATTACAGGCAAGAAGAAATGAGAGCAGATCCAGACCAACCACCAGACTCAACACGCCAGTCGCCGCTGTATTAAGCCCACGAGGTAAACTCATATTCTTTCCAGCACTGGTCAACAACTGTGTAGCGGAACTACTCAGAGATACATGGGCAGTCAATATAGTGGTGAGAAAAAGTTTAGTTTTACCCACACAGTTTCTACCATTCGAGGAAGAAATAACACTCGCAGATGGCTCACGGAAACTTCTCCCGACAGCACAAATTAATATCGACACACCATTCATATCTGGGTCTGTTATGGCAACCGTTATGGATAATCCCGTTGCTGACATCATACTTGGCAACCTACCAGACATCCAAGACTGCACTAAGGAACAAATTCTCCACTGGATCAATGAAAAGGACATATACAGAAAACCATGTCCTAATGTGAACAGAGAAAGACAAGAAATACCCTCCACACAACCGGACCAACATGTAGAAGAGCAAGTTAAGATAGACATAACTAAACTTAACTCAATCAAAGAAAGCCATACTGTGACGGTAAATAAACCGCCAATTTTTCAGGACAGAATTGAATCTGTACCAGTTAAAGACACTAAGCCTGTGCATACAGTTAATGAAAGACCATTTGTCCTCGTGTGCTATTCGTGTAGAAGACTAGGTCACACATGTAAGACCTGTCCTAAAAGACTATCCAACATCCTATGTTTTAATTGTCACTTGAGGGGTCACGTTGCGAGGCACTGTCCATCAAATTCCAGAAAACAGGTATACCCAGACAGAAATAGCATATACCAAGATAGAAAACAGATACACCTAGACAGAAGTAGTATTCACGCAAACAAAAGTATGACTTTCCAAAATCCATGGGAAACTATTCCAGATAGACATGACTATCATAGGGCCCAGTGTTATCAGAATCCCCATGACAGACAGAGCCACGGAGTAGAGCGCTGTAAAGTTAGGTTTGGACATCAAACACAATATGGACGTAATTGTGGTAGAGTTAGGAATATGAGGCCAGCTGTTAGCAACGAATATTTTGATTGGGTTGAAGAGACGAGACTAATTAACTGAACTACCACAGTGACCACATTGAACAATTGATTTTTTTTTGTTGCTGTTGTATTGTTGCCTTCTTATTTCATTACATTATTATTTTGCATATCAAATGTAATCACTGATGTAATCACATTTTTATAATTGCATAGTTGTTTTCTTCATATCATGATGTCGCTCTTGTTTTTCCCTTTAATCTGTATTTACCTTAATATTTTCTACGTCGTCCACAATCACAAAATTTACCCATATATTTTTTTTCTCTTGCTCTTATCCATTTTGAGGGAGAAAGGTGTTGTTATTTTTTTTCATTAACTCTGAAGGAGCCTACATATAACTGTAGTTGGGAAAATGTCTGCCTTCATTGTTCTTGTAAAAACATTTAACTTCATTTTTTTAATACACACAATTAAGGAAAATTAAATTTATTTTTTTTTTTGTGACATTAGATTAATTCTCTTTACCTCTGAAGGATCCTACTTTTGTAGGTGGTAAAAGATTTGCCTTCATTGATTTTGAAAGGAAAAAAATGATCATAAGGAGACTAAACCATACAATCAATGTATTTTTTTATTGAGATTTGATATATGAGATTTGTGGTAGAGACTTATTTTGATATATTTTGAGACACAGAGATATGAGATAATTTTAATGATACTTATGACGATGAGTATTGAAAAAATGCGTTCATGATTTTTTAAATTTAGATTTGTATTTTTGTGACATTTTGTATTCATATTTGATATGGACTTGTTACTTTTTCTTTTTGTAATATAATTGTAATACATGATTGTTAATTCTGTATTTTAAAAAAAATGCGTACTTTGTACGAATTTTTTTTACCGAGAGGGAAAGGTGATGTAAGGACATAGACAGTCATAGATAATTAGACAGACACATTGTTAGATAGTTATATAGATAGACAATTAATTATTGTATTAATGTAGATGTTAGAGGGAATTCCCTGTAGTACGGTGACGCACCTAACGAATGGGTTATTGAACGGGGGAAAAGAAAAGGAAGAAAAGACACAAACGGTTGACGAGGAAAGAGATAGAACATTGTTTTGGTTATTTTTGTTTTGTTTTAAGTTTGAAGAAGGTAGGGGAATTAGGAAGGAACGGAGGAGCTAGGAAGAAGTATTTATTGTATTAAAAGAATGGACAACTGGTATTTATCGTAGAGACATGATTTAATGGTTAATGTTCATTATTGAATAACTAGTTCTTACGATTATTCAATAAAGTGATTTTGGTTAATAACGAGGTGTTATGAACTTGTATAAGTTGTGCAATTAAAGAAAGTAATTAGAAAATAAATATATAAAAGAGACCACCGCATCCATACCCTGACAGTTACACTTTCACACAATTGTACTTCTTCTTATCCTTGTAAACGTTTATCACGGTCGTATCTCTTTTTCCATTTGCATGGCTCGGTTGAGTATTAAATGTGTTCCTTACCAGGGTGGTAGTCCCCGACAGTTTTTAGCCCAAGATGCACTCATGAAGCAATACAACGTCTACATCATTCTCTTGTAAAAACTTTCAGACTTCTAAACTCTTGACACTATTACTAAACACACACACACAAAATTCCATTCTGGAAAAATGGTACAATACAGCCTTTAATACAAAGAGATTTGCATGATTCATATGTTATATGTTAATGATAACAGTAAAAGAAAAAGTAAATTTTTAGCAAAAAATACCTTAATGTGTGTTGGTAAATTAATCAAATACGTTATGTTCAAACTTTTTGTTTTATAGGAGTTGATACTAAAATTATGTTATCTATAGTTATACAAAAGCAATAAAGCTATTAGAAGATATAGAAGCAGCAAATACATCTACAGAGATATTCATATAAAAGTCAAATACTTCAGGTTCATTCAAAAATAACCATAGTTACTGATGCACAACCAATTGAAAGGTAACACAACTACATACATAAATAAAAATGAAATTTTAACACAAAGTATTAAGTAGCATAAATATTTTTATTTAGATGTTAATACAAAAATGGGATTTTGGCAAAAAATTGTACATAAATAGTACACCTACTATAGTGTTAGCAGAAGCTAATAGGCATAAATATATATATTTTGTTAAATTTTTAGTCAATGAAAGAAATATATGATTTGCATATAATGCCTAGAAAAGGGTGCTTATACAAACCTGAATTGAAATATTGTCATAGAAAAAAGTAGGCCAGGCATATATCAGTACAATTAGCAGCGAAAATATGTAGACTTTAACAATATGTAATTCAATTGTGTCAGCTAGGTCTAACTAAATATAGATGTTTATATTATATCCAACAACAGCACATTTATGTAGGATTTCCATCAAATAAACTGTTTTTTGCTTTAGATGTATAGTGTTTGTGTGCTCTTGTAAATGCATTAAATAAAGAATTTCTCAATGTGATATATTGTTTTTTGTATGGTATTACAGTACTGTTGTGGTTTAGAGTGCTTAACTGTTGACCCAAGAGTTCCAGGTTTGATACTTGGTGAGAACCAAAGGACTTGTTCCAGGTTCTGATGAAAGTTGGTTGAAAGTTCCTTATGTCCACCAAGCTTTAAATGGGGTACCTGAATTTTTATCCGAACATTAGCAAAGGGAAAATTACTAATTATACCTTTTCAACAAAATATTTCTTCCTGCTAAATTTATGTACTCATCTAGCAATAAGCCTATATGAAGTCTGTAAGAGCCATATATTTTTAAACTGTCAGACCTGCAGTCTTACCCATGTAAGCCATCTATCTACTGAAAAAAGAAAGATTTTTGCATTTATTAACACTCAACAGATAGTGAAGTTTTTCATAAAATATGTTTTGTTTTATTACTTAAGTGTGACAGGCAGCCCCGTAGCGTGAAAATTCTACAGCAGGGGCCAGGCAATAGCAGGGGGGGGGGGCCAGGGAATACATTTTACTAAGTAGAACAAATAAGCAGGGGGGGACAGCCCCCCCTCCCCTGCATGCTATAGGCCTGGTGACAGGAACCATTCAAATTAAAAGTTTTTTATAACTTAATTTTTCTACACACCCTACCCATGACCATATACAAAATATTTTTCAAGAAATTATAGAATATTTAGGGGACGGGTGGTCTACGGTGTAGTCCACCCAGTTTTAAATGGGTACCTGACTTTAAGTTAGGGAAGTAAAGGCGGCTGGGCGTTGTTCTAACCCCACAATCCAGTTACTGAAACAGATAATTACTACACTTAATCTGCCCCTCAAACCCCTTCTGGAAGAACCTTCCATAGTAAGTAACATCTTGGCCCAATTCAACTTGATATTAATACAATTTTGATGAGAAAAGGACCACACATTATTAAAAACATTGGCCTTGCACAAACAAATTATTACACTAAATCATAAAATGATAGATACAATATTTTAAGTGCCTAAATAACACATCTTTTGTAGATAATTGTTCTAATTGGTTATGGACCACCAGGCAAATGTTTGTCCAATCCTTAAATATAAAATTTATTAATAGCCTGGGACTGGAGTCTGTCAGGGTATGGATGCGGTGGTCTCTTTTATATATTTATTTTTCTAATTACTTTCTTTAACTGCACAACTTATACAAGTTCATAACACCTCCAGTTTTTAACTCGAAATCACTTTATTGAATAATCATAAGAACTAGTTATTCAATAATGAACATTAACCATTAAATCATGTCTCTACGATAAATACCAGTTGTCCATTCTTTTAATACAATAAATACTTCTTCCTAGCTCCTCCGTTCCTTCCTAATTCCCCTACCTTCTTCAAACTTAAAACAAAACAAAAATAACCAAAACAATGTTCTATCTCTTTCCTCGTCAACCGTTTGTGTCTTTTCTTCCTTTTCTTTTCCCCCGTTCAATAACCCATTCGTTAGGTGCGTCACCGTACTACAGGGAATTCCCTCTAACATCTACATTAATACAATAATTAATTGTCTATCTATATAACTATCTAACAATGTGTCTGTCTAATTATCTATGACTGTCTATGTCCTTACAGAGTCGAACCAGCGTAACCAAATAAGCAATGAAATACATTCAGATTATCATTATTACAGTTTTATCAAAACTTTTTTGTCTAAGTCAAGTTTGGCACAATAGATTATCTCTGTAAATTGTAAAAAAAAAAATTACACCGGAAAGAAATATTTATCTGAACTTTCGTATTTACCTATGATTTGATCCCACATCCATCTGACCAGATAATTCAGAACATCTAGCAAGATATTCTTTACTGCTTAGCTTCTTTAAAGCAGATGAACTGTTGCACTTTTCCTGACTAAACAAACTGGCTTTTTGCACCATGCTGTAATTTTTTCTCTAGATAAAAATGACCCATTTAGGTTGTAGTATCAGTATAGGTTTTAACCACAAAATCTCACAGCAAGTTATTAAACAAAAAATATATATATATTGCCAGTATTGCATATATTGGTCAGTTTATTTGTACACACCCCTCCTTTTCTAAAGCATTTATTTACATACCTGCCTAAATTATTATTCAATTAGGGCATTTTTCATATCCCTAGCCCAGGTAAGGTACACTGTAACCCCTGCATTATTTTTATTGAAAGATTCAATATATATATTAATGAAGAAATAAAGAATATACTTATATATTTCACGCTAATTTACCTCTCATACAGAGTGGCCATGGGTTGTGCACCCATGATCTAACGTAAACGTTTCATCCTCTACTTTCAATGACTGTATCATGATTAAATCATTATGCAATTTTTAAATAAATAACAATCAATAATATGATTTGTGAATGTTTATAGAGGTAATTTATCAATAGTATTTGTATCAAAATATTAAATGTCACTAAAATAAGAGATTACCAATGTCATTCATGTCCATGTCGACCATGTTATAATGAGATCCACGACCATGCCGTCCATGCATGTAATTCGTCATAATTATGGTACAATCATACGCTTTAAATACCGGTATATTTATAGAAATTTCAAAAGATTAAGAATAAAAACTTACCTTTGTGGTCCACACTTAAATAACAAAGCTTTAGTAATATTTGATATTTTGAAATATTTGCCTACACTGAAATATTCTGTAATAACAGGAAATAAGATTACTTGAACTTGCACATATAGGTCTTATATAGGTTATGCTAATTACGGGTGCCAATAAGAACTCCCTATATAGGTCTTATATAGGTTATGCTAATTTCGGGTGCCAATAAGATACACCAAGACGAAATTCCGGTATCTACGGGGATTGCGAATTCCGTCTCTGTTTCGCTGCAATGATATTCTAATGAGAACATGTACACCGGTCAGGAATTCTACAAATGAAATTTCTTTCGATCGAAGCGCTGTCTGAAAACATAAATGCTATTAAATAAATGTTTGGCTGATCATTAAAACAAAAAAAAAAATAAATAAACGGCTACCGATCGAATAAAAAGTTAAAAAAAAAACAACAGTTTCCCATTTCCAGTTAGACAATTTATTTGTAATAAGAACAAAAAGGCACACGGGATGCAGTGTTTCTGCTTCTCAAAGTATCGTTTTTTTCCCCTAGCAGGAAAAAGTGCGAAGTAATCATTAAAAAATCTTGTTTCCGGTGAGTTGTTTCGGCGCTCACCGTTTCGTCCCGGTGTATCTACAAGAGTTTCGCTAAGTTGAGACTTCCGCGCGGAAGGTTCCGCGCGAAAGTGTTTCGTCTTGGTGGATTCGGAACATAAATTCTAGCCAAAAGAGTTTTTCATGGTTGCTAGATCTTCAGTTTAAAAGAGCTACACTAATAAAAATACTGTTTTACAAAGAAGAGCATTTTGTCTATTTATAAACTAAAACTAGGACAAACTTGGGGTGCATATAGACACTCCGAATTGAAAATAAAAACGTTGTTATGTGTATTCATCTTTTTAACTTTCTGGTATCTATTTAAAAGAAGGTACTTCCAAGATGGCGTTCCTTTCCTGGCTGTTTTTGACCCGAACGCACTATCTAGTTAAATATAGAGCTCAGTGATCTCATATCTAAGCATAATCTTAGAAGATCAGAAAATTCTGCGATATATCACGTGATTTGTAGACTTTCAGTCACATGATAGAGGGCCACTCTAATATATCACCAGCTCTTTTTTTATTTGTATAAACCAATGCTAAACACAATTATAAAGTTGCTTAAAAATAATACAGAATGAATTTTTTTTTTAATGTTTTCATTGTTTTTTGCGAATTATCAGCCATTTATGTAAATAGCAGAAATTTGAGAAACTCGGCCAAAGATACTTGTGGATACAAGGTAACTAACTACTTGTACTTCTAGTTTCTAGACTAGTAATAGTATGATAGTAACTTCATTTACTTTAATGCAGTAAGAGTAATTAAATAGAGTAATTAGTAATAAATATGTCTAATTTGGTGTCCTATGCTTCCCCACAATCCACACCACCCTTCCTACATTACTACATCTTAGTAGTATTATTAGGCATACATATATTTCAATCTAATGAGTTATCATTTTACATTCATAAATGAGGATATTATCTCTGGAACTAAGTACACATTTAATTGTAAACATGAAATATAAGTAAATATTACAAATTAGCCATCTGTTAATTTTAGCCTTTTCTAAACTTTGTTCAAGGCTACTGAAAGGGGGGCGATCAAACCTGAACAAGTTCGGGGTCCTTCCTTTTAGTGACCCCAATTGGTAATAGTAATCTGTAATAAAATAATAAAATGAACTAGCAATCTTTGTGTGTGAGAGTTTTGCTAGCATAGGTTCTTCATTAATTATAAAATTTATTGTATGATCTAAAAAAGTTAAATAAAACTATATTAAATGACTTTTTGTAAAAAGAAGTGGAATAAGCTATGACAGTGGTCGGCAAAGTGCGGCTCCGGAGCCGCATGTGGCTCTTTGGCCCCTTAAGTGCGGCACAAATATTCACGGAAGGCACACTAATATTTTCATTTAAAAAAAAACTTGGTAATAAAATAATTACATTTTATTTTGATACATTGTAATTCTTCTATAAATCGAGAACATGTATAATTTTTTGTTTAAGGTAAAAGATAGATAGATAATTAAAATTTTATATTGTAAAAATACGTAACGAACATCGAGTTTAATTTTATTAGTCCTCGTAAACGTAAACACAAACCATGTACAAGCTACTGCTGAAATTGTTCGTATGTTTTCGGCGTACTCCGGTTTGATACAAAGGTACACAGAGAAAAATTCCTATGCTCGTCACATTAAGCGAATGCTAGTAACGAATAATGAAATTTTTCTTATTGATCTAATAATATTTTTAATATAAATATTATAATTGTTTACAGACAGTGTAACAAAAATTGTAAAACGGCACATGAAAAATTTCATTATTCGTTACTCGCACTCGCTTTCTGTGACGAGCATGTGAATTTTTCTAAGAAATATAACCACCCAGCAAATTAAAGATCTGAAACTGGTTTCGGCTTTATCAATAGCAGTTGACGAGTCTTGTGACATAAATGATACAGCGCAAGTTTCACTGTTTGTAAGATTTGTGTCTCATTCAGGCCCTAAAGAAGAACTTTTAGGATTATTGCCACTAAAAGGTCAGACGCATGGAGAAGATATCGCAAATGCTGTGATTGAGTGTATGGATAAACATCATATTCCGGATGAAATTTGTAAAGTTATGGAATCAGTGATTACCATTATCAACTACATTTTTGCTGAAGCTCTTAATCATCGCCAATTCAAAGAATTTTATTTGAAATGAAGAGTGAGTACGCTGATCTTCATAACAAGGTACGTTGGTTGTCGAGAGGAAACGTTTGAGAGGAAACGTTTAAACGTTTCCCGTCCCTTTTTCCGGAAATTAAAGCATTTCTTCTTGAGAAGGGCGTTCACTATCCAGAACTAACAGATGATCAGTGGATATAAAACCTTTATTTCATGGTAGACGTTACATCTCATCTAAATCAGCTTAATCGTAAACTACAAGGGAACTTAGTTTTTTCGATGTTAGAAGAAGTAATAACATTTGAAAACAAATTATCCATTTTTTCTCAGGATTTTGAAAAGGAAACATTGTTTCTTTTTCCGAGCCTGCTGAAGCATCACCAAGAAAATAATTCCTCTATTGATAAAGACCATTTTAAAACAATAATTTTAAATATGAGGTAAGCATTATCGGCAGGTTTCAGGAATTTAAAAAAGGCAGAGCAACTTTAGCATTTGTCAAAAATCCTCTTAATGGTACGATAACCGAGTTGAAAGTTTCTCCTTTTGAAATTGACATTGGTAGCTTTGAAATACAATTGCTTGATTTAAAAAACAAGGAGATATGGCGCTCTAAATTCGAACGTCTTTATGTTGAATTGGAAATATTGGAGAAGAAAAAATGTGATCTTATCTCACAACACAAGTGGTCTGCTTTGAATGGCCTGGAGAAAGAAGACATGATCATTTTCAACACTTGGAATAGTATTCCTGACTCTTTAGATCAGCTGAAAAAGCTCGCGTTTGCTGTTCTTTCCCTTTTTGGTTCTACATATATATGCAAACAATCTTTTTCAAGCATGAACATTATCAAGAGTAACTGAGAAGTCATCTTATTGATGAGAACTTGGTATCATGCCTACAATTAAAAACAACAACATATAAACCTGACTTACTCAAACTTTCCAAGGAGATGCAAGCACATTGTTCGCATTAATAAATATTTATTAAGTATGAAATTTAGTTTTATTTAGTGTACTACTTATTTAGTGTAATAAAATTTAATGTAATAAAAGTTTACTAAACAAACATATTGGGCTCCCAATTTTTTTTAAATTGTTGTTATTATCATATTTGGCTCTTTGGCTAATAAGTTTGCCGACCACTGAGCTATGATATAATCTCATTGAATATATTTTATAGTTCTAAAAATGTACTGCTGCAAGTTTCTAAGAGCTATGCTAAAAAAAAAATACACATTCAACCTACTTTCAAAAGGCACCAAAGCAAAAAATTGAAAGAATTTTTTAAACAGTCTCATGACCTGAACATTTTTTGCATTTTTAAAAGTAAACAATTTTTGTCATTTTAAAGAACACATGATTCATGTATGAATTCTGCTATTTTATAGAGCTGTAATGCTGAAAAGCCAGGGATGATAAATGTCCACCTGGTACCTCATACACATGATGATGTTGGCTGGCTTATGACAGTAGATCAGTACTTCTACAAAGGTAATAAATTTGAGAGGTTAATCAGACATCCATTCACCTGATATACATTTCTTAGGGGTGTATCTTCCACTCACATATTTTCAGGTCTTAATTTTAAATGGTTCAAGTAAATGTATTTGCATGTGCAGTTCAAATATGTCTATGTATTTTTCTACGGTGTCTGTGAAATAAATTTATTGAGGATATAATCTTCTTTCAAAGAATCTTTCTTGTTTTATAAATAAAGAAAAATAGATATACTCATGTTATTTTAGGTCACTAGTTGCTTGGTTATCTAAAATTTGTTCGTATGTTTGGATGTAATTTTCTGCTATCTTTTTCAGAAGTGCAGTTCATTCTTGATGGGATTATTCCAGAATTAGCAGCTGATCCTTCCAAGCGTTTTATTTATGTAGAGATTGCCTTTTTTTCACGGTGGTTTAAAGAACAGAATGATGCTACAAGACACTTGGTTCAGAAATTAGTAGACGAAGGTAAATAATTATAATATGGTTTATATTTTTTATAGTTCACACTTATTTAAAAAAATGTAGGATTGAACTTACATTCACAGGTCGACTAGAGTTTATTTTGGGAGGCTGGTGTATGAATGATGAAGCAACACCTCATTATACAGCAATAATTGATCAACATAAAATTGGATTTGAATATTTGAGAAATAATTTTGGGGATTGTGCTAGGCCTAAAATTGGATGGCAAATTGATCCTTTTGGACATTCCAGAGAACAGGCATCAATATTTGCTCAGGTGTGTTTAAGGTGCTATTTAAGTATATTTGTTTTTCAATTCTAATTTTGAAAGCTAGAGTTGAAAAATATATATTATAAATAAATAATCATAGATAATCTCAAAGCTAGGATTGGATGCCTATCTGAATAAAGATTATTTATTTCTTGCTAATTATTTGCTATTTATAAAGCCTGCTTAAAAGTTATTGCTAACCTACACTGACATGTTCAAATTTAGTGAATTTTAAAAATTCAACCATGTCTTTAAGTTAACTTTAACACATATTAAAAAAAAAAGCACTGTCAACGGTACATTATTCAGCTCTCCTTCCCCATAACCATGAGACTGCTTCTGTAGACTCCCCTTTTCCTCCAAACCACCATTCCTCCTTCCTGAAACCCCTTAACCCAGTAACCATTCCTAACCTTGAACTCTTACTCTTATCACTGGACTCTCGAACCCTCTGTCTCACCGATAACTCCTTTCCCAGATCCCTTATCTTACCATACAATGTTAATTGATGCTAAAAAAAAAAAGCAACAAAACAAACAGCCTGCATAACAGGCCAAATTGTTATGAAATGGATCAATACAAAGGTAATGAAAAATGTAAATAGTGTAATTGAAATCAATAATAAATCCTCTTAAAAAACACAAAATCTGTAACAAAATATACATGTATCAGCCTACAAATGTAATTCATTCCAGAGAGATAATCATAATCCCAAAACACTTGTACATCAAAACTGATATCTGTTCAAGCAATAACGGAAAGCAGGATGATTGGTTACAGAAAATTAAAACTTTTCTTCAGAACTGTAATTGATAGATACATATAGATTTTTTTATATATCATTTCATTTCTATTCACCTGTCATCATTTTTCTTTATAACTTTAAAGGTGTAAAATATGACAGGCATTGTAAAGGAACTAAAAAGGGAGTTTCTAAAGAAATAATGAAAGCGCTCAGCATTGTAATATATTATCGATTCTTAGGCTCCCTCATAATCTTGAGCATGTCAAACGATTCTGGGCGGGGTGGCTATTAGATTTGATAATAAAGATATTAATGTTATGTTTATTTACTTTATATTAGAATGAATTTTCAAATATTTGAATTTATTTTTCAACAAGATGTATGACTTTATAATGATTTTACCAGCTTAACCTCTGTGACACTGTTTATTATGACATGCCATATAATGCAGAACTCACAAACCTTACACTTTATAATTTGTAGTTGATTTATGCTTTCTTGACTCTCTAGTTATTAGTTGATTGGTTCAGTCTACGAATAAGTAATATGGAATATTTTATGCTAAGAGTAATTAAGGCAAGAGTGCCTATTCTCCCTGGGTCAAAAACATGTGAAGGACAGGCTGCTAATTACTAGTATAATATTAAACTATAAACTATAATATTTAACTGTAGATCTGTAAATTACAGTATGTTAGCTTTTCAGTGCTTTGTCTTGGCAAAGTCACATATGATGTCCTCAAATGTCATTTCCCTCATCAAATCCTTTTCAACTGAAAGTAATACCAGGGAGGATAGTCATGTTTGTCCCATTGTTGACCGAAGATAAGTTTTTATCAATTTGAGTTTGGAAAAGGAACGTTCCCCTTCAGTACTTGTTCTAAAAATTGAAAGATATATCCGGAAAGCATTATTTACATTTGGAAAACTTGTCACCAACCTATTCTGTATTTGTGCTGTAAGCATTTCAGCCACCATTTTCTTGTTTCTGGTTTAGATTGACTAGATTATCATGGCTTGACAAGGCATTCAGACACATTTTCTAATAGGGCTCATAACATTATTCAGATTTATATTTTTGCTATTTTCAGAAAACGTAATTTCTCAAAACTTGCATTTTGGTTAATTTATAATGCTTGTAAAATACTTCAAACATTTACCAAAATCTTTTATATTAATAATTTCTTATTCATTTCAGTTTGGCTTTGATGGTTATTTTTTCGGCCGTCTAGATTATCAAGATAAATCTAAAAGGCAACAAGAGAAAACAATGGAGTTCGTTTGGCATGCAAGTCCTAACAATTTAGGTAATTTTTCAACATAAATACTAAATCAGCTTAAAATTACATTGAAGTTAGATGTTGTACCTAACAGAACATGAGCATAATGATAAAAGTTATTGAAAGTTATAGGAATTACTTTTCTCAATTATATTGTAGCATTTGTTTTCTTATGGTATTTAATAGTTTCTCATTTCCTGGCATTTTGTCAGGACAAAAATGGTTATCATCCCTGGATCTCTTGAAAAAATGTCCTTTTTAAAGGGCATTAAAAATAATTTTAACTAAAAGATTGAAATATCTTATTTATAGTGTTTTATTAAGTTATATATTCCCTGTAGTTAACTAAAAAGGATTTAGTATTTTATATTATATTATTCACAGAAAAGATGCAACATTTCATTGAACTCTGGAAATATTATAATCAAATAGCATACTTTCTATTGTTTAGAAAATCGGGGAGGGTGAGGGATCAATAAGAATCAACTATAGAACACCTTTCAAGTTAATAAAATGAATATTGCTGACTAATTATAGATTTATTAATGCTGAGAATGCCCCTGCCGATTCTATTACATAAAAACTAAAGTGTCTACTTATGTTTAAGAAGTGTCTAAATGCCTGTATTAGATTGCCATGTTTATTTTATTGGTAGTCTTTCATTGACAAATAAAAACATACAAAAAAAAAAGACCCTTAGCCTCTGCCTGCACAAATGTCAGATTTAGAGTGATGCATCCATTGTACAGTTCAATTTTACTTCAGTCATTAACAATGAACTTAACTATTGTTTTGTAGCCCATGTTTTTTATACTAGTAGTTAACATATCAAGAAATACTGCTTCACAGCAACTATATGAAAATCCTTTCCGCAAATGAACAAAGTGTTGTTGTTTTTCACTACTAAATATTGATACATATGGAATAAATTAAAAATACCATATATTGAATTAAAATAGTTTTTTTTACTGGGATATTCCAGGATAAGAGTAATTTCATGGGAAGTGTTAAGTGAGTAAAAATTCGGTCGGGATCCCTCTATCCTGGGAGAGAAACCCTTATAGTGATGCCTACAATTCTCCTTCAAGCAACTTTTTTGATTTTTTTTTCTTTGGTTGAACATATATGACTTGAACATTTTTATTCTTCAAAACCCTTACAGTTTAATTACTGTATATACTTAAAAATCTTTTCTATTTTTGACATATTTGTCTGCAAGTTGTAAACGTTCTAGAGATGTCAAAGACTAGAAGGCATTAAACTCTGGAGAGATTAAATATGTACAAATTAGCTTTTATGGTTGATATTTCTGTGTTTTCAGGCATACAGGGAGACATTTTTACAGGTGTATTACCAAATGGTTACAATCCCCCTGGAAATTACTGCTTTGATATAACTTGTCTTGATTTTAACCCTTTAATACAGGTAACACATTGCATCTTGATGTTATGGTGAAGGTGATTGAATTAAGGTTAATGGTTATGTTGTACTATTTAAATTACAAGAGGACATTTATAAATTTTGCTTTTTTTTTTTCAGCTATTAAAACTGGCTTAGTTTATTACTTACAACTTCTTAACTTTAACATGTTTAATTCATTACTTTGGATTCATACATTTTAATCTTGAACCTGAACTTTTGAGATACATTTGTCTAATTTTGGATGCTATTAAAAAATCTTCAAGTAAAAAATTCTATTGACAATGGACACTTTAAAATTCTATTTTTGTCTTATCTCTTTTTGTTTAAAAATAAATTAAGGTTTCTTATTATTTTTTTACTTTAACACTGTACTTTTTTTTTTAGAAAATATTATTATTTGCTCACATTTTACCTTAAAATCAAGAATATCATACAAATTATTGTGTAAAATCTAGTTTGTGGGAGCCAAGAATAGTATGATCCAACTAATTTAAATCATACAGAATGCAGATACTTGGTTTTATTGATTTTACTGATATTTGAAAACTCAGCGAGACTAATATCTCTATACTTATAAGACGCATTTGTTGTCTGTCTGTTCCCTTATAACTCAAGATCCAGAAAACCAAATAACGTGAAATTTGTTACACATACACATAATTACGTGGGAAAGGTTATAGGACATGTTTCGTTTCATCTCAATGGGTAGTTTAATTGTAATTAATTATTTTAGTATTTTACTATATTAAAGTAATCTCGACGGCGCCATAGATAAAATTCCTCTGTGACGTCATTTCCCTATGATACATTTTTAAAAGAGGGGTAACTCCAGGAAACTCCAATTGTAAACATGATGAAATCAATAGTCATATCTATATCTATTTACCTATCGTTTTATGTATCCGGAAGATTAAAATTAAAGGTGCACTTTAATAAACCGAAATACGTTAATTAAAATGTTTCTGTGACATTATTAACATTATTTATTATCTCAATGGGTAGTTTAATTGTAATAACGGACGGAGAAGAAAGGGTTAGGGACGGAAAAAAAAATATTGTTGTTGTTTTTTTTTCATGCTGCAAGTACCCGGCTTTGCCCGGGATTAAAATAAGGTTTTCTGTTTATTTAAGAAGCGTAATTTGACGTATAATTGTACAGAGAGAGGGAGAAGAGAGAGAGATAAAGAGAGAGGGGGCAGGGAGGGAGAGGGAATGAGGGGGCAGGGAGGGGAGGGAAAGGGAGGGAGGGAGATAAAGGGGGAGGGTTGGAGAGAAAGGGAGGGAAGGAAAGAGACAGGTAGGGAGGGAGAGAGGAAGAGGGGAGAGAGGGAGAGGGAGGGAGAGAAAGGGGAGGGAAGGAGAGAGGGAGAGAGAGGATGGGAGAAATGGGAGGGAATGAGAGATAACGAGAGAGAGAGGTGGCAGGGAGGGAGAGAGGGGGAGGAGGAAGGGAGGAAGGTGGAGAGAGATGGGACGGGGTGAGAGAGGGAGGGAGAGATGGGAAGGAGATGGAGGGAGGGAAAGAGAGAGGGAGTAGGGAGGGAGGGAGAGAGAGAGGAAGGGAGAGAGGGGGGTAGGGAGAAAACAAAAGGTAAACAGAAAACCTTATTTTATACCCGGGCAAAGCCGGGTACTTGCAACTAGTTGTTAATAATTGGATCATTTTTTTTATACTACTGGGATGGATGGCAGTGTGATGTAGATGCTCATCAGAGTCCAGGTTTTTATACTCGGTGAGAACCAAGGGAATATTTCCGGTTCCTTGTGAAAGTTGGTTAAATTCCCACAAGTTCACCCAGCTTAAAATGGGTTTCGGAGTTAAGTTAGGGAAGTAAAGGAGGCTGGGCATAGTCAATCCCTTTATATGACAAGGTTACAGAAACAGTTAAATTTACTCTCAATGGCCTTTTGGGGCAAAGGTAAATTTACTTTTTAATATCTCCATATACTCCATCATCAAAGTCACTTAAAAGAATACACTTTAATTTTGCTAAGGCCGGACTAACATTTTTATAAGCATTCTACCATTTAGTTTTTAATACGTTATTTTATTAAGTGTACGCAATTGTTTCAGAATAATTTTTTTATAACAACATATGTCAAAATTTCTTCTTTTGCATACAACTTCTATTTTATATTTTGGTGCTACACTATCAGAAAGCCATTAAAAGTACTGGCGACATTTTTTTAGTCAATTGTTGAGGACTTAAATATAACGAAGCACTTTCTGTATAATATATACTCTGTCGGTTGATATGATTTCTAATAAATTGAATTAACACTAGAACGACGGCAGCGGTTATTTTGACCGCAACGCTGAGTTGTGGTTTAATTACTTCTAAACGGCTAACCCCATACTATTGAAATTTTATGACTTTTCATATCTTTATAACATTGTAGAAGATTATTCTTGTTGGTTTTATAATAATTGAAAAAAAAAAGTTTAACCAGAACGACTGTAGCGATCATAATGACTGCCATACTGATTAATAATTAGTGACGCTGTCAGCTTATGTCATCATTATTCTATAAGCATATTACATCATCCAAATGCATCATTATTTTGAAATAACATTTTTAGTTGAACAATGTTTTGAAATTTCATACTATTTTATAAAAAAAAAAAATTTTAGTTTATAGAACTACATTTTTGTTGAAAATTGTTTGAAAATTTATAATTTTCATAATAATATTCTATAAAGAAATAATTTTGGATATTTGATGAGGTTTAGTGCTCAAGAGTGTTTGGCAATGTTGCAACAACTTGATGATGCTTCAGGTAATGATAGTAGTGATAGTGAATTTTAGGTATCGGATACTGATGACATTCAAAATCCTAGCTCAGATGACGATGCAGATGCTGGCGATACTGATATGTCAAATGAAGATCGCGAACAACGTCAATCACCAATTTTGGCATATCTTTGTACCCCAGAGGGAACTATGTGGAACATTCTAGATCAAGACACCGTAATTTCTGGAAAAAGTTTCACAAAAAGTTTTGAAAGAAAGAGCCGGTCCAACTTCATATTTAAACAGACGTATTGAAGAGAATGAGGCTTCATCATGGCATTTGTTGTTTTCTGATTCCATGTTGAAGTTTATTAAAAAATGCACCGTTGAGGAAGCTCCATCGTCAATTGCAGTCAGATTCCTGGAAAGTTTCCATAGAAGAACTTGAAGCATTTATTGCTTTGGTGTACGCAAGAGGAGCCTTGTGTGCTTCATCATTAGAACTGAATGATATGTGGTCAAAAGAGTGGGGACTTCCTATATTTGCTGAAGCCATGGCGCGTGATCGCTTTAAGGAGATTGAGATTCCTGCGGTTTGATCAAAAGTCATTCAGCTCGTCTTGTCAATGACAAATTCGCACTTGCTTGTGATCTTTGGAATCCATTCGTTCAAAACTCTCAGCTATGCTTCACAGCAGGTGAGAACATCACAATTGACGAACAGTTGTTGCTGTGCAAAACATGTTGCAAGTTCATTCAGTATATGGCTAATAAGCCAGACAAGTTCGGATTGAAATTCTGGTTGTCAGTAGATCTTGAAACAAAATACTTTCTGAACGGTTTCATGTACCTCAGTATTGATAAAAGTCTGCAACTTGGTGAATACTTGATCCATTCCTTTTGAAAGGGAGAAATGTTACAACCAATAACTTCTTTACATCGCTAAAACTTGCTGACTCACTATGTGCCAAAAGCATATCCATCGTTGGTACGATAAGGCAGATTCGGAGAGAGTTGCCAGCAATTTGTAGAGACACAACTCCAGAACGTTTTTCTTCAAAAGTACTCGTCAAAGGTCAAAAAAAACCCTCACAATTTACCGTTGCAAGCCAAAAAAAAATATCTGCATATTGAGTACCTTGTAAAAACATGGTGAAATTCTGGACCAAATGAGCCGCCTGTACACAACGAGATCTACAATGTTCTGGACTTTGCGGCTATAAACACATTTATATTATTTCGATTATGCAACTCTTCCAACATTTCTAGATGGTATTATATTTTGAACCTTGTTCACGAGTTGAGATTGCCTTACTGTGCAATAAAAAAAATTCCATCAGGCATTCCTGTGAAAAGTGGAACAAGGAGTAGCAAACGCAGTCAATGCTTGTTTTGTCGTAACAAAACACAAGATCTGTGTTCATCATGTGAGAAGCCTACTTGTGGAAAATTTCAAGAATGCTGCATCAAGAACGTTTATTGTAAAACATGTATTGGTGGAATGAAGTAACTGTCCATACAGCTAATGATAACAATGAAATTATAATTCTATCCACACTATTTGTTTTTATAATTATAACTGTCGAGCATAATTTTAAGTCAATTTTTATTGATCTTTTTTTCATTATTTCCATCAATTAACACCGGTCAAAATGACTAATGAACAGAATGTGTATATTTTAAAGTATACTGTTTATAATTCTATAGATATTGTTTCTTTGGTTGTTACACATAATAAAAATAATTATTGTAGGACATAATTTATATTATAATAGGACATCAGTCGTTAAAGGTAGTTAAAATAATCCGTCGTTCTAGTGTTAAAAAACTTCTTTTATGAACCCAAATAGGGTTCAAGAACTTTTAATGTTGGATTTTGATGTACCATTGTAAATGCATTAACTCTGATTGTGTTGGATGTTCTGATTTTATCACTGAAGGTGTATTAACAGTAAATTTGGTGATAGTATTGATGGTATGACCGCAAATGTATTAATGCTGATTAATTTTTTATTTTAGTCATTGGTGTGATGTTCACTTCTAGTGTTTTCTTAGATTTGTGAGTGACTATTACATTAGAACATAATGTTACATTATGTAATATATGTATGTAATGTGATGTAGCATGACGTCTTGTAACATAACATTTTTGAATTAGTAAAGGTATATATTGACTAAAGTTGTATCTCATGCAATATGATTAATATTAATTATATGTTTAATTGAATTTTTGGTTTTCTGATCAAACGCTTGATGCAATAAAAAAACCAATGTCATATTCGGACTCGGCATACTCAAATTTAATAAGAAACATCAAAAAATTTTGATAAACAGAGAAAAAATATTTTTTTGTTACATTGTGTAATCTATATATATAATTCTCTTCGTCACCCAACCATGCGGACACCATGTGCAATATGCAAGTCTATATATAGATAGATTAGTCGCGTTTGCGGAATTTTCGAATACGTCAAAGCAGGCATGACGCATTCATCTTTCAACAACGTTCGACAACTCGCATCGTTTTCTGATTTCTTTGCAAATTAATTTTGTTTTTTAAGTTACAATATCCTAAAGAATAAATTATTTCAATAAAAAAAAAATTTCTCAAAGAGTCCTTGAAAGAGATCTAATTAGTTGTTGTTACTTTTCATTAAAAAACCAAAAGGATAAACTATAAGAAAAAAATTAAATAAAAAAAAAAACAATGTCCGTGAGAGGAATAGGACCTGGATAGCAAAAAAAAAAAAATATCCATTCAGCCACCATGTCACACAATTTAAAGCAATTATATGGTATTAAATAAAGATTGCTTAATTATTTTGTTCTCCCACTTGACGAAGACAGGTGCAATGAGACAGACCACTGTTGCCCATGCCTGGAAAGCGAGGGAGGGGGCGGGCAGAGAGTTAGAGAGTTGGCATGCATTCGTGGTGTCCCACATGTTTGGGCTATTTAGAGAATTATATATACAGAAGATATAAAAAATATCACAATGTTTAATGACCAATTAAATATGAATGATAAAATATATTTTGTTTGATTGCTTATTTAAACCTCCTTTAGGGTTAAATTTTCCCCTTTTTTAGATTATAATTATATATAAAATAAACCCCTTTAGAACCCACCCCGGCCCGAGAGGCCCTATCCAAAAAACTTTTGATGTAAATAGGAGGGCAAAACCTACAAAAAAATATAAAAATTATGGGTGGGGTTTTGTTTGGAGGGGTCATTATAAATATATTTTTAATAAAAAAGGTATTTTAAAAGGCCCTTTTAGGCCCTGAGAGGTAGATGGGGAATGGAAAAAAATTTTTTTTTTGGCAACCAAAACCCAAAAAGATATATACATCATGGGGGAGGGGATTTTGTTTTGGAGAGTAGGGGGAGAAAAAAAAAAAAAAAAAAAAAAAAAAGAGAGCAAACGGGGGGAAAAGAGGATTTTTTTTTTGAAAATGCTCTAAAAATAATTACAGTAATTATATTGATATCATTACAAAATAGGTATTTTCTGACTTCAGTAATTATGATATATGATAACATTTTTTATGGGATGCATGTTGTGCTTGTATTAAGAAATTTCTTTGTAGTTTGAGAGTTTTTCAGAAATCTTAAATGCTTCTTGAATTCTTACTTGCTTATAGACTGCTGTTGATAAGTGACCATTTTCTTGTTGAGGTTTTGATTTAATCATCAAATATTGATAATCTATTCTGATGTTGTGCATACTGAAGTTCCAAAGTTCAACACTCTTAAGATATGGGTAGCTGATAAGTAGTTATATTTAGCTAATAAAAAAACTAAATTTTGTTTTTGTAGGTGCTGAATCAGATATTTTTACTGGTGCATTGCCCAATGGCTATGGTCCACCTTCAGGCTACTGCTTTGACATTCGTTGTGACCCTAATATGATTCAGGTCCATTCTTTAATATTGCTTTTGAATGCCCCACCTTTTGTTAAATTTTTTATATAACTAGTATTTGTATCCCCTGACAACTCTCTTGCAACAGAGAACAGTTTATAAACAAACACAACCAACTCTAGTCACTTCAGGCTAACCGTCTATCCTGACTGTTGGCAAACTAGTTTATGCATTACCAGTTGAACATAAGACTTGTTATAACAATATTCTTCCCCTCCCTATTCTATATTCTATCTTGCCTGTATATTGTTTATGGTACTCCCTATTGTTATTTCATGAAATAGAAAGTTAATCGGTCATTTAATAAATTATCTATTGTACACAAAACTCAATTTATACATCAACTCCTTAACATAAAATTCCTGTTGCTTTCTAACCTTATTATTCATATACATTTTATAACAGAAAGTCTATTTGTCATATATAAATATTTTTTTTTATAGAACATGTAATTACTTAAGCAAAGTGTATTTTTGTAATTCAAGTTCGATAAATAACTTTTTTTTTTTAAAGTACAATGAGAAAAGTTTTGCATCTATTGATAGATATTGTTTTCTTTTATTTGGGTTCACTGCATGGTCTCCATAGTAACATTTTAGCTACAACATAGGCAAATATATCTATGGATTATTTTAACAGAAATTGTTTTACAACTTTTTAAAATATTTGTTCAAAATTGAGCCCACATTCTAATGAACATATTGCATTATAATTGAATTCCTTGATTTTTCTTGAAAACCCAATTTTTTTTTTTTAACTTATAAATATGCATTTGTTTTTTTTTTTTGTTTTTAAATTGCAGAAAGATAATGGACACTTGTACACTTTTTTTTACTTCTTTATTTCTCCTTGTAAATTGTTCTACACATTTTGTGTAGAATGCAGAACATATCATCCTAATTTTACAACTAAAAATAAAAATTACATTATAAAGAAATATTTTATAAAAAACAGCGTTTTTCTTGCGTATTAAAAAGCAGAAAATAATTTCTGAATAAATTGGTAACAAGTAATAGTAATAGACTTTATAAGAGCTTCTCTCTGATTTTTATAAAAACGAAAAACGTTGGGCGCATGAATCTTATATTATGTGAATGTTATTGCAGATCATTTATTAGAACTTAGTCTAGATAACAAAGTGCTTATGAGTATGTAAAATTAATTCTAATGTTGTGTAACATGCGCCCAACGTTTTTCGTTTTTATAAAAATCAGAAGCTCTTATAAAGTCTATTACTATTACCATTTTACCAATTTATTCAGAAATTATTTTCTGCTTTTTAGTATGCAAGAAAAACATTGTTTTTTATAAAATATTTTTTTATAATGTAATTTTTATTTTCTACTTTTTAGTTAAAATTTCTTTTCAATTAATATGAAGAGTTAAAAAATGTTGGTGTAAGACAGACCCGATTAAACAATATATAGTTCTGCTTGAACGTATTGGAGACGTCACACATGTTTACTTGTTCAAGCGCAGTAGTATTCTTTCTTCACTACTTCAGCCACAATAATTTTATTTTCGAAAAATACTTAAGAAACTCATCAAATCATAATGAAATGGTAAGAATATTGCATTGTCATCGGGTTCTAAGCTATATTGAAAGTATCAGAGCAATAGTTTTTCGGAAAGTGGTCTAAAATTGGTGCCAAATTCTGTTACTGTGTACTATATTTAGCATCAGTAATTTCCCTTGATTTAGACAAGGCTGTGACCTATTCACCATACATATTTAATTTCATTTATTAAGGAACTCATCAAATCATAATGAAATAGTAAGAATATTGCATTGTCATCGGGTTCTGAGTTTTATTGAAAGTTTCAGAGCTTTAGCTTATCGGAAAGTGGTCTAAAATTAGATTGCAAAATTCTGCGGACAAACACTCAGACAAGAAGTGAAGTTAAGAAAAACATAACATACAAAAAGCCTCTGAAATTTGTATTTTAAGGTACTGTAGATATCATTAATAACCATTTAATAAATAAAAACATACATTTTATGATTAAAAAAAGTATAATTTAAAACTTTGTGAGATAATTATAGCTTTAATAGGGGCGCTATTTTCTCCCAAGGATCCAAGGTTAAAAAATGTTTAATTATTCTCAAAGTTATAACAAAGTAAATTAAATATTTAATAATTGTGCAATGATTATAAATTTCTCATTGACTGAGCTTGTCATAAACTGCCAGTTTTGCTACATCTATTTAAACAAAAACCATCAAAACTCATTCATTATTAAGAAACACAAAAATATTGCCAGTTAAGTAACATAAAAAAAATGTCAATATTTACTCCCAATTAAAATTTGTATTCATTATTAGGTATTTGTGTGATGAACAACATTGAATCCCTTTTGGCTTGTGTATTTAATGAGACAACATATCTATGATTAAAGAACTCCTTTCAAGGGCTTCATTTGTACACTTCCGCCCCCCTCCCCATCCAATCTTGCTTTATAATTCTCAAAATCATTAAAATGCTGCGACTTATAAAGCATAGAAAACAGGGGCGTCATTTAAGGGGAGGATTAGGGTTATGCCCCCCCCCCTACTTTTCACATCTGACCAAGATGCATCATTTCTTTTTATATAAAAAATATCATTATCGAAATCATGAAAATCTGTTATTCCCTGGATTTAATGTATTTATATGAGCTATTTTACAGTGAGTGATATCAAAAGTAGCATTCTATATTCATCATTTGATTATTGTAAAAACATCTCCCCTTTAAATACTCACTCTTTTTAAACTCTGTTAAAATAAAAGGTGCTAGACTTTTTTTTACATTTGCATACAGGAAGGGGGGGGGGGTCATTTACATTTTAAAATAAACTAGTCATCCCGCGGCATATCATACGCCGCCTTATCAATCAATATAATTACTGTAATTATTTATTTTAAATAAGCTATAAAAAAAAATAACAGGCATACATACATGGTATGCAAAGTTGAACTTTGACCTATAGTCCTCCCTTCTCCCAGCACACCAGTGCTTTTTTTTTTTTGGTGTCGCGAGTTGTCGCGTATTAGGGAATTCCACAATCTATAAATAGTCCTGCGTGTTGCATCTCGAAGTTTAGAATTATATATAAAGATTAACATGTCATGTTTTATACTTCCCAAAGTCATGAAAACGCACTATCATAGCAATTTATTGGGCCAAGTATTGCACCTTTGAAAGCCCTATGTATTTTTTGATGGGGGGGGGGGGAGACAACATACTTTAGTTTGTTTGTTACAAATAGTCTAAAATCTATCAGTTCGTTCAATATAAAACCATTAATAAGTGGATTATTAAAATAACCCTTTGTTGTCAAACACACCTTTCATATTTATTTCATTTGTTTTTTAAGTATGTAATTAAATATTTAAGAAATATTACAGTTGTATTAACCATGTTTGTCTTTAGCTGCCACTGTTTTAATGAGACCTTTCATTAATAAACTCAGCCGAAAAAGTAAAACTGACAAATAAATTTATGCTTTTAAAAAAGCCAGAAAAATGTCACTCACCTCATGACGACCCTGGCACTAATGCAATGTATATTGTTAGTTTCTGGCACTAAACAGTTTTGGCTTATTCAATGTTTGCTTTACTCTATTAATGATGAAATTTCATTAGAATTTAGGAATAGAATTGATCGGAGATTTATGGATTCAGATATAGATTCCTCATTTAAAAAAAACATGTTGATTTCATTGATCTCAAGTGAATTATTTAAACTTAATGCAGCTGGTCATGATTATCATTTTTGTGTAGTACTCATGCATATCTACATTTTTTTAGTAAGTAATTGTTGTTGAATCTCTACTCTTGAGTTTTTATTTAACTTGTTCATGATTACTTTTACACTATAAACAATGTATCCCTTAATGTCTGTGTTTCCACAGATTTAAAATTAGTTAACTTTATTTTATTATTGTTAAAAGCTACTTCAATGGGGTATTTTGTTATCATTATTATAGAATGTTTTTTATAATTGCTTTTATTAAAGCAAAATTACATGGGCAAAAAATAGCTTGTTAAAACTGAAGAATAGCAGTTTCAGAAATATTACAAATTCTAAAGATTTTTAAAACATTATATTTGTATATTCTCTAAAACGAAAATGTTTTAAATTGATATTTTATTTTTAGTAAGCTTCCATGTTTAAAAAAATCCAACAACCTGAACTTAGTAATTATGATATGCTCCATAAATTTAACAGGATGATCCACGTCTACATGATTACAATGTGGAGCAGATGGTTGATGGATTTATTAATGCTGTAAATGATCAGGTAGTTTACATTATTTTTGTTTGAATTAAAAAAAAATATAAATGAATTCATGGTTAACATTTTAAGGTTAGTTTTAAATGTAGGCCTTTTATCATGAAATTTACTTTTTTTAAATTTTTTAAATTTTACTTTTTAACAGCTAGTGAGAGGTTCTTATGGTTTATAGTAAATTATAAAGAGAAATAAAGATATCCTTATTTCATTGGTTTTGGTTTTGTTTTTTGTCTAGGTTAAATCATTTCGAACAAATCACCTTATTATGACAATGGGATCAGATTTCAACTACATCCAAGCTCATATGTTCTTTAAAGAAATGGATAAGCTTATCAAATATGTTAATGCAAGAGTACGTTTTTTTCCAAATTACGTTTCTTAAAGTATATATTTAATATTGTTTTTCAAGCACAAGTATTTTTAAAATGTATTTCATTTATGTCATTTGTCTGTACAGCAAAATGTTGGTAGCAATATCAATGTCTTGTATTCAACTCCCTCCTGCTACCTGAAACAGCTGAACAATGAAAATTTAACATGGACATCCAAAAAAGACGATTTCTTTCCTTATGCTGATAGAGAGCATGGATTTTGGACTGGTTATTTCACCAGTCGCCCCGCACTCAAACGTTATGTTAATGTAGTGAATAGCTTTTTTCAGGTATAGAAGATAAAATTTGGTTAATTTATACCTTTTTTAGACACAAGTTTGTTGATATAATATATAGAATTTGCAATAAAATGTACATAAGTTTGTTAATATAACTTTAATTGTTATGTTAAATCTAATTTTTTATTTTGTGATATCATTAATTGCAAATCAGTTTAAACCATGTTGCACTTAACCTAAACCATGTATACCATATTTATTTATCATATAATTGAATATAATATAATATAATAGGTCAATTCTCTAATTGTCAGAAGAATGCTTATTCTGTCTTTTTTAATAAATGCAGATTTGTCTGCAATTGTATACAATGATTTTCATTGAATTAAATAACTACAGGAGTGTTTTTTCTGTTTTAAAAATAAGAATGGGTTACTATTAACCAAAATAGAATGAAGATCACTGTTATTTCTATTTTGAACACTGCCGAACATGACAAAATAAGTATTTTCTGCTCAGCATGATACCTATTGGAGTACAATTTTGATGTAACCAAAGACTAGTGTGATTCAAAAAGAATAAACCCTTTTGAAACTATTCTAAGTACCACATATAAACTATATTGTGAAATATATATAGAAATTATGCTTATTTATCTTATTTTAATTGATAGTATATGGCATATCTTGTAATTTTAGGGCACATTGGACTTTGTATGGCAAATTTTCTTTCTAGGGTATAGATTGATGCATATTTCTACATTTTATACATTATAGAAATCTGAGCAACATAAAAGAGTGTTATTGTTAATTTTAAAGGTTTGTTAATATAATATATACAAGTTTGTTTATATAATATATAGAAAACCTTTTTTTATCAGTCTGTCAAGCAAATGGCAGCACTAGCCAAGCTAGACAACACTTATGAAAGTGGAGTGCAGTTACAACATTTAGGTGAGTTCTGGTTAAAAAGAAAACAGCCATTTACCCGTCAAAAGCTATGGATATTTAAACTTTATTATTTTTTTTTTTTTTAAAAAAAAAGCTTATTAAAAAAATGGTCTGAGAAAAAAAAATGTATTTTAAATAATTTTTTTTAAGCTGAAGTTCTTGGTGTGGCTCAGCACCATGATGCTGTAAGGTAAGCTATTTTATTATTTATTTGGAAAAAAAGATCTTTTGCATTTATTTCATGTGTAACAATTTTTTTTATTTTTGTTTAGTCTTAATTTAATATTTTTCTTTTCTGATTATTAAGATCTAAAAAGAATATTAAAAACAAATTTTAAATCATAAGCTTTGCTTTTAATTAACAAGCAAATCATGTGTCTAGAAGAGTCTAGATATTAGTTGAATATATTTTAGACCAGTGGTGGGCAAACTTTTCAACTGAGGGCCACATTGAAAACTTTGTTATTGGCTGACTGAATATATATTTTGTCTACTTCAATTACAATTTACAACGTATGAAAATATGAATTAATGATAATAACCATGTATTTGTCATTTTATTTCACATTCACACTCTATTACACATGCACATTACATTTTTAAATACGAACCAATCATTTGCTAACATTTACTAGTTGTGATTTGCATGACTGCATTTAAATTGCAGTCAGTCAACATCATCTGTTCTTATGCTTGTTTTTTTTTCATACAAGTAAATACTTGCTCACTAATATATTTGGACCCAAATAGTGACAAAAGCTTGGCAGCAAAGTTTTTTAGGTATGGAAATGCCTCTGCTGGCAAACATCCATAAAACTCCAGCAGAATAACTGACTTGAACTTCTTCAGGTCATAATCTCCTTGTAGCTCTAACTCTTTATCCTCTGGGGCTGAATCAGCTTCTGCACTAAATGGCGAACTGAGGATATTAAAGAGTGGTTCCAGGTTCTTGAAGTCTTTGAACCTCTTTTCAAATTCCACAACAAAAGCATCCAACTGAGCCTTGTACTTGTCATCCATTTGAGTTTTCTGTTTCAGTAAAGGGCAATGATAAAACCTGTTTTCACCTGTTTGCCTGGTGAACAGGGAGAGTTTTGCCTGAAATGATTTATAACATGCAGATACATTTCATGTGCTACAAGCTATTGCCCTGAAGTTTGACATTCAATTCATTCAACTTTTCCATAATGTCATTGGCAAACATGAAGTCTGATTTCCACTCTTCAATGATGATGTTAGTAACATACATAGGGATGTTAACAATAAATGGCAAGTAATCACTAATAATCTGGAGCTATAAAAACCGATTAAGTATCCCTAGATTCGAATAAAATAGTCGGAATAAAATTTGAAAAATATAGCGAAAACTCTTAAAAAAAAATTAACACAGGCATAGGGTCGCAACATGTGCATGCATAAGGGCCTCATAATTTACTGACTGGCCACATGGGCCCGCTGGCCGTAGTTTGCCCACCTCTTTTCTAGAAACTTCAAAAGTCTAGATCATTATAGTCATGTCTATTGGTAGGTAGATTATTCTTTACATCTGCCTTTTTACAATATAAGCACTTTATGCTTACATAGTCAACATATATATTTTGCACTGTGTTGTTAGATGCAGAGATGGCATCAAGAGGCTGTAGGCATTTGTTTTGCTAGATATGTGGCGTATTCATAAAGATGCGAGCCAAGAATTATTCATTGGGAACATCGGTCAGGATATATGAAGAAAAAAGAGCACATGCCAATACATTGAGCACAGCTACTTAGGGAGTATGCATAGTCAGCTCAATTAACCAGTTGTACATTCACCCAACCTCCTAAGACCTGAACGTTCATGTCATGGTCACACTTACTCAAAAGTTGGCCTGTCCTGACTTGTACCTGACTGATTATCCCATTGGATCCCCTCTGCTCGGGAGACCAAACCGGACTTCTCTACTGGACTGTACTGCAGTCCCAGCTCAAGTGAACCAAAGTCTCAGCGACTTGCATGGCCTCATTCCCATGCTCCATGCACTTGTAGACTTCCTGTCCACATCCATTGTGTGGCTAATGAGGGACAGAGTTCACACCCTTATCCCATTGTTATGAGCTGTCTCCTCTGTCCAGATGTTATCTTTCTCCTGTCGGAGTCAGCTGGCCTACTGAGTGGGTGAATTCCCCTTGTCCTTACACATTAATAGCCGGTTTTACTGCAGCGCAGAACACCTGGGATGTTCTCTGGCCATTTAGCTCATTTGTCCATCCCCCTTTCTTTGGATAGATGAAGCAACAGTGGAAGAGGTGGGGAAAAGCCGGAAGAAAGATTAGGGGGATTTCATTTCAACTTCACAGAAACTGTGACATCTGGTCAATCAACTACAGCTGTGAAAACTGCTAAAGAACACATGAATGGTTCTAAGGTGAAAGAATAGCCATAAACTTGTTATTCCAAGACTTAGGGGCGAGAGCCTACTGACCATTCCACCAACTTCTACTTTTGCATGATGGATCCTTCCATATGTCGAAATGGAAAGAATGCTCTTTCAGTGGCATATCCTGATATCCCATCATCAATTTCTGAAGTACCACACATCACTTAGCTCCCCATACCAGCACCTGAATTAAAGCAGTGATGACTAGAAGAAAGTGGCACATCACATTTTGAACAAAATCATGTAGTATTTCAAATCTGTAGTGTCAGTAGGGGACAAACAGAGCGATACTATCCCAATCAAACGGATCTCAACGACTTGATAAGAGATATTTTACTCAAAGTCCAATGCTGAACTATTAATATTAGAGCCGTGACTTTTTATAGATAGCTCCTCCAGAAGTTTAAAGACTGTACATCTTCATGATGGGAAAAAGTATCTATTTCTCTAGCTCACTCTGTATGCTTGGGGGGAAGGGGGGCTACAAAAACATGAGGATTGAGATGCTGAAATAATCTAATAGTTGTGATGTTATTGGATATTTAAGATGGTATCTTTCCTTATGAGTTTACAGGGTGGTAACAAATATGCTTGAAAACTTTGTCTATGAGACAGTAATGAGTCTAGAAATGTGCATTACCAACAGAGGAACTGGCCACCACATAATGAGTTTTCTTAAAGAGCAATATAAAATTGAAGCCGCTGGTTGGGCCTCAGGGTACTACATGTAAGTTAACTGGCATCCACTTCTCCATTCAGTAACCACAGTATTTATCAATCAGATTTTCACTCCATATCTTAATATGTGGCTGGCTTTTCTGAACTTTGCTATTTCCATATGGTGTGGTATTCAAATGCCAGCCAGATATTGACTGAGAGGTGCCAATCGACCTTCCACAGTTTTGTATGCACTTCAACAAGATGCTTGAGTTTACATGTGTAATGCAATTAACTGTATATGCATGAAATTGGCACAAGAAAATTAAAATGACTCATTGTAACTGGGGTTATCATCTGAACCACCTTCGACAAAAACACTAGTTTAACAGTGCCATAAGCTTTTTGAATACATATGGGGAAGAACAGCAGCATGAGTTCCAGCAACAGAAGAATCATGATTTCCACTTTTAATTCCAATGTATTTGGGACCAGAGTAACTGAACTTTTCTGCTTCCAAATCAAGTTCAGTCATAGCTTATGACCAGCTGCAATCTAATAATCTGTGTTCCATGTTCATCAAAAATGTATACTGTTTATTTGCAGTATGGCACCTGTGCTTTATCATCCTGACTTAAACATGCAACATCACCCTACAGAGCAGCTGTATTAATACTTCATGTGTTGCTCTGGCAAAGATGGTGTCAACATTCTGACAGTTTCATCATTTCATCATATGCAGCATGTTTTAATTTTACATTGCCAGATGTTTCATGTCTTTTGCCTTCATTTGTGGACCAATTACATGGAAGCAAAGTGATAAACTTTCAAATCAGCTTAGATTAAATCCAAGCAATTTAAGTTCTTGTCAAAGTGTCCAAAGTATGACAAGAATCCAAAGATTCCCACTGTATTTATTATTGTGCCCACTGATTCATACATGCTGAAATCTATTATAGTTTTTATTAGACTACCAACTTCATTCCATAATAATTTCTTTCATAACTGGCGCTTTTGTGTTTCTACTGAAACTTGTGTTGTCTTGCAGCGTTTTTTTAGCTGTTTCATGGGTTTTGAATGCTGCTGCCTCTAAAGCTTATTCTGTGCTCTTGAAGGCTTAAACCTCATCTTTTCACTTTTTTCTTCATTACACATTTCATTCATTTGCTTATAACTTATGAGGAATGTTATTCGTCAGCATCATAGATTTTAGAAGTAGGGTTCTCAATGGAGGGTATTTTTTTGTATTCCTATGTTATCTCTAAACCTTAGTTACTAAACTAATCTAATGACTGATTCAAAATGTCCAAACATAATAGTGTGAAAAAAATATTAACAGAAACATTAATTTTCATACAATTCTCAATTTCAGCCAGTGTATTTTTTCAAAATGGATAGCATTTTAAATAACATTTTACCTTAATTTAATAAATAAATTGAATTAACAAATTTTATTTACTTACTTTGACCTCAAACGATACATCCATCCACTAGAGAATATCACTAAAATATCTAGAATAACATGTTGTAGGTGTACTAAACCTGGACTGTTGACTAAAGCATATTTGTGGGCTTATATAATGGACACAACATCTAGGTGATAAGTGATTGTCTTGTACAAACAGGTCATTTACCCCCCCCCTCCCACATAACATATTATGTTGACTCCACTCCCTGCTTTATATAATATGTCATCAGCCCCCAATGTAATTTTTGTTTATTTTAAAGCCTTAAGTTGAATATATTGTCAATTTTTTAGTGGCACAGAAAAACAAGCTGTGGCTTTTGACTATTCTGAACGTTTAGCAGAAGGGGTTAATGCAGGCCAGGTATGAATTGTAATTGAGGCCCATAATTAGTGAAAATTAAAATGTAATAAATTAAATTTAACATTATTTCTAATTAAATTGCCAAAATTAATGTAATGCATTAAAAGATTAAATTGTTCTGCTTCTGTTAGAGTGTTGTTCAAGATGCGTACAATAACTTAATGAGTTCTGACACTAGTGATGCACCACTTCAAATATATTGTTTATCTTTAAATATTAGTGTGTGTAATGTATCCCAGAGTTACAATAATGTAAGTAGATATCATTTGATTTTATTTTCAAAAGTTAAATAGATGTATCAAAGAACATATTAAACAGAAATTTCAGATTTTTGTTTGATATTGATATATTTTTGTTAGTACAATTAGTAAAATGTTTTTATTTATTTTGTTACTTTTAGATAAAGTGTGCTTTTATATATTTTCTATCCATAAATTAAACTAATTACAAGTGAAGCATTTTATGAAATTTAAAAATTCACAGTTCCAAGTGACTTTATACAACCCCCTAGCACGATCAGTGTCCTATACAGTTAGACTCCCAGTTTCTAGTACAAAATATGCAGTGTTTAAAGATGATGGCTCATCTCTAGTTACTAGTGATGTAAGTATCCAGATGTTATACAATTTTAAACTATAAATTTTGTTAAAAATAATTTTAAGAAATCTAAAGTACATTTTAATATAAATTTATGCTTGAAATATTGGGTCAGCTCAAAAGCTAGGGAAATGTAAAATCATGCAGTGCTATTGAGTAGTCTTAACAAACCTGCTTGCAACAGACATAAGATTTGACTTGAGCAGTGGTATTTTCCAATAAAACTGTCATTTGTGACTACCACATTTAAATATTGGCTTTATGTTTGCAAACTGTCACATTCACCATTTTAATATAGTAGAATTGACTGCTTGATACTAATTTTTCTTCAATAAATTAATTAATTAATAAATTAAGCTTCGTCAGTTAAGAATATTATTATTAATAGTTAACGTAACTAAACTAGTATTATTTTATTTTTATAATTTGTATTTTGTTTTATCAGGTGCTACCTATTCCTACAAGCATGCTTAACAAAGATCAAACAACTACAAATGAACTTTTCTTTTTAGCACAGTTGCCACCTTTAGGTTTTGTCACCTATTTTGTAAAGGCTGCAACCAATCCAGGTAAAAATATTTTTGCATTGTGGCATTATTAATTTTGTAACATTTTTTTTTACAAAAACCTTATTTATTTAATTTAAAAAATGTTTATTATTAAAAAATGTTTTAAATTGTTTATTTATCTTCAGATATTTTAACCTTTGAAACAGAGAATGAGATTTTACAGCCTAATGATTATGTTATACAAGGAAAGGTAACATAATGAAAAATAATCTTAAAATAGATTAGTTGATATTATATTAAACTCTAAAATAATTTTTTTTACTTTTAAAGTTAAACTGTAACTGTATTTAACAAAATATTTTATGATTGTGAAATTTTGTTTTAATTTAGAAATAAATATGGGAGTTACCGCAATTTAAGATTTAGCATGTTTGTATACCTGAATTATTCCCCTTAAATTAGGATTTTTTTATGTTTATCAAAATACTGTCTTAATTTATTTATTTAAAACATGATGCTTTTCTAATTGCTTTAAAAAAAAAACCGTTAAGTTAGCAAGATTTTGAAATAAATGCATACATAAATAAGAAAAGTCCTGGTTTCTATTATTCTTGTTGAGTATCTTTGATTAAACATCTTGATACCACCTTTTGCAAATTACGACATTTAGTTTTCCTAACCCAAACAAAAATATCACCATTTATTAAACTATTTTTTATGAATATAAAAATATGATAGTCAGTTTCAATTAAGTCTCTATCCCAAACAAAAAAGATTAGTTACTTTAGCTATATAGCTCTAATAGTAATTACTGTCAAACACACCTTTCATGGCATTACTTGGTCAATATATCTGTAATTTTAAAGCCCTGCACCACATACACACAACACACCGCTCAGGTTTAGGAAATGCAATTTTGGTACCTTGTTTGGGGACATTTACCTATTGCGTAAAGCTTTTTTCCTTCATTTTCCCCACCCTTCCTGTTTACAATTTTTTGTAACCATTCCTTAATCCCTATCACTGCAGTTCAAAAAATTTAGCGTTATGTAATAAATGAACAATTTCTTTACTGATGTTGCTTTTGATGTTTAGTACAAAGATGCTTCCCTCTCATTCTCACCCACCACCCTGTATGCTATCTTGCTCAAGGTCAATCCCACACTGTCAGTAATAGTAAATGAATTGTTTTTTTTCCTTCTGAACTGAAATTCTGTGCCTGGCTGTGGTATGTTCCTGAAAATAATTCGCTGTGTTTGATTGTAAATTACAAACTCCTAGCCAGCCAATGGTTTTCATGAATGAAACCTCTCCCTTCTCTTCCCCAATCATTATCTGTTACATGCAAATGCTATTTTTTGCATGCTGAACTCGAAGCTGACCTTAAAAAATTTCATTTGGGGGAAAAAAAATTGGTAAAAGGCTTTTTTTTTTTTTGAAGTACTGAAAATAAGTAATTTGTTACAGTGATGGTTTTTTACAGACGTTGTACAAGCCACGGAGATGGGACCAAAAAAGAAATAACACTCGATAATTCCTTACACAGAAGATCTAAATCGAGGTTTTCAACCTTTTTTATGCTGCAAGCCCCGGTGGTGGACCCCCATAACCCAAGGCGCCTCAACTTTTCGTACTTCAGGTTGGGCCAGAATATGTCTTATATTCTGCTAAATGGTAGGCCAAGCCTAAGTTACTCGCAAAACATTTAAAAGTCATTTCGCATATAAAATAGCTATCTATCCAAAAAAAGAAACAATCACTGAGTATTTATTCTACTGGAATGTCTGTTACAGTTTTCTGTTCAGGGGTAAGGCTGTGCCTGCTTTGCACTACAGCAAGATCTTCATTCATGTCCTTTGCTGCCAAGGCCTCGCTGTGAATCACGCAGTGGGTTGATACTATGTGAGGCGCTGCTTGTTTCCCTCATGCAACTAAACCAGACTTACAACCAGTCGTCGCAGCAGCGCCGTCCATGCACATGGCAACACATTGTGTCCAGGCCAGTCCTGATTCTTCAAAAAAGGCATCAAGTATACAGAAAAGTTCTTCACTTGTTGTGCACCCCAGCTGCGACTTGCAGAACAAAGTCTTCCACAACTTCACCTTCCCAGCAGTATTGAACATAAACCAACAATTGGGCTGCATTCGCAATATCTTTACTTTTGTGAAGCTGAATTGTGAATCTAATATGCTGAAGGCATGCAATCAGTTGGCAGCGAACATCCACAGACATGTCGACAATTCGTCTGCTCACTGTGTTATCAGACAGTGGAAAGGCTTTCAGTTTTTAACTGTATTCCTTTTCTAGAATGACTTCGCACATGTCGACTACTGCTGGTATAATTAGCTCTTCTGCAATTGTTCGAGGTTTTTTGGAATGTGCTATTTGCAATGCTACCAACTAAACATGACACTTGAAGAGCTTTCTTGTGCAGGACATCAGTTTGCCTTTCTGTTTCAAATAGAACTCTTTCTGTCTCTCTTCAATTTACTGGCAAAATTCAAATGCACTGTGGTTTAATGGCGCCTCAATTTCGCAGGCTTCATTGCATCGCTCTATAATGTTCCCATCACACAACACAAAAAGGTTGGGGAGCATCGGTTACCTCTGAGGTATATTTTCTGTATTATACTTGCACCGTTTTCTTTTTTGTTCACCTTTGTCTGCTTGATCATCAGAATCTTCCAGGCTCTGGTCAGTTTTCCTCTTCACAAATTTATCCATGCTACTAGGCTTGGACAGTTTACTTTTACAAATATTCATAAACAAATGACCAAAAACAGCTTAGTCCCGTTGACTCAGATCTCACAGGGAAAAATATTACAAAGTTTCAGAGTAGAGAGGGTTAGAAGAGGTAATTATCTGTAAAAAAAATATTTCACATTCTGATGATGAAAACTCACATTTTAAAATTAAATCGACTACTATGATAAAACAAATACAAATCTTATGAAATATTTTGAATTGTATATTTACATTTTAAAAAGTATTTGTCACATGATAGGTTCATTGCTAGAATTTCGCACCGTTTCATTGATACGTTAGCAGAAAATCCCTATTATCGGTCGCTCAGGCCTATTTTCATATAAAAAAATTATGAAAAATCTACTTGGAACCAAAACAAATTAACGTGCAAAGTGTATACCAGCAATTTGATATCAAAAACTTTTGTCTAAGATTATTTCTAGGCCAATCTAGGCTAATAATAATTGTAACCACTGATTAAGCAGACTGTTTATCAACAATACACACACTTGCGCAGATATGGATGTTTTAACAGCGATGTCAGAGCTCAGTAAGTATGAAATATTGCCAAGATGACATCACTCAAAAACTCACTGCACAAGTATATATGTAGTATGCAGTCTAGTTCAGACTTCAGACAAAAATATAAGGAAATACCAGCGACGTTTTCAATTCTGCACATTGTTGTCTGTGCCTGAAACATTGGCATAGCTAGTATTTTTTGTTTAGCTAAAAGCTAACCATACAAGCAAACCAAGCAATACTTTATACAAGAAAAATCACTTCTTTCCTTGACTTGCTCTCGGACCCTTTAAAGCTCCTCGCCGACCCTGGACCACAGGTTGAAAACCTCTGATTTAAATAATGACATTTAACTGTATTATCAAATTGTGTTAATATCATGGTTTATGACATTTGGGTTTTCTATGATAAAATTAATATTTTTTAAGAATCTTCCTTGCAGTCATCAAGTGATGTCAAAATCTCTGGCCTTAACCACCAGTCCAATCTGAAATAGTTTGCTTTATCTATTTTTTTTTTATGTTTGGATCTTGACATTGATGTTACTTATTTATTATGTATGAGATACATACTTCACATGATTTATTGAGCAATTCCAAATTACTTTTAAATGTTTGTTCATAATAAATTAACTTGCAAGATATCACTAGTGCACCTTTGAACAACACTATAAAATATTATATAAAATTGCTAGACTAGAAATTTGATTATACTTCCTTGAATGCTCATCTACGTCTTAATATCTATTTCTAATTCTTCCAGTTACTCAATTAACTCACATTAATTCACATTTAGTATTTCAAAAACTTAATTATATTTGTAATATTTTTTCTTATAGGATTTTATTTTTTGATGTTTATGAACACTCATTCATACTTTTATTGCTTCTTAAATTTGTATCATATGTTGACACTTATTTAATACCATTGTCTAGTATGTGAGTGTTAGCTTTGATGGATCAGGCTATCTACATTCAATTACTAACTTGACAACTGGGACAACAGTACCCATCCTACAAAACTTCATGTACTACTCAGGTTTTCCAGGAAACAATAGTGATGGTAAGAATCAAGCTTCAGGTGCTTATATCTTCAGGCCATCCTCTAACACCCCAACAAACATTCCTCTCAGAAAATGGGGTGGTATTATCAAGGTAAATAATGTGTTATAAAACATAAATTTTTCTCAATACAAGACAAGGTTAAATAAAAAATCCTCTTAAGCATTAGATGCTTATCATAATAACCTTTAATTAAAATTTTCTTTTAGGCTTATTTTAATAGTTTCTCAAATTATCCCTTAATTTCAATAAAAAAAAAAATTGGAAATTAATTTTTTGGCAGTTTTGTTTTAATATTAAACAGGGATCTGTTGTTCAAGAAGCTTATCAACAATTTTCTGATTGGATTAGCCAGGTTATTAGAGTTTACCAGGACAAACCTTATGTGGAAATTGAATGGACAGTTGGGCCCATCCCAATTGAGTATGTGTTTTAATTTTGTTTGACAATGAAATAGAGTTTTTTTTAATCTTTTAAAATGTATCTTACATAATATATTTATAAAATGAATTCAGATTCATAAACATTTTTTTATTTCTCACTATTAGTGATAAAATAGGAAAAGAAATTATTACACGCTACTCTATTCCTGGTTTTGGAAATAAAGGTGGTTTTTATACTGATTCAAATGGCAGAGAGATACTTGAAAGAAGGTAATAATAATTTCATGAACCACTTTACACATTAATGTATTTCCTACCCGTTGATTGTAATTTTCTCTTAGTTTTTTTTTTTACATAAAGCTTTAGTAAATCATGAGTTTGATTAACTAAAATCTTATATATTGATATTTGAGACTGAACTACAGACCTACTTGGGATCTCAATCAAACTGAACCAGTTGCTGGCAACTACTATCCTGTCAATGCTTTTATGGGTATCAAGGTTTGTTTCTTAATGCAAATAAAATAAGTACTCCAAACTTATTTTTAGACTCATATTACAATTTTATTTTCACTGCAATGAAGCAAAGAAATAATCATTCATTGAATTTTGAAGTCCTAATTATCAGTATGTTATCTTAATTTATAAGAATTAGACCAGCAATGGTTAAATCAAAAACACCAAACTTGGCATATAATTCTTTTTGATCTTGTAAATGCACATTGCTAATTATTTTTTATTTAAATTATTGGGATTAACACATTAAGCACTACTGACTGCTAGGAGCAGTCCATGACTTGTTCAATGTAGCCCACAGACCGCGGTCAGCGGCCGATGATAAAATGAAATGATGGTAAAGCATGAATTTTGAGAAAATTTAATCTCAATTGATAAAAATTAATATAAAGACATTTAAATTTTATTATACAGAAATCAAAATTACACCCAGTTCGGAGTACTTACTAATACAATTTTTTAATGATATCTAAAGATGTAATTTATTTTGTTTAGAGGTACACAACCAGCTTCGGTACTGCCATGAAGAAATACATTATATTTCACAGAAATACATTAATTAAAATTATAATGTTGGCAGCACTAACTGGAATAGAATACACCCTTGATTTAGACAAAGTAAAAAATCTTTGTCTGGTAGAATTTTGTTTTAATAAAATAATGTTAAAGATGATTATGCAAAAAGAAATGTGATATTTACAGTTAGATTGTACATGCGAAAAAGCACCTCTAATATTATGATCAATTTGAATAAGTTCAAATGCTTGGATTGAAAATCAAAAATATTTTTCAGAAATCTGGAAACCCAGAATAGGCTAGCATCTATGGAGAACTACATTTAAATATAAAACTCTGAATAAAATAGCATAATGTATTATACAAAATGAACAATTATTTTGGATTATCTTTAATGTAGAGTGGTGATAACAAGTTACAGTTTACAGTTTTAACAGATAGATCTCAAGGAGGTGTCAGTCTTAATGATGGAGATGTTGAACTAATGGTGAGTTTGTCAGTCCCGATTGTAATAAAAATTTCAATAATTTCTTCTTTTTTTTGTAAAACATTTATTTTTTAGTATGCTTTTACTATATTTATGGCACAAGCTATTTTTTTTCAAACTTTCATGTTATGCAGCTTGTTTGATTTTGATTCATTTATTTGATAGATACATCGTCGTTTATTATATGATGATGCAAAGGGTGTAGCAGAACCTCTTAATGAACCTGGTATTGATGGTAAAGGTCTTATTATCAGAGGTTTGTTATTTTATTTTTTGCCCTACACAGAATTAAAATGTGTTTATTTCTAAAATATGTTTATTTGTCAACATCAAATATTTCTATGGAGGCTTTGACTATTGCTGCTATACTATTTATTTATATAATGAAGCTTTTTCAGTAATTTCCGACTGTTTTCGTATACCCGGTCTACGGAATTTCCGGTCTATACCTGGTCTTTCTCCACCGTTGTTGTTCCCGAAGCAATCGTTTTTGTAATGTCATGATCGTCATTTTGAATGTGATTTAGTTGGTTATGTATTGTTTATGTTATTAATATTTTTGTAAGTGTTGGCGGTTTTAGTGAAAAGAGTAAGGTAGAAAAAAACTTGACTGTTATATTATATTAAACTCGCTAATTTTCTATCTTAATATTTCTTTAAAATGTATTCATCAAATTTATAAAGATGAGTGAGAAACGGAAAAACTACATGTACAGTGTTGAAGAAAACAAAAAGAAATTAAGGACTTATAAACTTTGAGACAAAGATGGAAATAATTAGACGTTCTGAAAGTGGTGAATCTTTTGCTTCTATTGGCTGTTCATAGGATTTAAGCAGAACTGTGATTGTTCAATTTTGAAAAACAAGAATAAAATTAAGGCATACATTCAAAATTGTGGAAATATTTTTTCAAAGATTTTTTCCAAAAGACACGGCATAGTCATGGATGAAATGGAAAGATCATTGTCTTCATGGAATGCTGATCAGCATCAAAAAGATGTCCCTCCGAGTTTTTCGATTATTCAAGCTAAGGCTCTTATTTTGCATGAAGATTGGAAGAAGAAACTAAAAGAAGATCAAACACAGTGTTTCAAGCAAGTAATGGAAAAAAATGCCTAACCGTACATTCTTATCAAAGGAAGAATCAGTTGCCCCTAGACATAAACCTTCTAAAAACCGGTTGACATGAATTATTGGTGGAGACTTAGCTGGCAATTTAAAATTGAAACCAATATTAGTTTATCAAGCAGAAAATCCTAGAGCATTGATAGGAAAAGACGAAGAATTGCTTCCAGTCATTTGGCAATCAAATAAAAAAGCCTGGGTTACTGCGTTAATGTTTAAAAATTGGTTTGCGCTTCATTTCGTGCCGGCAGTTATGAAATATTGTAAGGATAACAATTTACCTTTTAAAGTATTACTTATTTTAGACAATGTTCCAGGGCACCCAAAGTATCTGCAAAATTTATACCCGGAAATAAATGTTGTTTCTTCCTCCCAATACTACCTGCCTCATTCAGCCCATGGACCAAACAGTGATAGCTTTGTTTAAACGATATTATATGAGGACAATAATGAATCAGGCCATTAAGGCAACTGACAGGGAAGATGGGCCTACATTAAGAGATTTTTGGAAGAACTATAATATATGGAACGCAATAAATAACATTGGAGACTCGTGGGCTGAAATAAAAGGATCAACAATGAAAGGTTCTTGGAAACAATTATGCCCAGAAATGAGTGATTTTTTTAATCCTGAAGAAACCCCAATTACATATGAAATAGTTAGCCTAATGAATAAACTTAACTTGGATGTCACCAATGAAGATGTTAATGAGTTAATTGAATCTCTTTAATTACCTCTGTCAAATGACAGCAACAAGAATTAAGTGAAATACATAATGAAAGTAAGGAAGAAGAAGCTGATAAAACCAACAAGATTTTGACAACCAAAAATTGAATGAAGCCTTTGTTCACCCTTGAGAAATCTATCGCTATAATGGAAGAATGTGACGACAATGGAGAACGCATATCTCAAATACGTAGGGCAATTGAGAAAGATATAGCATGCTATAGAACTCTGTTTCAAGAAAAAAAGAAAAGGGGTGGTATTCAATTAACTCTTGATAGGTTTATAAAGAAAATACCTGAAAGTATTTAAACACGCATCTATAAATTAAGTATGTATATGTCCTGCCTAGTTTATTATTTTTAAAATGACAGTTTATGTTCTATTTTATAATCATGAAAATTGTTCTTTGTCTATTTTTTTAGTTCATTCAAAGCATGTTTATAATTGTAACTTTGATTCTTTTTTTGTGCAAAAATAGGACTTTTGATACATTTCTTGTTACATTTTCTAAAAAACAATTTCAATCATCAACTATAGCATTGATTCTAATGCATTTTCAAACAATAATAGGCTTCCCCATATGTTAAGTGGGATGGATGGCTGAGTGGTGTAGATATTCGACTGTCATCCAGACAGGCCCGTAGCCAGGTCAAAGTAAGCAGGGAGGCACCAATACCCAGCAAGAGGGCACCTTTACTTTTTTTTTATTTTTTCCTCTCTTTCTTCTTTTTTAAGCAGGGGGGCACTCCACACCTTTAAATGGGTACCTGACTTACGATGGGGATGTAAAGATGGCTGGGCATTGTGCTAACCACACAATCCGAGGTTACATAAACAGATGAATTCTAAACTTTATCTGCCCACGATGGTCGTTAGGCATTTTACAGAATGTTAAGCAATATTTTTTTTTATATTTAGATAATGATTAAGCTTACAATATGCTTTCACGTTGATGTACATTTTTTGTGAATTTTTCAAAATTGTCATGTTGTAGTGATTTTCTTTCCCTCGACTAATCTTATGAAAAGCAAATGTTTAAAACAAAATAGTGAAAAAAATTGAGTGCTGTCTATGGGTCATGTGTATGTGATGTAAGTTCAAAGCTTATATGTGCTGGACTTTTTACAAGCACATAACCTTTTTATTTTCTAAGATGTACTAATAAATTAAGTATCCACATTCATAGAACAATGAGTTCTTTTCAATAAAATAAAACTACGTATAAGAAGTCAGTTTGAAAAATCAGTGGGACTACCTTATTTTCATTTTTTTACCCTTAACCGATGTGGTCATTTTGGGGGGAACATACATGTTCTTTCTGTGGACCTATAGACTTGGTGGCTCTCATCTCCTCCCCAAGTCAGCTGTGAATATTTTTCCATGTGAGTTCACCATCGACTTTGCTATCCAGCCACCCAATACATATAACTTACCATAAATTTACAACATTTATAAATTAATTTATTCCACTACAGTTTTATCAGTTTCTTTTTAAACAGACATATACAGTGGGTATTCGGTTAACGAACTGTTCTGACAGCGAACAAATCGGACAACAAATACTTTCAGGAAAGATTTTTGTGTTCGGACAACGAACAAAATTCGGATAACGAACAAAAACGAATTCTAACAAAAACGTCTTGGCTCTCGGAACACCCGACATCAGTTTGACCTGAAAATGGAGGTGCACGTGCGCTGACACCGTACGACGCGTAGGGTAGTGTGCGATGAGTCAATAGTGTATCATACATGTGTAGTTGGTTTATGTCCTTGCGATTTTCGTATGTGCTTCTCTAAACGCCTTATAAAAAACCCCTGAAAATTTGACAATATTATGGGACCTGAAAGGAGTGGAGTGTTAAGAACTGTGCTCACCATAAAAATCAAGCAAGAGATTATAACTAAAGTAGAGAGTGGACAAATAATGACTGATGTTACCAGGCAGTACGGCTTGAACAGGTCTACTGTAGGCACAATCCTAGCTAAAAAAGATAACAAGAAGACTCAAGCCGCTAAAAAAAAAAAGTAAAGTTCCCTTAGCCCTAAAGGGCCATCGGGGCAGATGAAGTGTAGAAGTCATTTGTTTCTATAACCTCGGCAACTTAAAGTCAGGTACCCATTTAAAGCTGGGTGGACTTGTGGGATGACTTTGAAACAAATTTCACCTGGAAAAATTCCCCATGGTTCTCACCGAGGATCGAACCCAGGACTCTCAGGTTGACAGTCGAGTATCTACACCACCTGGCCATCCGCCCCACTCAAGCTGCTAAAGGAGTAACGAAAATTACATCTGAGAAGCAAAAAAAAAAGTGTCATCCATGATAAAATCGAGAGTTTGCTTTTAGTTTGGATAAATGAACGGGAGATGAAAAGAGATGTAACTAGTAGGGCCATCATTCAAGAGAAGGTTAGAGAAATTTTTGAGAAATTGAAAGAACAAACTCCAGGCTCGTCCTCCTAAAATCTAGAATTCATGGCTACCACTGGCTGGTTTACAAAATTTAAAAGGAGATCTGGCATTAAACAAGCTGGTGTCAATAGGGTTGCTGATCTCCACAACGACATTGCTATCAATCATTTCCTGAAAGTCCTGAAGGAGAGAGAAAAACAACCGACATTGGACATGTTCTTTAACGCCCAAATAAAAGAAAAAGAACTGATTAATAAGCAAGACTGTATGTATGTATCATGTTTGTAATAAATAAACTTATTAAGACATTATTATTGTACATGACAATTTTTTTAAATTTAATTATTAGGATCTCCAGAACGAATTATTCGAATTTCCATTAACATATATGGTAAATCCATGTTCGGTTAACGAACGATTCGGATAGCGAACATAATTGTGGAACGGATTAAGTTCGTTAACCGAATACCCACTGTATATTTATTTTTACTTTTTAAAATCTATTTTCTGTTCTGGTGACTTTATCATAACTGGTGATCTCTAAACTATTTTACTTTTTTCTGTTTACTTTAACTTCCATATTATTTACATGTATTATATATCTTTAATGTTTCAGGCACTCATTATCTTTTGTTGGACTCTGTAGCGACTTCGGCCAGCATGTACCGTCCTCTTGCTCAGGAAATCTTCTGGGAACCTCAAATATCTTTCTCTGATCTTGATATTGACCCACCTTCTTATGTTGAAAAATACAAAACCAAGGTTTGATCAGAAGTCTATTTGGACAATTTTTATTATTGTGATTAGTACATAACTTTAATATACATCCACAAATGTATTTGTATACAAGTTTGTGTTAATTGTTTCATAAACCAAAATTTCTATTTCTATTTATTTCGCAGATAATAAAATAGAATAGGCATTTTTTGTTATCATTAACCATGAAAAAAGTGCATTTTTAGATTGATTCTCTCATTTGACTTTTCTTCCAGTGGTCTGGTCTAGCTAATAACTTACCCAGAAATGTTCATCTATTAACAATGGAACAGTTTCGGCATACAGGACCTGTTCCTTCCTCATCTGGTGCTGTACCTTACCTCATTAGATTTGAACATTTTTATGAAAATGGTGAAGATCCTGTTTTATCAGTCCCTGTCTCTTTTGACATCCAGGTAGACATGTTCTAACTTTTTTTTACAGTTTAAAAGTTTATAAACCGAATGTCTCTCTATCCTGCTAATGGCTCATAATTAAAATATAAAGCAGGGTGTGAAAGAGAAAGCTCATATATTTTTAAAGTTATCAAAGGGAAAACTAATTAAACTTTCATTAAAAGTAGGTTATAGTTAAATTTATTTGGTTTTAACAGTTAAATCTTTTAAATTGTGGCGTCTATCTGAAGTTTACATCAATTAGTTTCTGTGTTACCTTGTATTCATTAAAAAATTGTCTTTGACACCAGTTATTTGTCCCAGATTGTACTAACTTGGATTCTTTATGCCAAGAAATCCCTCTTTGATTCTAGAAATTAAAAAATATTGACATAAAGGCTATATTTTTTAAATTATTACTACCATTATGAAATACTTTTTAAAACATAATTAAATTTGGCTAGAGATTTTAAACTTGATATTGGTATCTATGTTTACCTCACAAATAGAAAAAAGTAAAAGTACATAGAATTTTTCTAAATGTAGACAGACAAACAGGATTTCAGCTTAGGTAAAATCTGTTATTTTGCCTCAAAATTTAGGTCAAATGCCTTATCATTTCAATATAATTAAGAGTCACATATTTGCCAACTTACAATCACAGCAGAATGATACTTTAACTTGTTTATGCTGATAGTATTAAAACTTGAATTTTTCATGAAATTCATATACATTCATACCTAGCTTAGCAGTGTTCCTCATTATTGGTGAAATTACTCAAGAAATAAATACTCATAAAACACTGCGAGGCCATCTGTGACCTGTCCACCCACATGTTTATTAACATTGGCCTTAAAAAAAAGAAATTAAATTTATTTGGGAAAATCCTTTCAGAAAATCTGTTTTTGCTGCTATTTTTATGATTTTTTTTTATATTTCCTTGTACAGAATATATTTTCACCATTCCAAATCACTGATGTCTATGAGCTTAGTCTTGGTGCTAATGTGAAAATTGAGGATGTGCATAGATTACAATGGAATACACAGTTGTCATCTAAACGTAAGTAGTGTTTACAACAGTAATGATGCGTTCATGTTACATATGACAGTAATGCCAATGGCAAATAAATAAAGCATATAAAATTATAATAGGCCTACTCAACATAACTCTACCGCCCTTGTTAAATTGCATTGCTCTGTGACTCAGTAAAAAAGACCATGACGGGTTCTCTCATTTGTATACAGTCATTGTACAGCTAACAATAAAATGCATATAACTACATTTACCTATTTATGATTACCTCAAAGCTGAAACATGTTCTATCTCAATGCTAAGGTTTTGCAGGGTACAGCTAATTCCAAATAATAGAATGCACCAACATCTATGCAGAAACTAAAGTTAGAGCTAGAGGGTTGAAAAAAATATAAAAATACAAGTTTATTTTTGTTGTGAATCTTTGTTTATTTTGAAATAAAGTCAGTCTTTAAGCTGTTGCAAAACTGTAACTATAAATTTGTGTCACCTAGTACTGAAAACTCTGACATCCCAACCTCAAGACCCACATCATGGACAGTGGGACTAGACCATCGAGAATCACATATAGTTGTAATGTTTGTTAAATGCATTCATTTTATCCAGTAGTTTGTGAGTTTTTAATGACTTTAGATGAAAAAACAAATTACACAATATAATTTAACATGAAAGCATTTAAAGAACTGGAACAACCAGAAAAGCGAAGTCAAATTATTTTTATTTCGATTAACTTCATTTAAAAATTTTCCTTTCCTGGCCTTCAAAGCTGCAAATCTGCCAATCACTGCATTAATATAAACCATATTACTTTCAATGGATAACAGAGCAAGATCAGAAGGCCTTGACTGTCCCATAGTCAGCCAGGTCGTTTTTTTTTATCCGTTTCAGTTTTGAAAAGCTCCTCTCAATGAAGCTACAAAAAACAGACAGAAATAATTGCAGGCTTAGTGAGAGTGTTGGCAGAGATTCTAAGGGGCCGTCCATAAAGTACGTCACGCTCCAAGGGGGGGGGGATGGAGAGGGGGTGTAAGAAAGTGTGACGGGGGGGGGGGGGGGTCGGCCAAGTGTGACGTCACATTTATATATTTTTTTATTCTATTTCTAATTTAATAATTTTGTTTTTTTTTTTAGTAAAACTGAGTAGTTTTACAAATAATTTTCAAAAATTTTTTGAAACACTTGAATTACTTTTATGTCAAAATAGCATGAAATGCATATATTTTCATGGTGTTCTGATCAACCATTGTTTCTCAAAGCAATTGTCAACATCTCTTTACATGGGTCTCTTTACATGGGTCGGCTGGACATGAGAAACGACATATACAGAAATATTAGAACATTAGACCAATTAACTGAGCAACTTAACACTGACAGATTCCATGTCAGCCGGAGCACCGTTTACACTCGATTGTTGCCAAGACGAAGTTCACATAATAGAAGGGAAAAGATGTTTCCACAGTACCAGTCAAGCTAATCTGATCTCAGAACGATTCCCACTCCAAACACATGGATGGATGGACATTTTAGAGGAATTATCATCAGTGCTCAGACCTAACGAAGTGTGCTTCAATAGTCAAGATGATAAAGTACGAGTTCCAATAGAATTGACCGCAGCAAATAAACAGGCACCATTGCTAATGCATGTGGAATCTTGTGTCAGTTTACCAGACCACGATTGGGTTGTTGCAGCTATACACAAACTTATCCCATCTTTTTATGCTGGAATTCGCATTGAAAAAGATGGACTCGGAAAACCGGAAGTTGTATGCTATTCAGGTCCAACACACATAGCAATACGATCAGGGAAGCATTCTTCATCTACTGCTTTTGCTCATGGCTTAGACTTTGAATACTATTGGATTTGGATGAATTCTATGAAATAACAAAATATAAAAGAGACATTGTGATAAAACCTATTATCAGTGATTTCAGTTAAACTCTTTTTAAAAAGTTAAATAGAAAGTTTAACTTTTTTTTTTTTAAATTTAGTTAAATCATCAGTTTAACTACATTTTTTTAGCTATAACTAAAAAAGTTTAACTAAAATATTGTAACTAAAAATATTTCCTTTTCATTTATTGAATATTTCGGAAAAATTCAAATTATCATGTGAAAATTTTGTCTTTTGCCTTTTCTTATTCATAAAATTTCTTTATTTAACGTCTTTGGTTTTTGCATTTCCTTCTACACTTTGGGCGCGTTGTTTCGATCAACCAGCGTAACAGTGGGTTTTTTCATGATGTATCAGGATTTTTACGAGTTGGTTGATTTCAAAACGGCTGACATAATGAACAAATTTTCACACTTTAAACAAAAAGAACAAATTTTCAATCAGTTCTATTATCAATGTTTTTGGAAGACATGATGACTTACTGTAGAGCGCAGCGGATTTAATAAATTTTGTGCAAAAATAGTCCCAGGATATGTTATACGTAGTCGACGTACGCTTGCTAGAAGAGTTACAGAACTTTATGAAGAACAAAAAATATTTTAATCGACGAATTAAAAAAAAATTTATTTCATGTAGGCTACAGCAGATTTATGGAGCAGCCATAACAGAGGTTTTCTTAGTATGACAGTTCATTAAGTTAATCCAAATAACTTGGATCGAGTGTCAGGCACGCTTGTATGCAGACGTTTTGAAAATAAACACACAGGAGCAAGAATTGCACAAAAAGTTGTGGGCATATTGAATGAATTTGGTATCACAGAGAAAGTTGTAAACTTAATTACTGATAATGCTTCAAATATGATAAAAATCATTTAAACTACTGCCTGAAGTATGTTCGGATTATGAAATCTCACAAACTGTTGCTGGGGAAAATAATTTTGATATATTGGATGTATCTACACTTAGTCAGGCTGCAGATAATGATAATGACTTAATGGAGATGAGTTACCTAAATCTGTTTTAAATAAATTGCTACAACACAAGAGACGTGCCAACCACACTCTTAACCTTGTAGTAGCAGTTGATAGCTTTAAAGCTCGAGAAAATATAAAAGAATGTATGATACAGCAATGAGTAATGTGCAAGCTACTTCTAATGATGTGCATCACATCACAAAATATGCTGATATTGCAGAAGAGGAAGCTGGTGTAACATTTCTGAACCTAACATGTACACGTTGGAGTTCGAGCTACCTTTTGGTGCAATGTATTTTTGATATTGGAATTGAAAAAGTTCGTCAGTGTCAACACAAAATGCTTTTAGAACCAATTTCAGAAGATATGATCTTTTTGGAATCATATGTGGGAGTTATGAAACTAGTGGTAATGGCAATGGATATGCTGCAAAGTGAAAATGACAGTTTTATTGGTATGGTTACTCCAACTATTAAGGGTTGTTATATACAAGTTGAAATGTATGAAGGAAAAATTAATTGTGCCATTAATTAATGTGCTTATAAATGGTTTAGAAACAGTTATGCTCCTACCAAAATTTAAATTAAATTATCTACACCCAAATGAGAGATTTCAAAGAAAGAACTACTCATACATACTGTACAACACATGACAACTTCCGAACTAGAGCCAATGGAAGCTCAAGGTGGAACACATGCACTTTGTCATTAGATGTACAAGATGATTTATACAGTTACATGCATGAAGATCGACAGCCATCAAATACAGTTGAAATTGTCAGTGAGTCAAACTTTATTTAAGAAACCCTTCCTCAGAAAATTCTTCATTGCTTTCATATCCACGATTGGCTGCTGTATTTTGTAGATACAATGCAACTCTTCCCAGAAGTGCAGCCGTTGAACGACTTTTTAGTGTTGCGGGCCACATTTTAACATCTAGAAGGTGTTAAATGTCCGATGTTCTTTTTGATGAATCAGTTTTTCTTAGATATAAATCAAAAAGCTAGTTTGAAAGTTGAAATTGTTATAAATCTTTTGAAAATGTTAACATTATAAACAAAATGATTAATGTGAATAATATTGATATTTTCATTAATTTACCTATTTATTGCTTATTAAACCTTTAAAATTTTCATTAAAAAATATGTTTGTTAAAATTCACTTAAATTAAAAAGTTAGTTCAAAAAAGTTAAACTAAAAAATAAAAGTTTTAGTTAAAAGTTAATCTTTTGATAAAAAGTTAGTTAACTGATAGTTTAACTACTTTTTACTGCCCATCACTGCCTATTATACAGTGAATGGAGGGCCAAATGAAAATCCTTGCTTTCAAAAAGTAACTGAAGTTGCAATCCATCACTTCGTTAAAAATAATCTTGATGCCGTATTCCTGGCAAACAATGCACCAGGAAGAAGTGTTTTTAATCGCTTGGAATGTCGAATGGCTCCATTAAGCAGAGAACTGTCTAGTGTCATATTGCCAAATGAACATTATGGCAGTTACCTTGATTCGCAGGGCTGAACAATCAATGAGGATTTGGAAAGAACAAACTTCAGGTTTGCAGGTGAAACTTTAGCTGAAATCTATCGCATGTGATTGTTGACCGATTTCCAACAGTTGCAGAATATATCAACCCTGAGAAATCTAAATTGGACGCAGCAGGGGAAGGATCAGGAATGCTTTGACCATCATGTTCGCACCAGCTAATAAATCACTCAAATTGTAGATGTCAGGACATAAAATGTTGCGACAAAGCTCATAGTTCAACGTTTTACCTTCGAGATTCTTTCCTCCTCCAATCCAAATCAACCAAACAACTGATGGACTCAGAGCTTCAGAAATAGCAGATGCAGATGCTCATAAATTTCCTTTATTGTTTGTGGCACAAACTCTCAAATTTGATGACATTATGCCAAGATCAATAGGAGTTTTTAAAGTGCAACCATATGATCTTTATTGTCCATCTTTGCAGACCAGCTTAAATGATCGAATTTGCAAAGTGTGTCACTTTTACTTTGCCTCACAAACAATGTTGAAGAAACATACAGGACAACACAGTTCTCTGGCGCAGGAGAATGTTCCAATCCAAAATTTTACAGAATCAACTCAGTTAAAACACATCCGTCGTTTGGGAATCGCTGCTAGAAGGCAAAGAGAACTAATGGCAATTATTGGCAGAATGGAAAAAGCACATTAAGAGGATGTTGAATGGCTAAATGAGGATGAAGTTGATCTGTCTGCAATTATCTTTTCAGGAAACGATGATGGGGAAAGATTTATGTCAGTTGTAACTATGGATGAACATATCACTTCACCATGGATGGATGTCTAGTGCAGGCTTGTGGAGCCGGGAGCCGCTACTTTTTGCTGGAGCCGGAGCCGAAAAAATCTGGCGGCTCCACGGCTCCCAAATGTTGTTTTTTTTTTACAGCAGAATTTTTTTTTAGCTTTATAATTGCAAATTTGTTTGATTGTTTGCCTCCTACAATTTTTACGAACGTCACAACAGTAACAGCATTTAAATGATAGCGTGCAATCACATCACAACAAGAAATCTTTAATGGGGAATCGTTTTGTGTTCGTTTTAAATCTTGTTTACCCTCCGAATTTTTTTTAATGGCATGTTATTTTGTTATATATAAAGTTAAAACAGTTCTATTTCATAGAAAATTGTATCAATCATTTAAAATAAATGTTTACTACGACGACAAATAGAACGCGTCGTTTCGTATTATTATTTGACCGCAAATTTGTAATACACTAAAAACAAAATGGTCGCTTTCTGTATTTAACAGTTTTATTATAAACATAATATCTGAAATAGAGTAGATAAATTTATAAGGCTGTGGCTATTCGGACCCGGGTCCCAATAAAATCCGATTGTTATTCGGACCCGTGGCAAATATGCATTAAGCTTAGCTATATTTAAACTTTATTAGACGGAACCCGAAAAAATAATAATACAGAGTCCACTTAGTGGAACCCTAGACACTGAGTAACGATTAAATCATACAATTCAAACAATTATAAAAAAATAAACAAAAAACAATAATAAAGTTTATGTATAGCTAAGCTAAGTGCATATTTGCCACGGGTCCGAATAACAATCAGACTTTACTGGGACGGGGTCCGGAAAAAAATCGGAGTTAATTGGTACCCGGGTCCGAATAGTCACTTCGAATTTATAAATAATAAATATAAATACTGAAGTCTTTAAAATATTTTAAATAATGTATCATTTTACTATTTGCTAATTTGATCATTGAAATAACTTTTTATTACTTATGAAAATGGCGACTAGTGAAACCTCGAAAATAATGATATGATTCTGGATGCACTGAAATGGTTTGTCTTTAGTAAAACCCACATGCATATATTTTTCAAGTTCATGACTATGGGGGTGAACGCGGCAAAATTTGCATATCTTTTTATCAGCAGCATGTTTGCTGGCGCAATTATAAATTTTTTGTCTCGTGTGATACTATCTTAATAGGGAGCCGGAGCCGTCAAATTTGTGGGAGCCGGAGCCGGAAAAAAATTTGACGGCTCCGCAAGCCTGGTCTAGTGAATATTTCTTTTAATTAAACGTAATTCACAGGTCCACTATAAACATATTCAATATAGCACAAAAACTGCTCACATCTATATACATAATCAGCTAACATAGACGGTGGTTCGACAGACCTACACACCGTGCGATGTAAAGTATGCTCATGGCAATAAAAGCCGCATGTCTGTACCAGAGATGAGCGGACAGCGGACGCGTCCGCATGCGGACGCAGATCCGCAGACTTTTCCGAATCCGTGGACTGACAGCGGACGCTTCGTAAGGGTAAGTTGCGGACTCGCGGACTGACGCGGATCTTCTTTAGCGTTACCATAAAAAATTTCAAGTCATTTAAACAACTAAATTTCAGCTATGCGGACGCGCGGACTGGTCCGCAGACCAATGTTGTAAGATTCTGCGGACGCGGATCATTGATAGAAATCCGCGGACGGACGCGGACGCTAAATTTCAAGATCCGCACACCTCTGGTCTGTACGTTAAAAATACACTGCACCGTACGGGTTGAAAGCTTACATCGCTAAAAAAAAGTCACACCTTTGCGGAGTTTAAAAAAAAAAGCGCGTGTCATCGACCGTCTGTATAAAAATTGTCTGGGGAATTCCAAAATTATAGAAACTAAAAGATACAATGTATGTTAGATGAGAGTATGTTTGGTGCGCATTTTGCTCATCAAATGAATTTTTCTTGAATAAAAATGAAATGCTGCGGAATTCTAAACACAAGGATTTCTTATTAATGAATTAAGATTTTAAAACAATATTGAGTAGTGTGCGCAAATTATGTTTAATAGTCGGGGGTTGTTTTTGTTAAGCTTCTGTACCCATAATGAGGATTATTTTCTTTGGTATGAATTATATAAAAAGCTATTTTTTGTACATAGACTGATTGTTAACGCGCTCAAATATATATTAACGAGTTGGTTGGGATAGGTGTGGGAATAAATCAAATGGTTGCAGAAAGGGGGGGGGTCAAGCAGATGATTCAAGTTGAAACACCGCTAATTTTCTAACCTCACGTCTCTCTTTTTTTTTAAATACGTCATGTTGAACATGATAAATTATAAAATTATATAAAAAAAGAACTGTTGGAATGGGGGTGTAGGGTTGGGAAAGGAGTGTTTAACGGGGGGAGAGAGAGGGAGAGGTGTCACGTTGTAATGTTAACAGGGTGAACATGCAGTTATACTAAATACCCCTTTTTGTAATTTTGTACATTGAGACCCACTGCGATTTGGGCATGTCTTGAGTGGAAGGGGGGTGGCGGGCGGGGGAGGGAGGGAAGGATGGGTGTGGGGCAAGTGAAAGAGAATTGATACATTATTAAAGAAAATAACTATTGAGAAAGAGTCCTTTAAATATTATGAATGAATTAAGATTAGTCAATGATATGGTGTTGTGAGCGCATCACCATTTTCAACTCCAACTGCGTGCCAAATAGCCGGGTACCGGGCCTGTTCAGCTAGTTATATGATAAACATCATTTATCTGCTACCTATTCATTTACAATGGGTAGGTCAGCTTTGAGATAATCTTCCGATTATCTATCTATCTATCTATCTATCTATCTATCTATCTATCTATCTATCTATATCTATATATATCTTCAAAGCAAACAAGACACGTTCGACAACTCGCGTTGCTTACCAGCCTGAAAGACTATTTATAGATTTGTGGAATTCCCAAAACCGTCACAGCAAGCACGTTGTTTTTTTTTTTTTATTATTTTAATTTCTTATATGACGTTTTGGATTTTTTTATTTTGTAAAACTCAGAAATCACCATTAATATTTTTGACTCCACGTTGGATAACACTCTGGACCAGTGTTTCCTCAAACTTTTCACCGCCACGTACCCCCCTCCCCTATTTTTTTTTTTGGTAATACAAGATACTCCTCGTGGGGAAAAAAATGCACACTTTATTAACAACACAAAAAAAATCTTCCTTTTTATATTAAACAAATGAAAAAAAAACAAAAAAAAAAGATTCATAATAAGATTAATCATGTTGAGACAACAGATGATCATAATTTGTTTCTTTGAGAAATCAATTCTACACCCAAATGCCTTTTATTATAAAGTCGGTTTAGCATTTTTCCTCGAGATAGCCAACGAACATCAGTATGAGAAAGAAGTTGAGTTTGACTACTGCCCTTTTCTTGACACAATGTTACACAATGTTCAAGGGACAGCAGCTTTGAATGTAGTCAATGATTTTCACGCTTTCATCCAGAACGTCCTGTACTTCAGTGGGCATCATACTTGTTGCCAAAGTATTTCTGTGTATACAACAATATGTGGATATGACATTAGGGGCAACATTCTGAATTCTTACGAGTCTTGTATTAATTCAGACCATACTTTCTGCTCCATTATTGATTATTTCAACACATCTATTTCAATCAATTTTTGTTATCTAGCTTAAGTGTATTCATAATATTTAAAATCTTCTGTATGACCTGATAAAGACTGGCAAGATAAAAGTCGTCATGAATTTCTTTACCGTGCGCATCTTTCCGTCATTTTGTTTATCCGTAGCCGATGTTCGCGGCAATGATATACACAAGTTACTTTTCCTATTATTTATTGTTATATTTACGGTTTGGATTTCCCTTCAGCGCAGTTCCCTGCCAATCTCTTCACGTTTTTCATTTTTATAAAAATCAGAGAAAAGCTCTTATAAAGTCTATTACCATGGGACCAATTTATTCAGAAATTATTTTCTGCTTTTTAGTACGCAAGAAAAACGTTGTTTTTTATAAAATATTTTTTTATAATGTAATTTTTATTTTCTACTTTTTAGTTAAAAATAAACAGATTTTTGTCATCGGAATAGTGCATTCTGGGTATGGGTAACCCGTCGCGTGCAGTCTGGCGGATTATTTCAAGAGTCATCCAATCAAACAATTCGTTTTAATATAACTAGGTCGATAGTAGTTAGTTTCTAGCAGAGATTTCTTCTACTGAGGCTATTTTTAGATTTAAAGAGCCAGCTAGTTGAAATCAGGTCACCGTACTGTAAACATTGGTATTAAACATGCCACCTCAAATAGTTCGATAAAAATTATGTCGTTATGGGCGATTTTATGACTTTTTTTTGTAACTTTGTAGGATGCACACATCAAAAATATTTTTTTTAAAAGTAATTTAGATTAATTAGAGATATTAATTGTGTATATAATATGATAGCTAACATGTTTAAGTACCTAAAAATGCAAGAAAAAAAAAGTCCATATTTTTTTACATATTTACAGTGCTATTCCCGCTTCAGGCGCAGTAGAGTATTCTTTCTTCAGCCACGATAATTTTACATATTTAATTGTGTTTATTAAGAAACTCATCAAATCATAATGAAATAGTAAGAATATTGCATTGTCATCGGGTTATGAGTTATATTGAAAGTTTCAGAGCTATAACTTATCGGAAAGTGGTCTAAAATTGGATTGCAAAATTCCGCGGACAGACAAGTGAAGTTAAGAAAAAACGTAAAATAAACAAGAGAATAAAAAGGCTTTAACTTAGTATTCTAAAAGTAGCAAAAATTATACAGGATACTTAAACTACACAGAGAAATATTATAAATGGCAGAAAGATAAAATGATCGCCGAAGACATGGATTTACAAAATATAAAAAACACAGAGATAACACGACACATGTTCAAATTTAAAAAAAAATGTTCGTATTCTAATGTGATCTAATACAGTTCGGTTACTAAGCTGTTCAACTTTGAAAGCGTTTGGATTTCGAAAAAAATATTTGCGCCACAGCTTACTGTCATAATTTATCCCGAACAAGTATTTTAACCCGTCGAACGACGGGTGGAATTTTCTATTTTTTATAATTTTTTTTTAAATATTGTAGACACAAAAACAAAATAGCCTTCCCAATATATCTTAATACATAATCACAATAGATAACAGACGGCCATTTTTTGAACAGCAAGGCTCGTCCATTTTTCAATACAATTAAACTCAGCTGTCAACAACCAATTAAACAGCCACAAAACAATTGTAAGCGAGTGATGAACGGCAACTCAAACTACAAACAGTCTGCTTACTTATAGACTCATTAACGTTTAAATTAAGTTTTTTGTTCCCTCATTTTATTAAATATTTACTTTAAAATACCCATTTATTTAATATCTACTTAAAAATTCCATTTTATTAAATATTTTCTTTAAAATACTATTTTATTAAATAAGTGTTTTAAGACCGTTGAACGACGGGTGGAATTTAAATTTTGCGACTATATTTCGTGGTGTTGATCCTCTTCCGGGTCGTAAGCAAGTCACGTGATTACTTTATCAAATACTATTGGTGGAACAGAAACACACACTTGCCTTTTATAAAGTAGATAATCTGTAAAGGTTGAAAGGAAAAATATAATTGTTACGGCAAAACTTTTTCATTGTTAAAAATCGGTCTTAGAACAAAAAATATTTCGATAATTTAATGATGTCTTACCTAAACTTGAGGTAACGGGGGGGGGGCATGACTCCCCTAAATCCGCCCCTGCACTGCTGTTTAAAAAAAATATTGCGTTTATTTATTCTTAAGGCTTGTCATTTTGTTTCTTTTTTTTAGATATTCAAGAAGTTCGACATCTAGATGGTACAAAAGTAACTTTGAAACCAATGGAAATTGTAACATTACAAGCCAATATTTTTCTTTAAAAATTGTTTAATACCTTTTGTTTTATGTAAATGTGTTAAGTAATTGTTAATTCTTAAGTTTAATGACTTTCAAAAATTCAGGATATATTTATGCTTTGCACAATACTGTATTGAATTTTTAAAATTGTGATTATTTTGATAATATTTGAAAGTATTAAAATGTTTTCTTTCTTTTCTTATGTTAACAATTTCTTTAATCTTATTTTTTTTTTTAAAATCATAAATGTTTTATATTATTAATAAAAATTGTTTTATTATAAATTTTACATGGGTATATTTTTCCTTATTTATTTTTAAATATTATTTTGCAGTTTTTAGTCTTACAGCAACAGGGTCGTAAGTACCGTATTTCCCCATGTATAGCCACCCCTTTTTTCCAAAATTTTCAAGCCCATGGGGAAATAGGTTTTTGTTTTTTTGTTCAGCTTGGTATATTATTTAAAACTGCAATGACTTCATTTAAGCTATTTCTATCGAACAGGATGTCATCTTATATTTTTTACCTTTAAGAAATGAAGTTATACATTCGAAAAGTTGACGCAAAGAACGTAAAACACAAGTGAATTACCCTTTACAGTGAGATAATAAAACTGTTAAAGAATCAACATACATGTAGTTACGTATTTAGGTATATTTATGTGGCAACTGTCTTTTTATTTTTTCGTAAAGAAAACTTCCCTCTTAAATTAATAGTAGGTCTAGTTAAAAAAAATCCATATATACCTACTAATTTTGTCCTCAGCTCCGCTTCTTTACAACCCTTTCAACCCCTCCCCATCCCAATATGAAAGTCGATGAAGTAAAAAAAGGGGGGGGGGTGAATTAGTTGACTTATGTGTTTTTTTTTTTTACACTTTTGACTTTCTGTCTTGCTAAGGAAACTCTCTCTCTCTCTCTCTCTCTCTCTCTCACTCTCTCCGTGAAACTGCGGGCTGAGACTTACTCTTAGAGCCCGTGAGATCAGACTGTGTCTCTCAACATCTGGTGACTGCCATAGAGCCCAAAGGCCAGCAAGCTTCCGGACAGGTCCTCTCTGTGGTCCGCCAGTCCGGGGCACTCAAAAGCAAATGATCTACGGTTTTCACCACCTCTCTGCAGTGTCTGCAAAGGATGTCGACATTGGGCCTCAACCTCCCAAAGTACGCGCCAATAGGACAGTGCCCAGTACGGAACTGGGCAATTAGCGCCTGCTCGACTCTCCTAAGCTGCCACCACGGGTCGGTTTTGGACGGCCGCTCTAGAAACTTTCGGACATTTCTTCCATTCACCCCATTGTCCCAGCTCGAGAACCACTTCGATTGTCCAAAGAAATAGATCTTGGCACGCGCTGCCTCGAATGATCTCTTTCGTGCACTCAGGGGCAGCGCTATGGGATCTGTCGACTATTGGATTGCCTTGGCAATGCAGTCTGCCCGTTTATTTCCAGGCACATCCACATGCCCGGGAACCCATTAAAGGGTCACATGCACATAATGTTGGGACGCAAGACCCTGTATTGCCATCAGCATGGCTTCCAGCAGAAGCGCCATTCTCCCGTCCCTTTTACAGCTTGGAGAACAGAGAGCACGTCAGTGAAGATGACAATGTCTGTAGCAGGCAAAGTACCCTCACCAATTAGCTCTCCTATGTGGTCCACTGCCTCAGTAATGGCTGTCATCTCTGCCTCGTAAGCACAGAGCGACCCACATAGGCCAGCATGGTCTTTCACAAAGCCAGTTTGCGGAAGAGTGATGTGGACCCCAAACGAGGAGCTTGTCCGACCATCAATACTGGTTACAGAAGCATCAGTATAGGCCAGTATAGCGTCCCCCGAATAGGTTCATCTCCAAAGCCACATCAGTGATGGTTCGGCGATCCTTTGCGTTCCCAGCATTGGTTTCGACCAGGGTCGTGCGTACCTCGGGCATGTAGAAAGCCTCGCCAGGAGGGACCCTAGAGACTGTCTCCAGCATTAGGCGGTCAGTCGGCAGCTTGATCTCGGAGGCAAGTCTTACTGCGTGGTGCATAAAAGACTGCGTCGAGAGCCGCTTCCTTTCCACCCAGCCATCGACCATCTCCCTTAGGACAGTGGTCTCCTCCTGCCGCTTAAACCGCTCATACGCAGTTATAACGGCCTGCTCTCTACGGATACCCAGAGTTGGCACATTTGCCATGATTTCCACCGCTGCTTTGGGTGCCGTTCGAAAAGTGCCTGTGATCAGTCGGAGAGCCTGGTTTTGCACAACATCTAGGGCCTCTAAAGAGGACTTAGACCCATAGACTTGCACTACCTGGCTATAATCTATCTGAGACCTTACTGCACCCATGTACAGTGACCTCAGGACATCTGCCACGACGCTCTGATTGAACTCTCTTATGTTTAACGAACCGAGACTGGGTCCCTTCGGGCTCGTGAAATGAAACATGCTGTGTCTCTCAACATCTGGAGACTGACATAGAGCCCGATGGCCAGCGAGTTTCCCGACTCGTCCAGTCTGAAAGCCTCCAGACGTGGACACTCAATCAGCAAATGATCTACCGTTTCCTCATCCTCACCGCAATGTCGACAACGTGAGTCGTATTCAGGTCTCATACTCCCAAAATAGGCGCCAATCGGACAATGCCCAGTGCGGAACTGGGCATCAGTGCCTGTTCGTCTCTCCGAAGCCTCCACCACGGGTCGGATTTAGAAGGTCGCTCCATATTCCTTCTTACCTCTCGCCCTGTGGTTCCTCTTTCCCAGTTCGAAAGCCATACAGTTTGTTCAAGGGTGCGTAACTTGGCGATGATGGACTCATAGGAGGCCCCATATGCAGTTTGCGATAAACTCCCAGAGGAGTCCATGCGGGTACCGGACTTTGCTAGGCCATCGGCCCTCTCGTTCCCGGGTAGGCCTGCGTGGCCCGGGATCCACTGTAGCGTCACTGCTACTCTGCGTTTGGTCATGAGTTGTTGGATAGCCCCCACCATGGCTTCCAATCGTTGCGGCCATTCCCCTCGCCCCACTATGGCTTGGAGAACAGCCTTAGAATCCGTCAGGATGACGACTTCCGACGGCGGAATCGCCCCATCCTCGATCCTCTTGTCAATGTGCGCCACCGCCTCTTTTATGGCTCTCATCTCTGCTTCTGCTGCACAGAGAAATCCACATGGCCCTGCAACGTCCTCACTGAAACCCGTTGTCTGGTGGACGATGTGAGCACCGTATCCGGACTTATCTTTGCCATCCTCACTGACGACCACGGAGCCATCAGTGTAGGCTAGGATCGCCCCTTCTTGATAGGACTCGATTGTCTTCCTAGCTGCCTCTTGCAGCGTCTCTAGCTGACTGCTTTTCGTTACCTTGGTGTCGATCAGACTCATGCGTACCTCAGGCATGTGGGACTCCATGCCGGGTGGAGACCGGGAGTGGGTCTTCAAACCTTCTCGTTCGGTCGGAAGCTTTGCGTCCTCCGTCAACTTCGTTGCACAGTGCATGAATGACTTCATCGTAAGCCTCTTTCCTTCCTTCCAGTTATCGACCAGTTCCCTGTGGACAGTGGTCTCCTCCAGCCGTTTGAACCTCTCGAAAGTGGTCAGGACGGCTCTGTCCCTGCGTGTATTGAGAGGTGCTACATTTGCCATGATTTCTACCGCGGCGGTAGGAGTTGTTCGGAGTGTGCCGGTTATTAGGCGAAGAGCTTGGTTCTGCACTTTGTCCAGGACCTCTAGTGACGATCGAGACCCGTACACTTGTGCTACCATGCTGTAATCGATCTGAGATCGGACTGCACCCATGTACAGTGACCTCAAGACATTTGCCCTTGCTCCCCAGGACGTGCTCGCCAGCTTCTTCACCATGTTCAGACTCTCAGAGGCCTTCCTTGAAACCTCAGAGATGTGCGCACAAAGGGTCAGTTTTCTGTCCAGTGTGACCCCCAAATACTTTGGCTTGTCTTCCCTTTCTATTGTCTCAACGTCAATTTTCAGCTGAAATGGCTCCTTAAGGATGTTGGTACCTAGTGTGAAGAGAGTATGGACTGTTTTTGAACAATTTATTTCTAGGCCCCACAGCCTAGAGTAGCAACTGACTGAAGCCAGGTCTTTCTGAGGGCTTTCTGAAGTACAGAGGCACTCTTTCCAGTCTTCCATATTGTGAGGTCATCCGCATATAGTAGGCTTTCACATCCTAGACAGTTCGGCAGGTCGTTGATAAAAGCCAGGAACAATGTACAACTCAAGGCTGAGCCCTGAGGTAGGCCTTGCTCTAACGTTCTTTTCCTCGACACACTGCTCCCAATGCGTGTCATGATAGTACGATTACTGAGGAAACTTCGCAACCATGTGTACATTTCAGCGCCGACACCTAAACGCTGCAGCTTAAGCAACAATCCTAGCCGCCAGATCCGGTCGTAGGCCTGTTTAAAGTCCAGGAAAACTACCGCTGCGGACTCACCTCTCTGGAAGCCGTCAGCTACCTTTTGGCATAATACAGTAACCTGGTCCATAGCACTCCTGCCTCTTCTGAAACCACCCTGACGAGGCGTAATCAATCCTTTCTCCTCAAAGAACCACATCAACCTTTTATTGACCATTCTCTCAGCTACTTTCCCGGCACATGATGTGAGGGAAATGGGCCTGTAGCTTTCCACAGAGCTTGCGCTCTTACCCTTCTTTAGTATTGGCACTATGACAGCCTCCCGCCACCTATTCGGGAGGTCCCCGGTTATCCATGTCCGGTTGACGAACTCGAGGAATTTGCTCCGTGCTCTGGTGCCCAAGTGACTGATCATCTCGTTACTGATTCCGTCACTTCCAGAAGCTTTGCCTAGTTTGCACTGTCTGATAGCATGATTTAGTTCACTGGTCGAGAATGGGAACTCGAACGTTTATCGATTTTCACCCTTTTTGCCAGCTCGTTCTCCGGTGCGACGGACTTTGTCCATGGCCTTCGACCACGTACTCTTCTTGTTTGACTTCCCCACTCCTGCAAAGTGCTTGTTCAGCACTTCGGCCTTTTTGTCATCGCTGACAATCGATCCTGAGCCCTTTTGCAGCGGGGCGGTGTTCCTAACCACCCCTGTTTGAGAGATCACTCAATAATTTCCATGCCTTCCGACCCTCCTTTAGATCAAGCTTAGCGCATGTATCCGACTATTTCTGCCGCTTGGCTTCGGCAGACGCCCTTTTGACCGTTTCCGACAGTCTATTGTACTCTCGGCGGGCTTCCGCCGTTTTCCTTCTGGTGACCCTTCTGCGAGCCACCTGTCTCTGTCTCACTAGCCTGGCCAGGGCTGTAGTCCAGAATGGTCTGAACTTTTGCTTCGCATTTGTCCTCGGGATCGTCCTTCGGGCAACCCCTAGAATCGCATTCTCCAGCTTTCCGTAACAAGCGTCGATGGTATCCGCGTTCACATCCACCCTCTCCAGGGCAGCATCCGTAGCTGCCTTGAAGGCGTCTCAATCTGCTTTTGCATATACCCAGTGCCTTTGAGTCGGCCCAGGGCGTTTCCCAACCGGAGCGAACACGGTCGAGACGAGAACGGGCTTATGATCACTTCCGACACAGTCGAGCACTCGGAAAGAGGTAGCGTCTACAATGTCTGCCGAGACCAACGTTAGGTCTGGCCTGGTCTCACTGCCATTGCTTATGTGAAGCAGCGTTGGTGGAGACTCATGATCCTGCAACCGTATCAGATTTGTGCTGTTACAAATCTCCTCTACCTTATGCCTAGCCGCATCGGTGCGCTCATAACCCCAAGCGGGTGACATGGCGTTAAAGTCACCAGCTACAATAGTGCCCGTCAAAGACTCAGCAAACCTCATGCTTAGCTCTGATTTGGGAGGATTGTACACATTTACACATGTATACTTTCTCCCATCCTTGTGGATTTTTAAAGTCAGGACGTCCGTCTTCCCGAAGCCTGTAGGCGAAACTCCTGGCATGGCAGATAGTGAGTTTCGAACAAGGGTGACAAGCCCTTGGCACTTGGTGCATCTACAGCGGTAAGCGGAGTACCCAGTTATGGTGCAGTTTCTTTTCCCAAGGAGACATTCTTGCGTGCTTGTTGGGTCCTTGCTGACAGAGCAATCAGAGGTGCCCAATGGCTGAGTTCGCCCCGGCTCAGCCGCCGTTGTTCTCACCAAACTTTCGCCGATAGAGCAGTCAGCTAGGTCTGGGGAGTTTGTTTGACTCGTGCCGACAGAGCAATCGGCCTTTGTCGTTCGCACCCTAGCGAAGAAGTCCGTAATTCTCGCGTATCCATTGTTCCTGGGGGGAACGTCCGCTTTTTTCGAACCCCTGCTTCCCCCCTGTTGCATGGGGAACGAGGACTACAGATGCCCATTTTTCGAAGCCGGCGCTGCCTCCCGAACACCGGTCGACGGAGCCTGTTTGGGTCTGCTCATACCCGGGGTATTTCGATTAGCTGTGACTTTCATATTTGTTTTTGGTGCCCCAACGGGGGGCGTTCTGGTGGGTCTGCCGTGGGCTTTTGTTTAGCTGGCCCTGCTGCCAGCTGAGACATGGTTTATCGCGGTTTGAGGGCCTGATCCCGGGCTCCTCGCACCTGGCCTCTGGAGGGCTGTCCTCCGTGTCTTACCACAATTCTTCGTCTGCTCGAGTCTTTTGTGGGGGCTTTGTGCTCGCCCCCCCCCTTACCTACAGTTGTTATTCGGTACGGGGTTCAGAGGGCTGGGCCTGCCCAGGCCCGAGCCTTATAGCATGTCCGATACGACCTTGATGGGATGGTCCATTATCACCTTATTTGCACTTTTATACTGTATGACTTTCGATCTGGGAAAGAGTAACTCTACACTGATCCTGGGCCCCTTCTCCACTGCCCAGGACCAGGGCGACAAGCATATGTAGCATGCGTTTATCACTTGCATTATGGTGTCCCCAGTGGGGACGAGTTGGGTATCTGACAGTAGAGCAGTGGCTCGGGTGCCACCAACTTTTGACTTGGGCCGAGCGGGGCCCGCTACCATCGGACTGATATTTCATTTCAATTGTTTGAGAGTGGGTTGGCATAGCTTTTTCTTAGAAGCCCCGACCTGCCTTCGAGGGGCGATGCTTGGTGCAATGCACAGCTTTCGGTAACAGTGTCGTCTACACCGGGACTCACTTCCCGTGCTCGTCTTGCAACGGGGTGCTTTTGCAGTTTCCTTCCCTTTCGGACTCTCTCAGCTTAGCCGATAACCCTAAGAGCCAGGTTATCGTTTCCACCCGGACCGCGAGGAGGTGCTGAGTTTTAAGGGCCTTAGGACAACGCAGACGTATTTCAAAGTCCGACGCTCCAGCGCCATCCATTTTCAGGGCTGGTTGAATCGGCCAAGGAAACTTTCGCATGCCATTTAATCGACATCTCTACTTTACCCTCGAGCAACCGTTACTTTTTAGTAAAATTACTTGTAAAAGTGACTTGCTACGGTGTGATTACTGCAAGCCACATCCTATGGTTTAAATATAGTAAACAAATGTTATAAAGACTCGCAGTGTAATCAATTGCATGTATACCAGATTTAGTCATGAATTAATAAATGAAAGCTGATTCAAAGGGAACCGCACTGAGATAATTAAAGAGTTATGACCTTCAAATCATTTTTTGCCAAGGGTCCCCGAAACTTAATCATTTATCACAAAAATGTTGAATAATGCGCAGTCTACTTGGGCGCGGGGCCAGATTGGGAGCAATCAGCATAAGGCTGGCCCTGGCAAAAAATAAGTACCACAACGCTGTAGTAAATTTGTTTCTGGAATAAACTGCACAGTTTCGATTTTAAGGAGCCCTTTAGAATTAATGTAGCACCTTTGGCCAGGGGCGAGGCGTGACTTATACAAGGGTGTTACCGGTCGATTATTGATATAACATTCTTTTACATACAATTCTTCTACCGATAACTTAATCATTACGTGCTAACTTAATCTACTTTGTAAATTACATATAGCAGGTATGTGACATGAAAATTGTATATTAGATAAATCACGTGTTCTAATGTATCAACGAAATGATCATTGGGAGAGCTTAAAATTGATATAATCCACTTGACAGTCAGTTACCTTTGAAAAAAGTTGTAAAGCTTTTAGTGGGGGATTTTCTTTTTACAATAGACAAAGAATAAATATTGAGTCACATATGGACTGAATGTCACTTAAACTATCATAACTTTGACGATATCAAATTAAAGTTTATTTAAAAATCTACAGAAATATACTATTTTTGATAAAAATATTCAGTATAACTGAATTTAAAAACTATTTGTAAAATTGCACAGAGTACGGATGGTCGGGCGGTGTAGAACGCTCGACTGTCAACCTGAGAAATGAGTAGTGCTTGTATAAATAAGAGAGAGTGTGTGTTATAAGACCTGATGATTTAAATCCATTATATATGTATATATATATATATAAACAGTAGAAGTCCATTAGTCCGGCATCCAACAGTCCGGAATGCCCGATAGTCCGGCATCACTCCAGAAAAATTTTGGTTTTCTCCAAAAGTGTGTCTTTAAAGCAAATAAAAACACTCGAGAGCTATTCGGAAGTTTTCGGGATAGTTCGGGATCATCCGGAAGCGCTTCTAATCGACGAGAATGGGCCTGAACAAGAACTAACTGATGAGAACATTATCAACATTGTAGTAAACCCTCAGCCTACTCAAAATCTTGAAGAAAGTGACTCAGATGCCGAAACAAAAGAAAAGGAACGAATCAACTGGGCAGAAGCTGCAGAATCACTAAATATGTTTATCTCTTTTGCTGAGGCTAGTAGTAGCTACAGTGCTTCAGAAATTATTGATTTCCATATCATTAGAAATAATTTTTATACTATATGCCAAAAGTCAAGAAAACAAATAGACATTCGAGGCTTTTTTAAATCTAAGTGAAATATGTTTTACAGTACGTGTACATACATTATATGAAATGTAAATTAAACTTTGTTGTATGTATTTGTAGTTTAATTATTAACATAATTGTTCTTATATTTACCGTCCGATAGACCGGAATTTTCGGTAGTCCGGCACCGAGCCGGTCCCGAACGTGCCGGGTTATCGGACTTCTACTGTATATATATTTATATATAAATAATATAAATATATATATATATATATATATATATATATATATATATATATATATATATATATATATATATATATATATATATATATATATATTAGGGCGTCCCAGAAATGCTCGAAAAAATTTTTTTTTTTTTAATCTTTGGTGTCTCAGCCCCTGAAATGTGTCTCTTGGGTACAATGAGTGAATTGGTGAAGTTGTAGCTCATTTGAACAACATTTAGAGGTCCCCCAAGAGCTTTTAAAATTCCAGTATTAGGCCAACATAAAAATCCAGATGAATTGTGGCTCAAATAATTTGCAGTTTTTGCATGCCATATATGAATAAAATGAAGTTTAAAAATACTTATATTTACCTCATGCTACCATTAACTAGAGTTGAAATTGTGTGATTCTTAATTAGAAAAACCTCCAACCCAAACATTTGTGCAGCGAGCAGAAGAAATTCCAAATAATCATCATGTGAATGACTGAGCTCAAGTTGACATTTGATAAATTCTTTAACCGAATCAGACAGGATTATCAAAGGGGCGGATCTGGCTTCGAGTGTGTGGTTTAATTCCGGTCATTTTTCTCGAAGCCTCTTAAAAAACAAAATCTCTGGTCCAGTGGATGATCCAAGACAAACATCGAATGCATCGGAAAGGAGTACTTCCAACATGTGATGACGGCATGCCATCCATAACAGATTACGTCCCAGGGCTACTTCTTCTAACAGAGTGCAAGCTCCATTGAGTCTTCCAGTATTGGAAGCCGTAGTGTCGAAGCACATGCCGATGACCATAGATTCGCACCTCCACGATTTGATATGTTCATATCATCAGCAGCTGCCCTTCCTGACCCGAACCCGGATGCTAACTTGGGAACACCAAAAAGCTTTGTAGTGCCATCGACAAGTGATGAGAGCAGGACAGGTAATCGATCGACGTTGTTGTTAACCTCTCCGGTAACATAGGGCAATAGCTTACCATCCCAATGAACAATTGATTTTGAGGGCATATAGTCTTCTTTTATACGTGCTGCAGCTTGTTGACGATGAAGCTTGCGATGACGATGCATTGTGCTCTTGGAAAATACTGTGTCAGATGTCGGAACACCAGCTTCGTTGATATCTGTTTTGTTCTTTGGAACATTCCTCATCGCTGGAGAAGTCTGCATCAAGTAGTTCTTTATCTATAGCATCCTGATCTGGAATATCATTATCTTTCTCATCATTGACATTATCATTTATGGTTCCTATCTGATCGCCACCCTGCACCAATGAATGTTTTCTTTTCTGTCGATTTTCTAATATTTTTTGTTTGCTTGTCAACATTGCCTATGAACATATTTCTTGCCGTCTTTTGATCCACCCAAAATGCCCACTCAAGCACAGGAATTTTTTACTGATTGTGGACATTTACAGTCTCCTCTATCCCTAACTCCTGCATCAAAACATTTACATGGGCAAATGTCAAATAACTTTTTGAAGGAATCGTACCCCTCTTGAAAAGTAACCGATGATCGCTTTATATCTGAATATTTCTCAAGTTCATGACCTATGGCTGTAAGTCTTTTTACTCGAACACTTATACTGGTAATGTCATTTGTAGGGATACTAGCCTGGTCATATGATTGTTTAACTTCATGCGCTAATGCGTGCACTTGTGAATGAAGGATATGATTGTATTGTTCCATTTTAAGCATCCACATATAAGGCTTGAAAACATCTTCACAGGTTGGAAGTTGTCACTTAGGCAATTCAGCTGCTGACCCAAAAAGAGAATGTAGAGTTGCACTTTTTGTAAAAGAACTCATATTCATAGGAGAACTAAATAAAATAATTGAAAAATTAATCAAAAATGAAATAAAACAACTATGCGTGATCCGATAATGAATACATAGTACAACAGTTATATTGAGAAAAAGATGGATGCAATGCTTATTCCAGTTTCTGAACTAATTAGTTATTCATAAAAAAGGTTACATAAGATAAAACACAAATTTTATATGCATATTATTTCTTTTTTGAATAACCTAGGTCACAAATTTAACATGTTCAGTCACAATCAGGAACGCGGTGTCCATGTTGCCTGTGTTGCCTGCGGTAACAGTCTTATAAACACCTTTAAAATACAGAGGGAAAACAGAAAACACAACAAATTTAAAAATTGGCATTCATAGCAATTTAAGTTGTTTTTGCCTCCTCTCATAGAGTCAAATGATAATTAGACCCATAAGCAAAAAGATTTGCCGATCTGAATTCGGGTTACACTTGTATATATATGTTTGACATTCATTGGCTGAACTAAGGGGAAAAAATCACACATAAATATGTTGCATACTGATGCCGATAGTGAGACCGGCAATTATTTGTAACCGCCAACTTTCTCACCAAAGAATTATTTAAATTAATTAAATTTTTAGCAATTCTTGCGAAAATTCTTCAGTCAACAGTTCGTTTTCTGATATAAAAGATATACGTAATAGTAACCAATATCAGAACAGAGTAACTGGATGTCATTGATGCCAATGAAATATTCACTTTTCTTAAAGTTAAAGGGGAAAAATACTTTCAATGACAAAGTGATAGAGTTATTCATACAAAAGAATTGACGTATATAGCTAAACTATAAGTAGTCATTGTAGTAGAGGTAGTTTAACATGTAATTATTAGGTTATTCTTAGAAGTATTGTATGTAAAAGAAAGTTTTATATCAATAATGACTGGTCACGCCTCGCCCGTGGTCACAATAAATATGGTTAAAATTTCGAACAAAAGTTGGGAGTAGTAAAACTATGTAGTTATCTAATATTTGTACATAATTCAGACAACTCAAATTATGAAGTTAACTCCAGTGAAGTAACATCAACAATGATTTAATACTTGAACATAAACTGACATAAAGGTGAATCCAGGAGGAGTACAATAGCAAACTGCAAATATGCATCCATCTACATCGATGCCCAAAGCTAGACTAACTATAAAACAAAGCATGTGCTCCTAACTGTCGGTTTAATATACGTCATTTGTACCAAATGACATATACACTAAAATCTACAATAAACTACAACACAAGATGGCGGAATGACGCCATAGCTTCTGCGGTGGGCGGAGCCTACCGAATTGCGTCATCAAGCTTAGGCCATACTATTTCTCCACATTCCTCCCCTCTACCTAAGCATGATGTAATCATGTAAAACCCAATACTAATGCCGACAAAAGGAAGCCACATGAAACAAAGTTCAATCATAGAACATATCAAAATAATCATAACAACCAAAATAAATTATACAATGATTCATCAAATCAATATTGCATAGAATTATAAATCAATACATGCAAACAATATAATAAATATCATCAATCATATATTTATGAACATATTGAATTAAATTAAAATTTATCATCATTTTTTTTCTTTTTCGTCACTGATATTTATTATTTTATTATCTTTTTTTTTCTATGTGACTTGTTTACTTTTTTTTTTCTTTTTTTTATGTCACTTATTATTCCATTCAATGTAATTATTTTTTTTTCATGTGACTTGTTTTTTTTTTTTTCATGTCACTAGTTATTTTTTTCAAGTGACTTCTCTTTTTTTTTATCATAATCATCAATTATTATTAAATATCATTATGTTATCATATAAACATATAATACATGTAACATAGACATTATGGTACACAGGATTTCTTACTGCCAGGACATAGGTTTGTTGAGAACTTATGCTCATTTTAAATGCAACGTGATAACGTGTCAGCAATAACGTTTTCTTTACCAGGTATAGCTTGGACAATAAAATTAATATCCTGCAGTAGGAGTGACCATCTGGCTACTTTATTATTCCCCAGCTTTTTGGAATTTATAAATGCCAGCGGCGCATGGTCAGTCCGAAGAATAAATTGGGCACCTAACAGATACCTTGCCAATTTTGTAATGCACCATGTGATGGCTAATACCTCCCTTTCTATTGTGGCATATCTTGTCTCTCGTGAGGTCAACTTACGACTGACATATAGCACTGGGTGTAACACACCATTGTGGCTCTGTAACAGGGCCCCCCTCCAATCGCAACGGCCGAGGCATCTGTGGCCAGAACGAATTGTTTACTTATGTCAGGTAACTTTAATATGGGCCCCTGAGCGAAGGCGGTTTTAATGATCTCCAGAGCCCGTTGACATTCATCCGACCTGATGATTTTGTTTGGCTCTCCCTTTTTAGTTAGATTAGCCAGAGGTTCCACTATATGAGCGAAATTCGGAATAAACTTCCGATAGAAATTACATAAACCCAAAAGACTGCGCACCTGTTTCTTTGATGACGGTTTTTCAATATTTAATATCTTTGACACTGATTCACCTATGGGTTTTATCTACATCGATGCCCAAAGCTAGACTAACTATAAAACAAAGCATGTGCTCCCAAATGTCGGTTTAATATACGTCATTTGTACCAAATGACATATACACTAAAATCTACAATAAACTACAACACAAGATGGCGGAATGACGCCATAGCTACTGCGGTGGGCGGAGCCTACCGAATTGCGTCGTCAAGCTTAGGCTATACTATTTCTCCACATAATTAATCGTTCATACTGATGTTGTTTTACAACATTCAAATACAACCTATAAAGGCGAAAGAGTAAAGAAATTTACAACAATATCACTATGCTGAGCAATTCAACAATTCAGTAGCAGTAGCCAGCAATTAAAAAAAAAACAAGTTAATTAACTCCCCTTGTGTAATCGCGGAAATAACGACGACTCACGGAAAAGGAAGAGAGGGTTGACAGGTGACGAGACTAATCAAACATTCTCGCTTGCTGAAGTTTTTTTTTTTGTTTTTTTTTTATCTCTGCAGAGTTGCCAACTGAGATATTTTATTACAAGTTCTATATTATTTGATCAATCTAAAAATCTATTTCAATAATAGATCTAGAATTTTATTTTGTTCAGTCAGATATAAATTTAGATTATTTCCTAATTTTTTTTTTATTTCGGCTAATTATAATATAGTTGTAAATATTTTTTTTTCGTGAGAAAGTTGGCAGTGGTTACCGCTCTCTCCGTAGGCAACACAATACAACATATTCATGTGTGATTTTTCCCCTTAGTTCAGCCAATGAAAGGTAAACGTGTATATACAAGTGTAGCCCGAATTCAGATCGGCAACATCTTTGCTTTTTATGTCAACTTATCATTTGACTCTATGAGAAAAGGCAAAAGTAGTGATCTTACTATAATATATATTGAATGTAAATATTGTTGACAACTAAAAATGCTTTAAATGCCCCTTTTTTATTTTTATTTGTTTTGTTTTTTCACTGCTTTTGTAATTGTTTGTAAGACTGTTGCCGCAGGCAACACGGGTAACATAAACGGCTCGCCACTGCCTTTATCATAAATTAATGTAGCACCTTTGGCCTAAGTAACACAGTGACGTAAGTCTAAAATGTCCAAGTTTTATTTTACTATTGCTACTTTGCTATGTAACAAACGTTTAGTTTGTGTCTTTTTTTTTGGATCCCGGGATAAAAGAAATTTCCCGTCAAGTGTTTAATAAGCCGAAATTCCTCATCGATTCTGTTATCTTAGGTGAGAGAACTAATGCCTATGGTACGGAAGTAGATATGGTACAGATGAAAGTAATGGTCGAAATTACATAGGGGTGGTAAAAATCTTAAGAAACGTGGTATCAACACTGTCTAAAACAGATTGTGCGTAAGTGATATCCTACTAATAAAGCAGCTATCTTGTCGTCCGTCCGTGTCGTCCGTCCGTGTGGCGAAGCCCGTCCGTGTGGGGAAGCCGTTCTATAAAAAAACGACCTCCGTAAAAGCCGTCGGCTGCGCATATGGCAGAAATAAATAAAACAAATTGTGGTCTTGCGTTGTTTCGATTCGATATTTCTTTTTGAAAAACCTACAGTTTTAAATAGTTTCTGTGGTTTTTTATTATGAAATGTAAAAGTCCTAAATATTAAATAATAATATATAATATCATTCAAATTATTGTAGTTTTTATTACAACAGACAGCATTTTAACGTCGTCAAACGTAAACAATAACTATGTCACTAGCGAGCGCGTTCATAAATAAAGTTCTTTTAAAAAGTCAATATAATATTAAAAAAAAAAGAAATTCAGCAAATTTCTATACAAATTAAGTCACTATCTACGTTTTTGAAAACAAAACTTCTGCATCCGAAGGTACACAATTTGTATTAATTTAAATGTATACTATTTGTAAATATATCATTGCTAATATAAAGTGGGAGGTATATCACAGGGTATTCCCTGTGACAGTGCACCTAATGGATGATCATGTTGAACGAAAGTGAGACGTAAAACGTAATTTGTGACGTATGAAATGTAGATCATTTCTGCACATTAGGAAGGTGGCATAAATCAGCACCTAATTTACCTAATTAAATTAATTACATTAATTAAATTGATTAGGAAGGGGTTTCACATTACACCTAGAATTCCCGGGCAACGCCGGGCTTAATATCTAGTCTGTAACATAATCTCAACAGCTATGGCAGGTATGGCCAGATATTTTTCAGCCATATAGGTGCAAGTCTTAGAAAACTGCATGGTTTACGGTTGAACTAAAACAATTCCCAGTTATTCCTTCAACCCTTTTATCCCATTACTACCCCCTATACTAGGCTCTTCTCATTCTTTTCCCCCCTGTAATTACGCCATCACGAGCAGACTACAGATAAAAGTAACCCTACGTTTGATAAATGGACACTGCAGGACTTTGACATGGATATCTAGATATAACACCAGGATAGACAACCAAACAAAATTTCATTCTAGCCGTGTACGGTTTAGGCTGACGCAAGGATTTTTTCTTCTTTGTGTTTGTGGATTGTTAAATTTATTTTTTTTTTCTGAATATAATGTCTTCAAAAATATCCTACACACAGAGAATTGAATGTAGTTTAATAAAAAGTATTTTTTATTGAAATGAATCATAATGAAGAAATTATTTTTTTATTTCAATCATAATTTAAAAGAACTTATTTATGTTACATTTTTTAAGTGTTCGTCTAAAAATTATGTTAAGCAATTAAATGAGACCGTTCATGAAAAACCAATGAAAAAACGAAAAATAATTAAATTGACAAAATAAAGATTCTAAATTAAAAAATTTGTTATTAAAAGTTTTCAAACTTTAATTGCGTTGGTGTTTATTTCATAAAAACATAAGTACCAAATATACAAAACTGCTATTAATGAAGACTAACGCTGAACACTTGATTGTGTGTCAGCCTAAAACGTATTTTGTAAAATGTTGGTTGTCCTTCCTGATGCTATATCTAGATTTCCATGACTATGAGTAGGATAAGACAGCAAAATATTACATCTCACCTCCGGTGAACAATAAAAGGAGCTACTTGACACAGTAAAAGATATTTTTATGTCAGTACGAGTGATAGCGTGGGTAGTCTAGGTATTCACGTGCAGTGGCGCAACTAGACCAAACTTTCAGGGAAGGGGGGGGGGGCAAAAAAATCATGAGATACAACTTAATTACATTACAAGCATTCGTACGAAAACAAAATAAGTATATTCTTAATAATGTCCAAACGGTCCAAAAAATATTTATTAAGATTAAAAAATGTTTTATTTAAAAATATTTCACAGTCAGTTGATCAAGAACTTCATCTGCAGAAGGCAACTTTTTTCTTTCAATTTGCATCATCGCAAGTCCACTCAGCCGTTCTCCACACATTAGTGTTCCCAAGATAGCTTTTTATTCGTCTCAGACAACTGAATGACCATTCTGATGTCTGCAGATGCTGTAGTTACCGGTAGTGTTGCAAGAATCTTTATCGACACATAGATGTTAGGATAAAATATCCTCTGCATGGAATTGATTGCTGTTAATGTCTCTAATGCATTACTTGGAATGTCTTTTCCTTCGTTTCTTTCCCGTATTTTACATGAAATTTTCATATGTTCATTGAAACGGTCAGTTAGTTGCCTAATAATTATGGAGTACATATACTTTAACGGTAAAATGTTTCTGGGTCATTAGTTTCATAATTTGATCGCAATGTTTGACGACCAAAGGTTCTAGGAATCTTAAGTAATTCTCCTAGAAGATTTTCAGCTTTTACAAAAATATTGCAAAAGTCAATATTACCATTTTGTCGATAATTTTTTTTTTTTTAAATTAACGTTATGTCAGATACTTTTTCAATACGCTGAAGAATATCCAAATGCGGATTTCGAAGAGCTTTGGAAAGAGGTAGAATTAACCTACTGAAACGAGCACATATACACAATGTTGTGTACAAGGATCTTATCGGGCCGTTAGTTCAACGTCGTCACTACGTCAAGTGTGTCAGCACTCAAACACAAGGACAAAACACACTTAAATACACTGTAGCAAAACACTTCAAATGTCAAAATCAGGGAAAACAAGCCAAGTATTCCTTCCATAATAATGATCAACTACTTTAATATCAAAATACTAAAATACTAGTTTAACAATAACAACGTCGACCGTCATCTCTCGCATCATGCACTCTCTCGTTCATCACCGATGCATTCGTTCAACAACCGCACCTTGGGGTATTCCCATTCTTACTCTGTTACATTTATCTCACACTTCAACTAGTGACCGTTATGTCATAAACTAATGCACAACAACAATAATATTATACAATTTGATTGGTTTATGGCGACCAAAAGCTGTTCTGCTTTGCTAGCAGTATTCGCATCATCCCAATTACTAATTTCTTCCAGTGAAACTTTGATAGTCGGATATTATTCGACAAATTTTATTGTGGCTTTATGACGTTCCACCCATCGCGTGTCACACAATCCAGTTAAATTCTGATGCTTGCTAACCAAGCTCTGAGGAACTTTCAGGAGTTCTTTGAAAAACTTGAGATCTCTTTGGTGATTCTTGAATAAAGTTAATTGTCTGCTTGATTGTACCTATGCATTTTTTGATTTCCTGGATTTTAGATGCATCTGCTATTATTAGATTTAGAACATGGGATGCACAGTGTGTGTACAGATCTTTCGGGTACATTTTCTTACATGGGCTTGCACTCCATTTATTTTTCCTGCCATTGAACCACATCCGTCATACTCTTGACCCCTCATCTTTTCAATATCAACTCCCACTTCTTTCAATGTTTGAATCAAAATCGTACCAAGGCCTTCACCTGTAGTAGTTTGAGCTTCTTGAAAACCAATGAAGCATTCATGAATACAATCATCTTTAACAAATCTTAAAATAATTGTCATCTGCCCTAAAATGGAAGAATCAGTAGTTCCATCACAGAGCACAGAAAAGAGCCCAGCAGCTTTGACATCATTGATATCATTTTCCTCATTAACTAATGAGTTGCCGATATAATTTAATTTTGTATCTTCCAACTGAGATAGGTTTGTGAACTTGAAGTTGTTTCCAGATGCCATTTTAGATTTTCATTGCCAGCTAATAGACGTAGCCTCAGACATGCTCTGAAATTTCCATCATTTTCATCTGGTTCTGCTATAGAAAGTGGTCCTGAATCACGATGACCACGTAAAGCAATTCCTTGCTTTCCACAATGATGCACTGTTTCTATAATAGGTATTAACCGTCTGTGGATTTCTTCAATCTGCTTTTGCCACCCATTATGTAATTGCTTCTCAATACCAATAGACCTTTGCTCAAAGTGCTTCAAAAAATCTTCTGAAATTTCAACACACTCCTGATGATACTTTTTAGAAACATAAGTGCAGCCTGTTTTCACATCCTTATATTTGTTCAGTGGTTTGGTGACAAATAATCCAGGAGTTATATGATTAAATGCAATATGCCCCTTGGTGGACATGACTCCAGGCTAACTAAGGTCTGTATTCATTAAGCTAAGTTTCCTTAAAACGCCTTGTAGTTTTACCTTGGATAACCACTGGAAAAACGTAATTTTTATCTCGGCACCATTTATTTGTTAGCATAATGTATATCTCTTTGCTAGTTGTTCTTTTTCCCACATAAAAACCAACATCATATTAGGATAATGCTGAATTCAAGAACTGATTGTGTCTGTTGCATCTGCCTGTTGCAATTGTTGTCTAGTTATCACGGATAGTTCGGAAGTTTTCATGTATCATGTGACTAATTTTGCCCCCCCCCCCTTGTTGCGCCTCTGGTCACGTGTGTGAGTCTGGAAGAATGGGATATAGGAGGAAGAAAGGTTTTACACCTGGGGGAGGCGCCGGTCGCAATCGAGAGATAGGGATAATATTTGGAATTATTTTGGACTAGTATTTTTGTTGTATTCTTGTTCCACTTTAGGTTACCAGTCCCTGTTCAGGACTGATGATTGTGTAAATAGACTTTGTGTGGATAAAATATTTTGTGTAGCACTCGAGTTCAGTAGTTTTCTTCAATTAAAGTTGTTAGCGGAACATATCGGGAAAATGAACTTACAGATTCAGAGTAAATCAGCAACTTATAAAAAGGGAAGATGGAAAAATCGTGGCGAAATGTAAAAATTGTCTTAATAAAGTTATAAAGATGTTCTGGAACTGTGTGCACAGAAGTTCCAAGGCCTCTGATGCAGTTAAAGCTATTTGTGCTGATGTTGGAAAAGGAATATTATTTCAATGTCCAACAAGGTGGAATTCTACTTATGATGCAATTTGTCGTTTGCTAGAATTGAAAGAAAAATTAAATGACATTTGTTTGTCCATGGAGTTGCCTAAATTCAAATCAACCGACATTGATTTTTTAAATGAATTTAAATGTGTTTTTCAACCTTTTGCTTCTATACTTGATTCACTGCAAGGCCAGAATGATTGCTATTACGGAATGTTCATTCCTAGAACTATACAGCTTCGTCATTCGCTTGGTAAAATTCAAAACAAGAATCTTGTTTATTGCAGGCTTGCGGAGCCGCCAAATTTTTTCCGGCTCCGGCTCCCACAAATTTGACGGCTCCGGCACGGCTCCGGCTCCGGCACGGCTCCGGCTCCGGCATTGCTCCGGCTCCCTATTAAGATAGTATCACACGAGACAAAAAATTTTGTAATTGCGCCACGCAAACATGCCGCTGATAAAAAATTATGCAAATTTTGCCGCGTTCACCCCCATAGTCAGGAACTTGAAAAATATACGCATGTCGGTTTTACTTAAAACAAACCATTTCAGTGCATCCAGAATCATATCATTATTTTCGACCGAGGTTTCACTAGTCGCCATTTTCATAAGTAATAAAAAGTTATTTCAATGATCAAATTAGCAAAAAATAAAATGATACATTATTTAAAATATTTTAAAGACTTCAGTATTTATATTTATTATTTATAAATTCGAAGTGACTATTCGGACCCGGGTACCAATAAACTCCGATTTTTATTCGGACCCTGTCCCAATAAAGTCTGATTGTTATTCGGACCCGTGGCAAATATGCACTTAGCTTAGCTATACATAAACTTTTTTATTGTTTTTTTTTTTTTATAATTGTTTGAATTGTATGATTTAATCGTTACCCAGCGTCTAGGGTTCCACTAAGCGGACTGTGTATTATTATTTTTTCGCGTTCCGTCTAATAAAGTTTAAATATAGCTAAGCTTAGTGCATATTTGCCAGGGGTCCGAATAACAATCGGATTTTATTGGGACCCAGGTTCGTATAGCCACAGCCTTATAAATTTATCGACTATATTTCAGATATTCTGTTTATAATAAAATTGTTAAATACAGAAAGCGACCATTCTGTTTCTAGTCTATTACAAATGCGCGACAGCCCCGTAGCGTGAAAATTCTACAACCGGGTTCCAGGCAATCTACAAAAGGGGCCAGGCAATTCAGGGGGGGGGGCAGGTAATACATTTTACTAAGTAGAGCAAATAAGCAGAGGGAGCCAGACAAAACGCAAAAGGGGCCCGGCCCCCCTGCCCCCCCCCACACACGCTACGGGCCTGATTCGCGGTCAAATAATAATACGAAATGACGCGTTCTATTTGTCGTGGTAGTAAAAATTTATTTTAAATGATTGATACAATTATTCTATGAAATAAAACTGTTTTAACTTTATATATAACAAAATAACATGCCATTAAAAAAAATTCGGAGGGTGAACAAGATTTAAAACGAACACAAAACGATTCTCTATTAAAATTTTCTTGTGGTGATGTGCGTGCACGCTATCATTTTAACGGTGTGTTTGTTGTGGCGTTCATAAAAATGACATTTCAAATTGTAGGAGGCAAACAATCAAACAAATTTGGAATTTTAAAGCTAAAATAAAAAAAAATTCTGCTGTAAAAAAAAAGCATTTGGGAGCCGTGGAGCCGCCTGATTTTTTCGGCTCCGGCTCCGGTTCCAGCAAACAGTAGCGGCTCCCGGCTCCTTGGCTCCGGCTCCGGTTCCGCAAGCCTGGTTTATTGTCTACCATTGGTTTCAACCTTTCTCAATGGAGTTTAAAAAAGATTGGTGACTTTTTTAGAGTTAAGTATACCTCAAATGAAAAGTGCAATTTTGGCAGCGGTTTCACATCCACAATATAAACTACGTTGGGTTTCACTAAGAGATAGAGACTTGATAAGAAATTTCTTTATTCACTCAGTTGGACCAGGAATGGAAACACAATCCACATCAAGTGTTGCTTCTGATATAGATGATGATTATGGCTATGAAGAGACTGGTTTGAATTTAGAAAAAGTTCATAATGTTGAAACAGAAGTTTCCTGTTGTCTGGCTGATGCAGATAGAAATTTAAATATGTTGGATAAGTATCCATATGAGAAAAAGTATTTGTTCAATTCAATACAACTTTGCCATCTTCTGCAGCTGTTGAGCGTTTGTTTAGTGTCGAAGGACAATTGAAACCAGCAGGCAAAATAGACTCTCTGACGATAATTTTGAAAAGCTGCTGCTGTTGAAAGCAAACAATGAATTGTTAGCTAAATAAATTGAAGTGATTTAATTTTCAATAATTTTTTGATGAACATGTTTTTTTTTACACTGACATTAAAATTACATTTTAGAAACTATGTTTTAAAAAAATGAGTTTATGAGGTGAGTTTCACTCCTTTCGTTCACTGAGTTTGAATTAAACTCACTGGAAAAAAATGAATTGAGTTTGAGTTTAACTCTTTTTTGAAGACATGAGTTGAGAGTTTGTATCAAATCAATTTTGGGTGAGTTTGCACAACACTGCCACTATAGACATTTATCGATAACAAATAGGAGAAGGTGCTGATAAAAAAATATCACTTGTGGCTTTGTCGACGAGCACTGTAACTATGCCATTGAGGAAATAGCTGAATACATTGAGACACAATCGTTGGAGATGATTAATACATCACTGTGGTGAGGCAATCCAGGTTGACGAATCTACAGATATCGACAACAAGGAAATATTATTTTTTTTCTGTCCGATATCAAGAGGATGTGATTGAGAATTTATGTGCACTATATTTGCCAACCAACACCATAGGAGCAGAACTATTCAAGTCATAGGATGGTTATATACCAGAAAAACTAAAATAGTACTTTGTTGGCATATGCACATACGAAGCTGCTGCAATTACTGGACGACTGTCTGGTTTAACTGCTCGGTTTAAGGAGATCGCACTTGAAAGTGGGTCTACGCATATTATCTTTCACATAGGAAATGCGGGCTAGTTGAGAAATGTCACCGGAATTTAACGATTGATGTCGTTAAAGTTATTAACCAAATAAAAGCACGCGACCTCTACTCGCGCCTGACAGAGTAGCTTTGTGAGGAGATGGACGCAGAGCACAGATGTACACAGAAATAAAATGGTTATCCATAGGAAAACTGCTAATCAGAATATTGCAAAGATATCTCTCAGAAAAGAAGTCACCGCTAGCTTCACATTTCAGTGACAAAATTATGGTCGCACAGGGGTCATTAGGGTGATTAAAAAAAAATTTTGGAATTTGATATTGCATTGTTGCTAATTTTTTTTTTCCTTTTATAGTCCTAGACTTTCATGCCAAATTTTATTGAAATTGAATAATATTTAGAGGTCGCTCATCGAGACTGAAGTTTATAGTATCTTCTTTAATGACGTGCATTCTTATAATATAAACATTAAATTAATCATTATCTAAAAATCAACATTAAACATTAATTACAGCAAATTAGACACGTTGAAATGTTAAATAACATAAAATACAATGATATGCAACAGTTACTGCTTGTTTATTCATGTATACATTGTATTATAAACATACACAATACGCTATACTAATGATCGTCAGTTCAACGCTTCTTAAATAACTTCAATGTACTTTTCTTCAACTTTGGTACTCTCTTTCTGTGATCTTCTACAACTTGCAGCAATCTCTGCATTTCAGATTCCGTTTTAGTGATTGACTTATTAAATGATGACATTAGTGCAACTGACCGCTCGGCTGACGTCTTGAAGGATTCAACAATACAATTTGCTTCAGCAAATGACGACAATAGATCCCAGGATACTGGGTCAACTTCATCGAAACTGGTATCAATACCGACTGAACGCATTGCAGATAGTGATGAGGTACCTACAAAGTAATATACTTGGTGCAATTCTTCAATTTAAACACTCGATCCGTCCAGTCATCGCCAGTCTTCAGCATCGCTTCAAAAACTTTTTCAGAAAACAAGGCAAGAAAAAGCACCTCTGGACTACTACCCAAAGATGGTTTTCAAATTTCATTTTTGCAGCATTTACATCGTTTTGTATATGACAGAATTTCGTAAGATCTGCTTGAATAACAATAAGTCGTTAAACTGATTTCTAAACAAGTAGATCTTGAAGCAGTATACCACTTTCGCCATCCAGCGAACCATATGGTAATTGCCTAGCGCATGAAAGTGGTATGGTTGGTTGCTTACACTGACGCCAAATATCAACAATCAGGTTTTGATCTGTAAACGTCACGTGGTATGTAACGTGAGGCACTTGAAAGTCTTGTAGGAATGACACAACACTGTGTTTGTGTTCCACAATAAACCAATCAACTAATCTCGAATCCTCTAGCGGACTATACAGCTGCTGATCAACATTAGGCCAAAATCGTTTAAAACGTTTGAACAGTGGAATGTTAGGGCTGTTTGTGGAGCCATAGAGAAAAAACAACTCCAATGACCAGTTCCTGCACATGATGTCGGCAGGCAAAAATGTAACAGCTCCTCTTGCAAAATATCCCCTTAGTAACACCAGTGTTGACGGATATTGTGTCAAAACACATACCAATAATCTCATCAGATACCTCACAAAGTCTTAACAGCTGTATTGTTGCATTGACTTGTGCCTTACCAGCACGGTCGGTATTTTAGCTAAACCTAAAATCTTCTCAACTTTTTTCCCAGTTAAAACTACATCTAATCTGTCTACGTGTGACTGCATCTCTGGATAATCTCTAGTTTCCTCCATTATCTTTCCGTCCCAGTGTCCAATGGGCATTTACTTCTAAATTGAAATTCTGATTTCAAATTTCTTGTCTGGCATCGAACCCTCTGACAGAAGCTTCGTGTAGTAAACAGAAATCTCAATTTGAAAATCAACGTCATCTTTACCTTTATCCTCACCTTCGCTGTTGTTTGTAGACCAAGTAGTAACATCAGCCTTCAGATGTCTTCTTTCGTCTTCAACTACTCTTTGATTTTCTTCGACTGCTTTCTTTATGAAAATCGTTAATAGTTACCTTAATGCTTTCGGATATTGTGTTCTTCAGTACCTTGTGATTTTAGAAAACCATCTTCATAGCATGACCCGAGGTCAGTAAGACATTATTAGGCAGACAAGAATCCGTTTGACAATCAACAAAACTTCAGTTATACGTCTTGTCAATAGACTTTGTGAATTACCACTTGATGTTGATGCCATATCAATTCAATAAGTTGTAGTTAGTCAAAATCTACTTTATTATCCAGCAAACTTGAATAATAAAATTAGATATAATCTAAAATACAAATATCACGGTATACTTTTAATTTTACAATGAACTAAAATTGCGCTTTAGCAAAAGCAAGCAAGCGACACATGTGAACTGCCGCATTATCTCATATAGTGAAACTTCGGGTCGCTTGAGCGACCTCTAAAAGTGGTCATTTTTTTTCAAAAAGTCTAGTTTTTCTTGATTTGCTTACCAAAAGGAAAAAAATGAACCAAATGCATTAGACTCAGAAAATTTTTTTTTTAACATGCAATGATGAATCACCCTAAGAGGTACATAAAAGACGTCCACCAATTTTTCGCTATTTTTACCCCCCCTCAACCTTTGTCCACTTTTAGATGACCCCCAGCCCCCTCCCCTCTCCCCAGTTGTGGACGTCCAAAACATACAATTTACCGAACGTAAATTAATGAATATTTCGAATTTTTAAATTGGTATTTTAAAGAGTATTAACAAAGATGTGTTTCAGAAATTCCAAGATATAAGACTTGCAGGCAAAATTCAAAATATGAAATAATAACTGTTCAAAAACATTTGATTGAATTACTGTATTAAAAAATGTAAAGCAGTAAGCCACCATTATTCAGTCAACTGAAAATTCGGATTGCAGTAATTCAAACATATTTCGTACTATGGCAACATCTGTTGTTGAGTCTTCAGTTACTGATTCAATCTTAGTGGCACTCTCTTCGTCGTATTCTTCTGCCTCATTATGTTCACCAAAAGGAATATTGCACAAAATAAAAATCATTAAAGATTTTCTAGGAAAAATTCTAAAATTTAACAAAACTGTTATTTGAGATTGTATTGTATGTGACAAATCAAACTTTAACAATATATTTTTAAGTAAAATTCGAGTGTATTAATTGTTAATATGGAAAAAAATCGTTGTTAAATTTAACCACTCAGTTTGCGAAAGATTGTTCGGGTTTTCATCATAACTCTTCTGTCATTAAACTAGAAGTTACTTGCAGTAAATTTATGCAAAAACTGTTGTACTAAAAAAAAACACTACAATGTGGACATCCACAAACCTCTCCCCCCACCCTTTGCCCACTGTACTCCAATTTTGCCGACCACCCCCCCCCTCTTTTGTGTGGACGTCTTTTATGGATGCCCCCCAACTGGCTTATCAGTGAGACATATTTAGCCTGCTCAATGAAGTCCAGCTGTCTCTTTAGTAGCTGCATTTAAAAGCTACATTGAAGTTGTAGTGACGGCACACAAGCATTTTGGACATGATTCAAACTTTTGCGGGACTGAACCTGAGCATTCATTTTCCCAATTGGTGCACGATCACTTGTGTTTGCTTTTAAAAGAATTCGAGCGAATATAGCATGTCAGTGCAGGAAGAAGATCAACTGCTGGATATTGCAAATGACTATGGCCTTTGAACTAAATTCGAGACAACTCTGTCAGTGATCTGCATTAAAGTCACGGCGGAACACTCTGAGATCGCCACCGCAACACTTAAATCCCAGTGCCATTTCAGACATCCTATCAGCAGGTCTGAAGTGACAGCGACCAAAACAAAACAACGGAATAAACGGGACATAAGCAACACACTTCGGGTGTCAATGTTTTCATATTTCCTCAGAAAGAACCTTTTCGTTCCAGATAAACAAGCCCAAGGTGCTCATTGATTTAGCGTTTTAGTGAATTTAAATGTTAAATCACTTTATATTCAGTTTTTGGAATGTTTTATATACACTGTTGTGTATTAGTTTGTGTGTTTCGCAGCGCTGTGTTTCTATGTTCGAGTTCTTCCTCAGTGTCACTTAGTGCGTGTCGTTCAATATGCAGTTGGATGGGCGTCGCTAGTAATATTTCCAGGGGGGCACAAAAACACGTTGTTTTTTAAATTTAACTGACAATGCCATACGGTTTATTTCTCAATTAAATCCAAATTAAGTATAATATTAATTATTTGTATGGGCATAAATAAATGCATTTGAAAATTCAAACAATTTGAATACAAGCACAAGCATGTTCCGATTTTAATTGCTTTTTTGTTTAATTTGGCCTTCTGTAGCTTTATTTGGCCTTCGATAGTGATTTTGACATTCAGGTTTTTTTTTTTTTAAATCTGGGAGCTCTTGTTATGATCATCTGCCACTGGGTGAATTTTTAAATTTATCCTAAATTAATTCAGACATTCAAAAATAAAATTAATATGAAAAGATGGATATCAGAAAAATTGTTTACGATTCCGAAAAGCAGTTATTAGAAGATTTTAGGGCGTCTGCAGCATCTGAGTTATCATATGCATTGGGAACTACAGTACAAGTTGAACAGCCAGACACAACTGAAGCAACTATTTCTGATTTGATTGTCGCTGTCACTTCTTCATTTCCTAAATTGGATATTGGAAGGTATGTCTTGTTGTGCTAAGTATATCTCGGCAACCAGTGCCGCCGAGAGGGGGGCAGAGGGCAAATGCCTAGGGGTCCGGACTGAGCTGGCCAATCAACTTTTGAAAATATTATTATCAGCACGAGAGGCTCGTGACAGCCCTGCTCAGGGGCCCGATATTTCTGTCGGTGGGCCTGTCGGAAACTACACAAAACACTATGATCGAAATTTGTGGGTCTCTCTTGCGTGAAGACACATTGTTCGTGAAACAAATAATTCAGTTGCAATTTCTATACTTGCCGACGAGACTATAATTTCAGCCATTGAGCAGATGTCACTTGGTGTTACATTAGTCAAAGAAAACCTTAATTACAAATTCTTTAGAATTTGGATTAGCGTGAAAATTCTACAGCAGGGGCCAGTCATTCTACAGCATGGACCAAGCAATAACAATTTTACTAAGTAGAGCAAACAAGCAGAGGCGCCAGACAAAACTCAGGTAGGGTCAGGACCCCTGCCCCCCCGCACGCTACGGGCCTGATTAGATATGACAAACATTGTTGGTCTAGAATAAGATGGATGTTCTACAATGGCAAGTAAAGAAGGACCAGTCCAAGCAATAATTCGAAAAAAAGACCCAAAAGCAGCAATTGTACATTAGGGTGGAGCTAACAATTTTTTTAAAAATTTTTTTTATTCTAATAGATCAAAATTGTTGCCAAATGGTCTAAGTAGTTATGGCCTAAAATATCTTTAATGTGGTGTAACGTTTACCGATGCCCCAAAAGGCTTCAAATTTTAAACGATACAAGCTTTAAAGCAATATAACAATTTTAAATGAAATCAACATCTCAATAGTGATATTCTTAATGCTAATGTGCAAATATGAACTGCTGAACTAAATTATGTTTATGAATTAACAATTTAACAGTTTACAATAAATCAGGATCGTCGATTTTTCATAAGGCAGGAGACAAATAGCGAGCGCGTTCGTAAATAAAGTTTATAATATTAAAAAAAAAAAAGATATTCTGCAAATTTCAATACAAATTAAGTCACTATCTACGTTTGTGAAAAACAAAACTTCTGCATCCGAAGGTACAGATTTTTCATTAATTTAAATTTATACCATTTGTAAATATTACATTTGCTAATATAAAGGTGGGACGTATATCAAAGGGTATTCCCTGTGACAGAGCACCAAATGGATGATCATGTTGAACGATGTTAAGATTAGGAAATGGTGAAGTAATGAATAATGATAACTTGGGCGATGAAGTGGTTGAAATTCCCAATTTAATGCACTGGCAATTTAGTTACTGAAATCTATGGAACTAATTTGAAAATAAGTGCAATTAAGGACACCATGTCCCACAGGGCAATTTTGTGTCCCAAAATGATGACGTCAAGTAGTTGAATGGAGAAATTATGGACGTGCTGGAGGGAGAATACGTGACTTACTAGTTGTATTTTAACAGATGACGATGAGGTTGAACTGCTGCACATTAGGAAAGTGGCATAAATCAGCACCTAATTTACCCAATTAAATTAATTAAATTGATTAGGAAGGGGTTTCACATTTCACCTAGATTTCCCGGGCAACGCCGGGCTTAATATCTAGTATATATATATATATATATATATATATATATATATATATATATATATATTTATCATTGCTAAAAGTGGGTGCCCATCTAGGAAGTCTATAAAGACGTTTTATATATTTATTATTGCTACTTATTAATTATTGTAATGCATATTAGTTTATAAGTGTGCAAGAAAAAGGAAAAAAAAAGAATAATATCAATAATTGGTTTTGTAAAAACTTTCAGACATCAAAGTTCTCAACTATTTTGTTTGCGATTGAAACATATATTCAATTCCGATTAATAATAAATAGCATAGAAAATACAGTAATTCTTAATTAAACGTTCAAAGCTTATGGTAATTACACAAGTTAGCAACTTTATTAGAGGGAAATGAGCTATAAGTGTTAATTATTTATTTTTCTAAAGAAATTAACATAATCATACCGCTTATTTGAAATTTGGCCTACTGAGTATGCAACTATCTATAATTCTCTCTCTCTCTCTATATATATATATATATAGACCAGAGGTGTGCGGATCTTGAAATTTAGTGTCCGCGTCCGTCCGCGGATTTCTATCAATGATCCGCGTCCGCAGAATCTTACAACATTGGTTTGCAGTCGTCCACACTGCTGAAATTTACGATTTTTAAAAAAAAATAATTTTTTTAGATGTTTTAACATTAATGTTGTCATCCCTGTTTAACATCCTGTCATCCCTGTTTTTTATTCTTCAAAAAGCCACTTTTATTTATTGATTTATTTTCAGATTCAGTGGCAAAAGTTTACGAATAAGTAAAGTATCTATTAAAACTAAATTATTATAGGCAAGGGCGCGAGGATCCGCGTCAGTCAGAGAGTCCGCAACTTAACCATACGAAGCGTCCGCTGTCAGTCCGTGGATTCGGAAAATTCTGCGGATCTGCGTCTCTGATATAGACCTATATATTTCTCTTCTTCGCCCAACCTTGCGAGATAACGGCAGCAGCCTGCAGGAATTCCCGAATGATTTCCGAATATGTCACAGAAAGCAAGACGCGTACAACAACGTTCAACTACTCGCGTTTTTTTTCTAATTTATTTTATAAAACCGGAATATTTTAATTTCTCATTTATCCCCAGTCGCGGTAAATTCTGTAGCCGTTTAACCGCGGAAAATAAGGGAATGATGTACATAAAATAGAATCTGTCAACTGATTATTGTAAAAAAAAAATAAAAAAAATAAAAAAAACACATTTAATAATACAATTATACTATAGTGTGCCGGTGGAAGGGTTAGATTGAGGCAGATACAAAGTGAACCAAAAAAAAAAATGTAAATTAAAACACCCAACCCCGGAAAAATGTTTATTAGAATCTGAATGAAAAAAATTCTTAAAAAAGGCATTAAAATATATCTAGCCAATAAAGAAACAAGCAATTAAGCCTGTTCCATTCTGGACACAGGACGTGTTAGCGCATTTTCGTGTTATGTATCAGTACGTTTGTTAGCTTTCAGTAAATATTAGTAAATTTTGGAAATGTTTATAAATTCAATTATGTAATGCATATATTTGTAAAAAAAAAATATAAAGACGTTTCTTTATATTTGAAAAAAAAAATTATTGTCTCTTAAATATAACTACAAGTGGTTTGTGATTACTGAAATAGGACTCATAATTGAAAACATTCGAAATTATAGTCATTTAATCGTCCGAAAACTCCGTCAATCGTTGCATAGCTCTGATACTTTCAATTAAACTCAGAACTCAAGCTTACTATTTCATTTGATGAGTTTCTTAATAATTCTTGGTGAAACTACGTGCTGCAGTATTTCGCACCAAATGAACGGGTTATTGAACGTACAAGGTGTATATATAATATATAAGCCCCTTAGGAGCCCTGAAGCCCGGCCCTCAGAGGTCCTATCGCAAAATAAACTTTTGATGTACACATGGCAGGCCAAGACCTACAAAATGATATATACATCATGGGTCTAGAACTTATAGTTGCTGAGATATAGCGCTCCTTTATTAATATAGCTTATATAGTAAAAAACGGTACTAAGGCCCCTTTTACGACCCTGAGAGGTCAGATCGCGAAATGGAAAAAAATCATTTCTTGGCAGGCCAAGACCTACAAAATGATATATACATCATGGGTCTAGGACTTATGGTTGTTGAGATCTAGGGTGTACACGGACAGACAAAACGGGGACAATAGAGCATTTTTTTTTCGAAAAATGCTCTCAAAATTAAGTCTGGTAGCTCATCGACAATCAAGGCATGCAAAGAATTAACTAAAAATCTGTAAACAATAAAATAAAAAACAATTTGCTGGAAGGTACCAGATAGTGACCATTAAGTCTGCAAATGATAGGTCAAAGTTCAACTTTGCATAGTATGTATTTTTTCCGAATATGTCAGCCTGCTATTTTGTTTGATTGCTTATTTAAAAAAAAAATACTGTAATAATATTGATTGATAATGCGGCGTATGCTACGCCGCGGGATGACTAGTTTTTTTTATAATATAATAATTTAAATAAATGCAAGTTGCTGCTTTAGCTAGCAAATACATTTGTTGGCTAATTATATGACTACTATTGAATATTTTCTCACATCTTTTAAAATCTGTTAACGGCACCTGTTATATTGGACAGAGATTCTCCTTGTGCTGACAATGCAAGTACTAATACGAGTACACATAAACTAGTTGCGAATACGAGTACAAGGACACTCGATTTTATATTTGCGAGTACGAGTACAAGTAAAGGTACCCGAAGAGCAAGTACAAGTACAAGTAAACACAATTACAAGTACAAGTTGTCACGAGTGACGCCAGCAGGCAACTTTTTCAAGTGTTCTGATGGTTGAGTGGAAAAGCGCTCGACTGTCGAGTACTGACAACCCTGAGGTCCCTGATTCGATCTTCGGTGAGTACCAATGGATATTTTAGTACCTCCCGTGGTGCATTCAAGGTGGAAATGTAAAAAGGGTACCATAAAATCATTAGTGGTTTGTAGGACATCATCCTCAAAGGGACACATGCCGAGGAACTCATCAACTCACTGTCTGACATCGGTCTTTGCCTAAGGGTTGTTTGATGTAGACCTTACTAATAATGCATGCTTATTGATATTTTTTTCAAAAATGCTCTATTGTCCCCGTTTTGTCTGTCTGTCTGTCTGTCTGTCCGTCATCACCCTAGATCTCAACAACCATAAGTCCTAGACCCATGATGCATATATCATTTTGTAGGTCTTGGCCTGCCATTTCGCGATCTGACCTCTGAGGGCCGTATAAGGGGGCTTATATAGTACCGTTTTTACTATATAAGCTATATTAACAAAGGAGCGCCCTAGATCTCAGCAACCATAAGTTTTAGACCCATGATGTATATATCATTTTGTAGGTATTGGCCTGCCATGTGTACATCAAAAGTCCATTTCGCGATCTGACCTTTCAGGGCCAAAATATAAGAGTTTCTTATGTACCGTTTTTGCTTATATTTTAAATATAAATAATAAAAGCTAATCAAAGGGGCGTAATCATTATTTATTTTTGTAACAGTTATTCAACGTCATTACTTCCCTCTCTATTTATCAAAACTCATACGCGTGGAGAATTATCTAATTATCTATGGCTGTAACCGGGAAAAAAATACGGATTTCGTCCGGCGTAACCGTAGCCACTGCGTACACGAAAATGCTCTAAAATGTCCTTTGTCCGAAACGGAAAAGACTTAAATTGCTTGTTTTTTTCTATTCAGTAGGTGTGCAGTATTTTCTTTACATATAAACATGATGTTTATTCTATGTATCATTAAAAACATCTTCTTAGCTCATCCACCTCTCTCTCTCTCTCTCTCTCTCTCTCTCTCTCTCTCTCTCTCTCTCTCTCTCTCTCTCTCTCTCTCTCTCTTTCTCTCTCTTTGACGGTCCCTCAGTCGACTACCGTGTTTTTGACAGTCGTACCTCGCAAGTCAACGTAACTGCACCCACCATCCACCCAACATTTCAGTTAGTGCGTCCTCTGTGAATTTTACCCACTGATCGTACGATGATCACATAAGTAATAATACTGTCTGAGCGATCCAGTGCAGGTGAAAGGGGGTAGTGTTGGATGCCGAAATTGTATTTGGTCAACTTCTGACATGAGTACATTTGTTCAGCAATTTTCCCCCCCAATTTTTCAATATAATCATTGATACATTATACAGTTTATGTTACAGGAAGAATTCGTTGATTATTTAAGTCCATGATTTTTCAAGCCTTGTTCAAACCATAGTCTATCAGATAATGTGTATGGTTGAATCACGAAAAGGGCTACGACGACAATTTGCAGCGAAAACACCAACGATTTCGTCTTTGGTAATCACGTTCATCAGAATCATCAACGTCCTGGTCAAACAAATCATATTAACAAATTTGACACTTCTGTTTCCAAGTTCTAAGATACAAGTTCTAAAGTTTTACTCATATTGGATGCTTCATTTGTTATTATGCAATCTACTATGCTCTTGATAGATATCTTGATTGTATGTCCACAGTCAAATTTACGGTTTCCAAGAAGTATTTTTATTAATTAGAGAACTTTTCACGGCCTTGGCCTTCATTATATTTCACTAAATACTGTTTTGTGTGATACACATGTATATCATCTGTCTACTACAGATACTGTTTTGTGTGATACACATGTATATCATCTGTCTACTACAGATACTGTTTTGTGTGATACACATGTATATCATCTGTCTACTACATATACTGTTTTGCGTGATACACATGTATATCACATGTAGACTAGAGACTGTTGAGGACCCCTTTGAGGGTATCCTTGGCCTGTTGCTAAGAGTATGAGGGCTGACTCAATGATGACTCGTATTTGTATTTGTGTTTCTACCACACACAGTCTCACCAACAATTAAACGTACAACAAGTGACGATTATTAATTCAACAAGTGTGTACAGCGACAAAATATATTGCTAACCATTCAACTATCTCGTTCGGTGCCAGGAGAAGTTAAGGCTGTCATCAATACACTGAATTGGCGAAGATGTCACTGCACCTTCTCTACTATCACAAATTCCCACAAGTACGATACGTGAAGAAGTGTTTGGAGGCAGCACAGATCTGCTGCCATTCATTGATGTGCCATGTCACACCTAATCTGTAGAGAGACTTATCAAACTTGTCACAGAAGCCTTTAAGGGTGCGGTGAGAAAGCTCGCAATGGCTTCATCATGAACAAAATAGCATCGAGAGAACAAATGTCAGCATTTAACAATAAGGAAGACTATACTTTCAACTAGCAACCATTTTTTTCGTAATCACTATAAGACAATAAATACTAAATGTTTTCATGGACCCAATGTTAATTCTTGAATTAATTAATTTCTAATATTATGTAACCATTGTTATAAATACATTTTTATCATTATTGCTGAAACATGCATTGTTGATAAAAAGTTTAACCTTACAATGGTAATGTTACAAGTGTCAAAGTGTTTAAAATTTCAAATGCATGGCGCCATAGGCATAATTTTTGTTTGCTGAAACTTATTTTGTATGTTAACAACTATCCCTATTAAACGTTTAACCCCGGGAGGCCCAGTGGGTCACGGGTGCCCCAGCAACTTTGAAATAAAATTGCGAATCTTCTAAATCATATTTTAAGTTTTTTTTGATGCAGTATCTATGTTTAACTATCACTTGACCTAAGGGAGATCATTCAAACGAACAACAACAAATATTTATGTCTGTAGCACGATGCTTTTGAAGCCACATTCTGGGAAAAAAAATCTTCGTCTACCCCCCCCCCCCCCATCACTTTGAAGGCTGAATACTTTTTTATAAGGTAAGAATTATTTCTGAAAATGTTGTTTTCTTATAGTTTAAAGATATAAGAATGCATCCACGCTTCAATTTTTACAAAAAAATGTTTCATTTTACCTCAAAATGACTGTACAATATCGTTGAGTCACCGGTGACCTACTGGGCTTCAGTGGTAATATTTTTTTTTTCAAAAATACAAGTAACATTAGTGAATTTTTTATTATATGATTTATTCTTTGCATTTAATCTGTTGTTATATTAAAGTTTTTTATCAATGTATATTATTTACATTTGTTATATTTTCTTTTATTTTTATACTTGTATTATGACAAAAAAGTACTATTTTACAACTGAATTAACAATTTATTTATTCCCTTCTTTTTCTTCAATTAGCTAAGATGGCTTCAAGTTACAAAAAATGTTACAAGGCTGAAGAAGTTCTCAACATCCTTGATGTCATAAATCCAAACGTTAGTGATTTAGATGATGATTCTACAGATGATGAAGAAGATATGCTGGACTTTCCTAATCTTGCCCAAGACTTCAATTCGACCATCGATCCTACGTTAAGTGATAATGAGTCAGAGCCTGACGAACAGCAACCATCAACTTCTTCCCCACCCTCCACATCTAAAAGAAAAACCTATTCATGGAGGAAAGCTATATTTGAAACCTCTGACATAGAATTTAGAGGAGAAACTCAAGAAATATTTGAACAAGATGCGACAAAGTCTCTGATTCAATACTTCAAAGAATATTTAACGAACAATATGTTAGATCTTCTGGTTACCATGACCAACCAGTACAAAATCACAGCTGATAACTTTTTTACCAGCTTGCCACTCTTGTCAGCATTACAGAAAATAAATATTCACTACTTTGGCACTGTAAGACCTAATAGAATTCCAGGATGTCTTTTATTGAGTGAATCTGAATTGAAAAAGAAAGGGCGTGGTACAATGGACCAATGTATTGAAAAAAATACAAACATTGTAGCAGTTCGGTGGTATGACACTAGAGCTGTAAATATATTGTCCACATACTCTGGTAAAAACCCCACCAACTATGTGACACGATATGAAAAAGCTCAAGGGAAACACATTCAGGTAGAATGCCCTGCTATCATCAAACTTTACAATGAGCATATGGGGTGTGTGGATCTACATGACATGTAGCATAGAACTCATACAGAATGAAATCCAAACGCTGGTATATTTATATATTCTGGCAAACGATTCGAATGATGCTGGTGAATGCCTGGCTGTCATATAGACAAGTCTGTAAAATTCTCGGAATTAGTGGCAAAGATATTATGACACAGAGATCTTTGCAATGGAAACTTGCAACCCTCCTTGTGGATATGAATTCCTGCAAAAAAACTAAAAGAGGGAAACTAAGTAATACACCTACTTCCCCAAGGAAATGACAAAGACAACTGATGCCACAAGATGAGGTGAGAACTGATGGATTTTATCACTTTATGGTGAAAGCCAGTGGTCGTCAAAGGTGCAAGATTTGCAGGAAAAAGTGAAAAATGCAATGTATATTTATGTTTTACAAATGAAAGTAATTGTTTTAAACAATTTCATTTAAGTTTGTAGTATAGCCATTCAATTAAAGTAATTTGAATCTTTTTCTAAATAGTTTTTATGAATTTTCATAAAATTTTTTTTTTACCACTAAAGCCCAGTGGGTCACCGGTGGGACAAATTGGAAAAGTAGGTCAGGGTGACATTTTTTTTTCAATTGATTTGGGTTATATGGCCTACAAGTAGCTAAATTACCAAAGGAAATAATATTCCTAGCACTGGAACATAGTGTGGGCCTCCCAGGGTTAATGTAAAAAAAAATACCCCCCCCCCTTATTCACACCATCCTAATCATGGATATCTAGATATAACACCAGGATAGACAACCAAACAAAATTTCATTCTAGCTGTGTACGGTTTAGGCTGACGCAAGGATTAAAGCCCAACAGACGGCATACAATAAAATGTGACTTTTTATGTCTAGTATAATATTTTTATTTCAAAAATGCTTTCTAAATACTTTCTACTAAAAAATAATTGTCAATTTTTATTTTAACAACAATTTCTCGTAAATAAAACAACGCTATCAGGTGACCCACCGAACGCCATTTTGATTTGTTTACGTTTTGTCAGTCAATTGGACTACACTAAAATGGACTAAGTTTCTGATTATTTAGAGGAAAATAAACTTGATTCAAGTGACAAAGATGAAACTTGGGAGCTCAATACTTCTTCAGATGACTTTGAAGCTGAAAATATTAGTTTTAATTCAAGTTTTCAACACTTCCAAACTCACATGTGTAAGTATTGAACCAACATGCTTTGTCTTAATGATCTTTATGTTTATTTATTTATTCATTTATTTATTCTTTAGAACTTAAAATGTGGGAATAGTTATAAAATAAGAGAAAAGTATAAAGATTTATATTTTATTATATAAAGGTTTATGTATAAATATTATTTATTTAGTTCTCTACCGCTAGAATTACTGTTACTGTTTTATTTTTGTGTTATTGCCAATCAGCAGATTTTCGTAAACACAAAAAAAAAAAACAAAAAACAACTGAAGTTTACATAATATTTACATATCTATATTGATGATATTTTGTTTTCATCATTATAAAATAATTAATTGTAGCTCGATAAATAAGCTGAATTTTTTTTTTATTTATGGTTTTCTTTACATATTTTTTGTATGCCCCAGATCATATGGCATGATGATATGAATGAATTGAATGACACATTACCAGAACCACCAAAGAATTTTCTACCTGAGAGGGATCCAGGCATTCAACAACTCGGAGGAGCTAAAACAAGGGAAGACATTAGGAAATTCTGCAATGCAGTGGCATTTTTAAAACTTTATTTTACTTTGGACTTAGTAATTCATATTTGTGACTAATAATAGGAATGCCAGACATTATGGACCTACAAAACCTTGTGTTTACCAAGGCTGGTTTGATCTTACACCAGATGAATTCTACAGATTCTGTGGACTTATCATGTATGCTGGACTTGTTCAAGCACAGAACATTGACCGCTTCTGGTCTACTAAATCACTATACAATGGACTTTAGGCCAGAGCTTTTATGTTTCGTGATAGATTGAAATCTATAATGAGCTTTCTAAAGGTGTCTAATCCTCAAACTGAAGACAAAACCAACAAGTTATGTAAAGTACATTTTTTCTTTAACTTTATTAGATTGTAATGTATAAAATTGTTTCAGCCTTACCAAGATACATGCATATCAATAGATTAAAGAATGATAAGAAATAAAGGTAGATATATTTTTAGGCAGTACATAAGGGATAAGCCGACTAAGTGGTGAATGAAGTTATGGGTATTAGCTGATTCTCTTTCTAGGTATACTTATGATTTTCATTTATATTTAGGTAAACAGGATAATGGGCCTTTTGGATTGGCATATGGGGTGGTAATGAAATTAATTAAATCTTTAGCTAAAGAGGGGTATACATTATTAGTCGATAATTTTTTATACTACTATACAATTGTATAAAGATCTATGGAATTTAGGGGTAGGAGCATGTGGAACTATTCTTAGGACATGTAAAGGTATTCCCCAATCTTTGAAAAATATAAAAGAGGGGATATGAGATAAGTTAGACAGTACGATGGAGGGACAATAAAACTGTTTCGGTTATGTCCACTATACATAATGCAAATGGATTTGGAACATTTAAATGACAGACTAAGTAAATGGGAAATTTTAGGAACTTACTGTTGACCAACCAACCATAATACAGGATTACAATAAATATATGGTGGTGTAGATAAGAGTGACCAGTTGATAAATAAATATAATGTTCTATGAAAAATTATCATAAGCTGGTATAATAGTTACACTAATCTTGTAAAATATTTTTAGCAAAGTTATAAAACATACTGAAATTGAGCTTTGTTGTTATCAATAGACATTAGAATGTTAGTTTTTATAACTTAGATTTATATTTTTGAATGTTTCTTGTTGCATGGTCAATGTTGATCCCAGCAGATTTTTGGTCCTTTTTCTGTTAAAACACATCATTTTTAGAAATTATAAAATATCTTTTGTATCTGATTATAATGTCTTCAAAAATATCCTACACGCAGAGAATTGAATGTAGTTTAATAAAAAGTAACTTTTATTGAAATGAATCATAATGAATTTTTTTTTCTTCTTTGTGTTTGTGAATTGTTTAATTAATTTATTTTTGTTTATTTTTTCCATCTAAACTTTTTAAAAATAATAAAATACTTGCATAATAATATCACTTTGAAACATATATTGTTAAAAAGCCCTTTCAATTTACTACATTTTCATATATATACTATAATAACATAATTTTTATAATAAAAGCTTAGAGAAATATTAGTCGATAAAAATTTTAAAGACATTGACGAATTAAGATTGAAAAAGCTGGATGTTTTTTTATAACAATGTCAATAGAGGAGGGCTATTGAAGCCATCTGAGTACACCTTCTCTACTTGCCTACTAAATTGGAAAGTATTCAATTCATTGAAAAGATCAGCAAGTAGTCTGAAACTATTTCTAGAACAAACAAATAAAAAAAAATTGTTTAAATTGTTGATAGAGTAACAATTGATGAGTCATTGCTGATTGAAGAAATTATTTTTTTATTTCAATCATAATTTAAAAGAACTTATTTATGTTAAATTTTTTTAATTGTTCGTCTAAAAATTATGTTAAGCAATTGAATGAGACCGTTCATGAAAAACCAATAAAAAAACGAAAAATAATTAAATTGACAAAATAAAGATTTTAAATTAAAAAATTTGTTATTAAAAGTTTTCAAACTTTAATTGCGTTTGTGTTTATTTCATAAAAACATGAGTACCAAATATACAAAACTGCTAATAAACATGAAGACTAACGCTAAACACTTGATTGTGTGTCAGCCTAAACCGTATTTTTTTTTTAAATATTGGTTGTCCTTCCTGATGCTATATCTAGATTTCCATGACCCTAATATACAGTGGTACCTTGACAAACAAATGCCCTGCATACGAAATTTTTGAGATACGAGCCATCGAACGAGCAATGTTTTGCTCTCAAATTCGACATATTTTTTATCATAGCAATCGAACTATTTGAGTTGGCATGTTTTATATTAATGTTTACAGTACGGTGATCTGATTTCAACTAGCGTGCTCTTTATATCTAAAAATAGCCTCAGTAGAAGAAATCTCTGCTAGAAACTAACTACTATCAAACTAGTTATATTAAAACGAATTATTTGATTGGATGACTCTTGAAATAATCCGCCAGACTGCAAGCGACGGGTTACTCATATTATGGCAAATAGGTCACAGCATTGTAAAATCAAGGGAAATTACTGGTGCTATACTAAAAAGTATAACATAAAAATTACATTATAAAAAATATTTTATAAAAACAACGTTTTTCTTGCATACTAATAAGCAGAAAATAATTTCTGAATAAATTGGTAACTTGGTAATAGTAATAGACTTTATAAGAGCTTCTGATTTTTATTAAAACGAACATTCGACACCATGACATGAGATAATGTATTTAATATCTAATGTAAAAATATTTTTGCCCCCCCCCCTCAAGCTGGGTTAGGGGAGATAGAATCGTTGTGTAACTTTTATCTGTCCTTCAATTTAAAAAAAAAAAAACATCAATCCAGTTGAGGTCGCTGACGCAGAAAACATCAGGCCTCTTAAAGAAGAAATATCCAAGCTTTAAACATTATAGTTCTGTAAAGCCAGTGCCGAACCTAGGGATTAGGGGCTTGTCCTCTTCGGGAGCCCCTGCATTTTGAAATAAAATAAAGTACTTAATATTTTATGTATAAAGTTTTTGGGGCCCCCTCATGCTGGGGTCCAGGAGGACTTTCGAATTTTGACCTCCTCCACCCACCCTAGGTACGCATCTGTGTGAAGCCCCCATCATAAATGCAGTGTATTGGTGAAGGTACTATAGCGTATTGTTGAACGTATAATGAACCCGTTTATAAGTATAATTCTGTAGCCACGGCTATTGTATGGGTGGTACCTTTCCCAGCCTCCTTTTATTTACCCAACAATATCCCGGGAGAAGAAAATTTCCCGGGACTTATCCTGGAATTCAGCTATCATGAGAGAATAACCCAGGTTCTACCTAATGTAATGTAACACCAATAAAACTTCGTATGGACGTTCAGCAATCGGCAGTTGTAAATATAGTATTAATTGAAGCCAACTTATCTTTCAACTGCTGCCTACGAAGTTAAAATCTATGTTTTAATTGTTTTGTCAATGTTTGTCGACAGCTAGACATCATTTATTGCCTGGCAAGTCTATTAATTAATTAACGTTCTGAAACTTGCGATGTCGATATGATGGAAAGGCAAACCGGCAAACACTCACGCCTCGTCGCTGATACAACTGTTGCTATAACCAAAGAATTTTTAATGTTGACACACGAAAGAAGATGAAAAATGAAAGCCGACCGATCAAAATTTAGCTTTGAATTGCCATGCGGTAACATCAAAGAGTGTCATTTTACAATACAATTTTCTTTTCTGTTGTTCACTAAAACATTTAACGAATAGTTGATAGTAAGAAAGTAAATGAATAAAAGAATATAAGAGTAACATTTATAGTCATAGACGCGCAAAGCAAAATCTTCAAAAGAAGATTAAAAGTAAAATTTGTCCTTCAACTCACCGACCCTGTTGGTAAGTGACGTTTGTGCTGCTGTGTCTAAAATGAAACTGGGTTGGGCGGGGGGGGGGTAATAAAAAACCGCGTTAATGATAAGGGAGCGATTACTTTCTTGCTATACTATTATTTTAGGAAGGAAAGGCACATATGAGATATAAAACCCATAGTGCCAATATCGGTCCGACTATCGGTCGCTCCCTACAAAAATCGGCCGATCCGATATTAACCGATAGTGCCAATATCGGTCCGATACCGATACCGATCCGATTATCGGTCGCTCCCTAATTAATAATGACACCGCTTCTAAGATCGCTTTCATTGCCTCATGATATAGATCGTGGAGGTCGCAAATTTTATTACGTTGGCTTGGCCGTTAGGCTTTCACAACATTTTCCTGCCGTATGAATAAGTGAAGGGTGCTTGCTCACCTCGTCACTCTACATATGGCGGGACCAATTAGGAGACATCTTGCTTGGCTGGCCAGTTAGGAGCATTAAGTGAATGTTTCCGCCATCTTTGTATTTTATATGCCGCCATCTTGTGTGACAGACAGGATCTCGTTTAAATACGCGATCTTGTGTGACAAACACGGGATTGTCGACAAAGCAGGAAAGGATATTTTAGAGCATTTTCGAAAAAAAATGCTCTATTGTCCCCGTTTTGTCTGTCTGTCTGTCATCACCCTAGATCTCAACAACCATAAGTCCTAGACCCATGATGTATATATCATTTTGTAGGTCTTGACCTGCCATGTGTGCAGCAAAAGTCCATTTAGCGATCTGACCTCCCAGGGCCAAAATATAAGAGTTTCTTATGTACCGTTTTTGCTTATATTTTAAATATAAATAATAAAAGCTAATCAAAGGGGCGTAATCATTATTTATTTTTGTAACAGTTATTCAACATGATTACTTCCCTCTCGATACGGATTTCGTCCGGCGTAACCGTAACGAAAATGCTCTAAAATGTCCTTTGTCCGAAACGGAATAGACTTAAATTGCTTGTTTGTATTATGGATGGTCCGAAGATTGGAAAGATCAGTGCTCAGAAGAAGTATGAGACTTGGCGAGGCCATACGGACGTAAAACTTCAACGATATGTACTGTGTTCAATAGGTATCTCACTAAATTTTTTTTTCATTATTTTGTATTCCCCATACTGCCATAAGTGGATATTTATCATATCTAAACAAAAAAATATCATTAACAATCCTCAACTGTTAAAAAAGGTCACCCTCCACACGCCCAGTAAATCGTATGTCATACCCACATTTAGTATTTTAACTGTAATTTTGTTTTTTATTGTTCCAAGCACCGTCAGCATTTTAGTTGGCAACTATTATATGCATAATTAGTATTTGTGTCATTTCTGGACTGTCTCAGAGCAGTTCTGTCAAAAATGCGCCCGATTCCGAGACGAGTAAGAGAATTCGGACTTCAAATATAGTGTATTTCCGAAAAGGCATTAAATCACCAAAGACTGTTGACAATCTTGATCAAATGCGAAAAATTCCAATTGAACTTCATATCGTGAACATATATAAAACAATTGTTTCTGATGTAAAAAGAAGAAAAGACATGATCGTACAATTTTGTTAAGAGGTTATAAAGACATAATCGAAGTCCTGGAAACTATGATTTCACAGCGATGTTTAATGTAAGAGATGAGAAAGGAGAGTGGTTGTGCCGAGAAGACAGAGAGTTCTATGCACTTCAGATTTCAGCAAAAGGAAAAGTAGGCTATTGAAGATGATTCACTAAAGATTCACCCAAGAAAAATGAAATTACTTAAAAGGAAGGTGCCAGTCACAGAAAGCTTTACTGAAGAAAGTGTTGAATCAAGTGTCATACCAAATTCGGATACAGAAGATTCTGTGAGTAAAGAAGATTTTGTGGGCGAAGAACAATGTTCCAGTAGTAGTAAAGATAATGAGAAACCATTAAAGTCTAAAAGACAAAAAACGTCTTCTTTAGTGCGTTTAGTGACTGCAGCAAAATTGAGTACAAGGAAGGTCCAAAAAGTTGGGAACTGGAGTTTGCATATTTACTCCAACTCAAAGCGGCATTTCAAAGGTCTTATGAAAGATGGAAAACAAATAAAAAAGGGATTCCAAGGAAAACTTAGAACACTGGTGCTTACACGTTGATGGAAAGACAATACAAAATAAAGCATATGGGGTTGTTGTTATAAAAATGAAAAAAAAATGGAGGTCACACTCGCTGTTCTTCAACTGGCAAATGGAAAAGGGGAAAGAATATTCAATGAAATAAAAACTGTCTTCTTCATTCTTTCTTGGCTCTGCCGCCCAATTAGGGCCCTGACCTGCCAAACGTATTTTCCACTTTCCCGAATGAAAACTGTGCTCAATGAATATGAACGTCAATAAAAATGATTGTCTCTGACACCATTGCAGCAAATACTGGAAAAAGAATTGGTGCAGTCACACTGTTACAGAAATACTTTCAAGATGTTGGATTAGAAAAAGATGTATAAATTGGATGCCAACACCACATTCTAGATACAATATTGAAACACGTAATGAATGATGATTTCGGTACATTAACAACTTCCCCAAACATCAGCTACTCGTTTGTGTTAACAATAATAGAAAAGTATGAGCAACTCAAAATATCATTTGATATTGTTGGAGCACCACTAAAAAAATCAGAACAAGAGTCCTGGCAAGATCTGGCTTTTCTGGATCATTTAATACCGTGCTACAGGATTTTCAAAACTACTGGAAGCATCCCAAAAGTAAATTTTCATTCACTTCCAAAAAATCAGTAATGCGATATGGAACTCAAGGGCAGTTTATTGTTTGCCATCATTCGTTCTGATGAGTATCTGCAAACAGCTATGGGCTGACATCTGGTTCTCTGCCCAGTGTTTCAATGCTACTGACTTTGATAATTTATCATAAGCTTGTAAGCAGCAGACAAGACTTTGAAGTCATTAAAGACATTATGGTCCACAGATCCAACTTCTATACCAACGAAGCGTTCGAATATCTGCGCAGAGCGTGCAATTAAAGTGATACAAGATTTACTTCCACTTGCATGTCCATTGAAAAATTCAGGGCTGGGGAGCCTGTGTCGGTGTCGGCATTTGTACTTTGCCCGGTGTCGGTATTTGTATTTTGTCCGGAGTCGGTGTCGGCATTTGTACTTGTCCAGAGTCGCAAAAACTCCCCCCCCCCCGAAAAAAAATACTAGAACTTTAATTAAATAATCCAGAACAATCTTTAATTTAAAGTTTTCGGAAGTTCTTCTTTTCTTTTTAAATAAATACTTGTGTGGAGATCGGACCCCCCCCCACCACAGTACCCCATATTACGTCCCTTTCATTCCCCACCTTAAGCACAGTTAAAGTGACCGAAATCAAAGCCCTATTGTCAGGCTTTTATGTCCGTAACGCCCCGCCCCCTATTCTTCTCCCGAAATCAAAGCACCACTGGACTCTGGTCAAACATCCGAGTCGGGCTTTGATGTCCGTAACGCCCCTCCCCTATTCTTCTCCCGAAATCAAAGCACCACTGGACTCTGGTCAAAACTCCGAGTCAGGCTTTGATGTGCGTAACGCCCCGCCTCCGATCGCCTCCCGAGATCAAAGCCCTACTGGGCTTAGGTAAAATCTCAGAGTCAGGCTTTGATGTCCGAAACACCCCTCCCCCCCATCCCCACCCACCAGATCGGGGACCAGAAGTTTGAAGTTAGTTTTTAGTTAGTGTTGTATTAGAGTTTGTATGAGATAGTTGTGCAGTCACGAGTAGTTTAAATAAAGTTCATTTAGTTTATATTTCAGATCAATAAGCGTTGACTTATCTGTTGATATACCTGTGTGTTTCACTGTGTGTTTATTATCTACAAAAGAGCCCGTAACAACTTGGTAAATCTGTTTATCAACAAATTTATTACATTCCAAAGCGAGATTCTCTACATTACAACAACTTGTCAACATTAACAGAATTGTGACTGAAAGCTACTGGCTATGTTCACTGTTATTCATTCAATCATTGTAAATCATGAGAAATTTTTAGTTTGCATCTCTCTATCAATATCCATGTTGGAGAAAGATTACACACAAACCTATTCAAGTCTTTTAGAACTTCAAAGATTGATCACACTCTCCCCACAGCTTAATTTCTCTCAGCCAGAATGAAACATTACCAATCTACGTCACAATGTCACTACATAAAGCCCAGTCCGTAGCTGGAGCTGTTGAGGCGCCCCCCCCCCACCTATTACAATACAAACATTTTCAATACATATTTCAGGTATAATTCGGGTGTAAAATAACGATTCATTCCTCAATTAACTGTTAAGTATGTAGTGTCTTCATACGTCTCTCTCTTTACTAAAAAAAATAGGTCTGGAACAATCATCTTTTATCATTGTCTGTAGCACTAGCCGTGATTTTATTTCAGCATTCTGCATTCTCTGAATGACCACTTATAAACTTCCAAGCATCATTGCTCTTGTGTTGTTGTATATGTATACTTTGCAATGACTTGCTGACTTAGGCAATCGTTAATAATAATCTTCACCAATATTTGATTATAGGCCTACACATAAATGAGAAATTATTAAAAGTAGCGAATTGGCCGCTTCAGGTTTACTATAAAAATAACATCCCGCATACTGTGGCATATCTTGAAGTAAACCATACACTTTTGTTACTTCAATGTAATCACTGCAGCTACTAATGATGTCCATATCTAGTATTTTTCGTGACCTTTCAATGTTACATGTACAACTGATAACTTTTTTCATCGTAATGGACATGCTGCAAAATCTCAGATCAGAGATGTAAATTTATAACTACTGAAGAACCACAATAGGTTCTTAAATTTGATTGAAGGGCTGGATCAACAGCAGATGACTGGGGTGTTTATAATACTTTATGTGAGCTAACATAAATGTAAATGTCATCAATGTAAATGAAAAAAAGGGGAGTGTATTGCGTGTCAAATCAAAACGTAGATTGCACTTGTCTGGTTTAGAAGATGAACATTGTTTTTAAGATTACTATTTCGGAGACCCGTCTAGCTCGGCGCCCTGTGCATAATTATTTAAATAAACATATTTAACTGCACAGTTCGGGCATTTTATTTATTTACTCTTGTTATTTATTAATTACACTAAAAATTAGGCCCATACAATGCATGCTGATTGGAGGAAGTGGGAAAATACCTTAAAGCCATAGGAGTGAGAGAGTGGAGAAAGAAGACCATGGGTCGGGAAAAGTGGAGAAGGGTAGTATGGCAGGCCAGGGCCCTAAATGGGTTGTAGAGCCAAGAAGAAAAAATATACAATTAGACGTGCATCTTTATATATATATAGTATGAGATATATACAGGGGGAATACACATTTATCTCCCTTTGCCCCCCTCCCCCGGTGTCGGCGTCGGCGGATTTTAGAAAACCGACTCTGGTGTCGGTGTCGGCGGTTAACGGAATGCCGACACCGGTTTCGGCGAATATTTTGGCCGACACCCCACCACTGGAAAACTTGAACACTAAATTTCTTCTACTAATGCACAATAGAAATGTACATTGTAAAAATTATCAATATTATGTTTATGTCACTTTTATATGTAATAGTGAAACCTTTATTGAGATACTAGTTGCAAGTACCCGGCTTTGCCCGGGTTTAAAAGAAGGTTGTCTGTTTAACTTCTGTTTTCTCCCTACCCCCTCTCTCCCTTCCTCTCTCTCTCCCTCCTTCCCTCCCCCTCTCTCCCTTTCCCTCCCTCCCTTTCTCCCTCCCTCTCTCCCATCTATCTCCGTCCCTCTCCTATCTCCCTCTCCCCCCTCTCCCCCTCATTTCTTTCTCCCCGTCCATCCTCCTCCCTCGTCCTTCCCTCTCTCTCCCTCCCTGCCCCCTCTTTCTCTTTATCTCTTCCTCCCATTTCTCCCATCCTCTACCTCTCTCCTTCCCTCCCCTATCTCTCCGTCCCTAACCCCTCTCTCCCTCCTTTCTTCCTCCCTCCCCTTTCCACCTCTCTCCCCCTCCCATTCTCTCCCCCTTCCTCCCTTCCTCCCTCATTCCCTCTCTCCCCCTCCCTGCCCCCTCTCTCCCTCCCTTCCTTTCTCTCTCCCTCTCCCCCCTGCTCCCTCTTCCATCTCCCTCTCTCCCCTCCTTTTCTCCCCCCTGTCCATCCCCCTCCCTCCTCTCTCCCCCTCCCTCCTACCCTCCTTTCCTCTCTCTCCCCCTGCCCTCTCTTTATCTCTCTCTCTCTCTCTCTCTATATATATATATATATATATATATATATATATATATATATTTATATATATACTTATAAGACGCATTTGTTGTCTGTCTGTCTGTCTGTCCCCATATAACTCAAGATCCAGACAATCCAATAACGTGAAATTTGTTACACATACACATAATTACATGGGGAAGGTTATAGGACATGTTTCGTTTCATCTCGATGGGTAGTTTAATTGTAATTAATTTTTTTTATTTTAGTATTTTACTATATTAAAGTAATCTCGACGGCGCCAAAAATAAAATTCCTCTGTGACGTCATTTCCCGATAATCGAATAGAACTTGCGCGCTGGTGCTGTATTGTGCCTTTGTGATGCAAAGAATTGTTGATGTTTTTTCATGCTCTCTGATTTGTACAGTTTGAGGAAGGTAAAGGAATGATATCATTTAATCTCATTTTCGGCATGTGATTTTGACGAAAATCACATGGGAGTCACTTCCGGCGTACAAGAGTTTTCTAGCAATAGTGATTGTATAGAGGAGAAGGCAACATTTTAAACAGTTTATTTCATAAAATTGCCTCTTTTTTAGGTAAGAATACGTTTTATTTTCTATAACTAGAAACACAATAACTAAATTAATGTATAGTTTTCTAAAATTGTCTTGAAAATTCCTAAATATCAAAATAAATGCATGGTGTAACATAACATGGTCATGGCAAGTTTGTTTGTAATGTGTACGCAACGTTCTGCTGTGTGATTGTAAAAAAAGAAATTTCACTATGACTCAGTATAGGGCTGTATTTTCGGCCAAGCCAAGGCTAAGAACGTGAACGTCGTTTCATGTGGTTATAACTTAAATGTCATGATATTTATAAAAAAAGCTATGATATAGTAGTTTAAATTAGCTAAATTGTTGTTGCATCATTTAATACTGCAGTCTTCATAACTTATAAGGTCATTTAGTAAATAGTAATAAGGATCATAAGGCTGAGCACTAAGTCTAAGTGTTAAAGCAAGGCTTAACTTAATCCTAAGCATAAATAATAAAAGCTGTGAAAATTATTTTTTTTTATCAATAGTTAAACTTTTTTGTTAGAAAAATGTATTTATTATTATAAATAAATGATAATTTTATTGCTGAGAAAAATCTTTTTTTTGGCTACATGGAGAAAAATGATAATTATTTTTATAATGCATTAAGAAAAAAATAAAATTGGTACAAATACTCTTTATTTGATCAATGAACAATTTTTTTTCTATTTTACTTAGGCATCTTAGGAACACAAACTAATTCCTTGACTGAAGTGTGCAAAATCTGAACATGCAGAGTGTATAAGGAAGCCTGCAGTGGAACCCCCAAGGCCAGAGAAAAATCGACCGCCCAAAGACCACTTGGAGAAGGTCTTGCGAGCAGGAGATGTAAAGCTGCAAACAGACATGGAGGGAATTGAAAAAGCCCCCCCCCCCCCCCCCCAAAACAGAGTGCTCTAGAGAGTGGTTGCAGAGGTCCTTTGCTTCGCAAGAAGTTCAAGTAAGTCAAGATTGTATAAATGGGGATGGGTGGTCGAGTGGTGTAGAATGCTTGACTGTTGACCAGAGGGTCCCGGGTTCGAATCTCACTGAGACCCTTTGGATTTTCTGGTGAAAGTCCCCAAGTCCACCTAACTTTATATTGGTACATGACTTTAAGTTGGGGGAGTAAAGGCGGCTGGGCATTGTGCTAACCACACAATCCCTTTATATGCCAAGGTTACTGAAACACTTCATCTGCCCCAATGAGCCCTTAGGGGCTTAAGGGAACTTCAAGATTGTATAAAGCTGATTTAGTTGACATGTCATAGGGATTTGCTCAGTGTGTTGGAACTAGAAGGGATCTAACTTGTGTTTGTCATTAATTATGTACTAGTACATGAAATTTAACTAATTATGCATTGTAATAAAATTTGTTAGAAACAGAAAATTACATTGGTCTCTGTATACAGATAAATAATTTAATTTAAAATAATATTAGCTAAATTAAAAGCAATAGAACCATATTTACAGGCAATTTGTTTTTGCTTGGATTCTTAATAGTCAGGATTATAGATCAGTAATGGCTTTGAGCTATGGCGTTAATTATAAACCTTTAGTATAAAATCATAAATGTGCTGATATTTACTAAAACTAATTCACGTTGATTACATTCTTTTTTCTAGACATACTTTGTTACTGGTGCAAAGCTCAAAAGCTTCATTTCTGCCAAATGACTATGGTATCAAGAAGGATCAACCTTTACGATTCAATGTCTTTTTTTTTTTGGTAAATGATTTGTATAAAAATATTTATTGAATACAGTGTTGAATATTTTACGAATATTCTTTGTAATCTAAAGCACCAGTAAAAACCATAAAATTTGATGACCAATGATTAGTCACAAATTAGTGTGATTTATTTTAAAACAAATGAAATTTAAAGTTATTCAATTAATTATAATGTTAACACATTTTTATTGTTAACATTAAAGATAAAATCCAGCATGTACGTTCTATGTTATACTCATTGTTCCGATCTTGTTGATTTTGTTTCGGAGACGAAAATCGTTTCACACCATCAATATCAAACAGTTAAGCTACCAGATATACATGTCCTACATGAGCAATGTGCCTTTTTCACTAGAAAAATCAAATTTCTGTAATAAAACAACGATCAAATGTCATCCAACTCTATATAAGTTATTGAGAAAAAATGTTTGTTATTACGCCCGATGTGTGCGCATCGAGTTGCGCAGTCATTCGCAGTCTAAACAAATCTATTTTTAGTAATCTTTTGTTTTTCTACCAAGGCTAATTCGTGACGATTGGAGGGTGAACTTTTTTTATGCAAAAAAAAAAAATTTCCCATATTTTCTTTATTTGCTCCACCAAATATAATATAGGGATATAGGGTTATATTTTAGTCATACCCCTAGTGCTCAAACAGAAGGGGTCGATAAAGAGTATAAAACCAGATAAGGGCGTTACGATAATTTCTAAGCTCCTCAGCATCTTCCATCGGCCTATTCCCAAGTATATAATATAATAATAGCGATTTGGGCGCTGCGTTAAATCGAAAGTAAAGAATTAATATAACGGTATTCCAGTTTAAAATACAATCATGAAAAAGAAATCGGATCTGCTCGAAACCAAAAAATAACCTCGCCTGCCGATCAAGCCGAAGGGGATATAACTCTATGCAAATGTTTTGCAGGGTACAGCTAGTATACTGTTAAATGCTCTAAAGGAAAATCACAACAGCACAGGCGCAGGTTCATTTAATAATCTTTTTACAATGAATAATTTCAATGGCCGCGATTCCACACATTCAATAGTAATTTATACGGTGCGCTGGTATACTGGAATTCCATATACATAGTGCATCGCCGAGGACAAGGAGAGAGTTATAATAGTGCAGCCCTCTCAAATCTGTCCGTCTCGGACAAGTCATTTCTCACCACAGTATCAGTACAGTCTGCCTACATCAGGGGTGGGCAAACTTTTTCTACGGAGGACCACATTGAAAACTCGATTGTTATTTGCAGGCCGCACATATATATATATATATATATATATATATATATATATATATATATATATATATTGTTACAACTGTTCCCCCGGTGCGCACCGTGCATCGAGATATTGAACGCGATGACGTGGTGGAGAGAGTGACGTGGAAGCCGGAAGAAATTGGCCATGTTGCAGTTGTTGTTGTTTATTTAAGTTTATAGATATTAGTAAATACTCTTGGAACCCACGTCAGCCTGTGTGTTGTTTTAATTTCATAAACAAGAATTTTTAAAGAGTTGTAACAATATATATATATATATATATATATATATATATATATATATATGTATATGTATATATATGTATATATACACACAGTGGATTTCGCTTAATTGGGACCCCGCTTAGTTGGGACAGCCGCTTTTTTGGGACAAATCTCAAAGAAACCAAACCAAGAAGACAATAGTAAATTTGTATTTTTATTGGGACAACCGCTTAATTGGGACAAAAAGCCTCGGTCCCGATTAAGCGGAATAGACTGTATATATATATATATATATATATATATATATATATATATATATTAGGGTGCATCACCACATAGAGGAAAAAATTAGAATCCAGCGTCAGGAAATACTTCCAATATCTTTTCATTGTCTACAAATGTTCTAATAAAATTTGGAGAAAAAAAGAGAAGTCTTCAAATATGCATGTGTTAACCTATACACACAAACACGCACACAATATACACACACAATACAAAAACAATATACACACATAATACAAAATCTAACAGAGGCCTACTTTAGTACAGTTAGTATACAAACACTACATACACGCAGACCACAAACACAACATGCACACTAGGGTTAGTACTTTTTACATTTTTTTTCAGAATCTTATTTTACATGGCATTTTTTAATGAACAATTGTGAACAAAATATGAAAATAATATTAATTTATTTTTCACTCAAAAAAACCTTCCCCACCAACGCCATCTTGTGTTTACAAATAAGAAGCGTTTTTCAATAAAATTACTTCTTTGATGGATTGCGCATTAACAAATATTTGATAACATTAATTACATCCAGGAACTTTATAGGGTATTTTATTTTATAAAGTTTATTTTTAAATTTTACGTGCACTGTTTGAATGTATTATGCGTCTACTGCAACTGTACCAAAAATAATCAAATCTTATGATACCTTTGTTTGGTAATTGTCACGAGTGGTCTGCTTGGAATTTGGAAAGTCTGCTTGGTTCATTTGAGAATATTGTATTCTTTTATTTCAATTTCATTAAGCTGTAATCGTCTGTTTGTAATTAATTTTGTAGGAAAGCAAATTTGTCAACAAATAAACTTAATAAAGCTTGTAAAGTTTTAAAAATAATAAGGGAACACTCTCCCAATATTGAAGCTCCTTCGCAGTCAAGAGTTTATAAGGCAACCTATAAAGAAGTAGATTTGTTGCAGTTTATAAAAACAGCTTACAAAATTTTGAATGGTGCATACTAGGGTGATAACAAAAAAAATATTTTTATGAAACCACTTGCAATCGAGGAACTTTTATGTGTAATTTAAGAATATCAATTGCATTTTTGATTTTTTTTTTAAAAAGTTCCCCCACCTCCCCCTTTTTCGGAAGAAAAAAAAGTGAAAAAATATTTTTTTTTTTTTAAAAAAGGACAAGTTTTTTTTAACTTAATTCAAAAGGTAATAACAACTAATCAACTTTTATTAACAAATAAGATACAGATCAGTTAGTAATATGTACAGAATGTGCAAGAAATGTGTAAAACATATTTTTCCTATGAACTTCAGATTCAAAAATGCAAATTTTCTCGAAGTTCCTCCATCAGTTTCACAGCACGTTCAGCAATTTGGTTAGATCTGGGAATGTCAATTTATGATTTCCCGAATGACCAATGCGTCTTTAAACACTTAATTGCCTTCTTGCATTTTATCCCGATGAGTGTAAACAGTTCATTGACGGACGCTTTATTGTAGTGCTGCGAATTGAACCAAGCATTTGCCCATTCGTAGCAGATGAAGTTGCAAACAGGAGCGAGGATGTTGCGCCACTCTGGTATCAGAAATAATGCTATAATAGTATATATTGCATGTGAGTTCCATCTTGCCTAGTGTAAATTTGGTAGTTTCTTCCAGCTGATGCGAGGCCAACGTGAAGTTGGTTTGTAATGACTATATGTCTGACATAATTCATAAAACAAACTTGAAATCATCTCGCCATCCAGGGTTCTCGCCTGTGCTAACATCATCTGTCACAATGAGGCGGTAATCAGCCTGAAGAGTGGCATAGTTTTGCGTTAATTTGTCAATGAAGGAATAGTTGAGTTCTGGTTTGCTCGTTGGCTCTTGAATAAGAAAATTCATGACGTTTCAGAAAGAGGTCGAGTACATGGTGCTGACAGCCAATATATTGTGGCTTCTGAAAGCCTTTGCTCAAGACATCATCCTGTATGAGCTTTACAATCCCGAGCAAACGACCAGTATTTACTGCGGTCATGTCGCATATTATCACGCAAATATTTTCCCAAGCATCATACTCATCAATTAGCTGATGAATGGCCGCGGCAGAACCACTCTCACATTTAAGAGTACCGAGTTTTATTTTTGTTGTCATATTTTCAGCAGAACTACTTGATACTCTTCCCTTGCACTCTTTTACCATCAAACTGGAGACAATAGGGTTCTTTGCTTTGAAGTTTTTGAAAAATTTTGGTTTTCATTTTCCGTCCTTCAGAGATTACTCGTTTCCAAACACCCGCCTGACTTGGAACCGGCACATCATGACCCTGTTCAGCAATGGTTGCAAGAACGTCATATGCTTTATGTGTAGAAATGTTGTTTTTCAGTCCTAGCAAACCTGCTTGCTCTTTGGTATTTTGGTTTGCATTCAGGAGAAGATGACGTGGAAGAATAGGTTGTCGAGTCGGGTGAAGAAGCAGAGGTTTCAGAATCCGAAGATTCTGAGACAGTTGTATGTGTTTGTGTAGGTTGTGAGACAGTTGTATGTGTTTGTGTAGGTTGTGAGAAAGTTGTATGTGTTTGTGTAGGTTGTGAGACAGTTGTATGTGTTTGTGTAGGTTGCGATTGAGAAGAGCTGGCTTGAGATTGAGTTTTGGATAGTCGGATTCGTTTTCTTGGGTGGATTGATTCTAAAGAGGCTTGTTTGACCATTGAATAACCAATCTTTCCTCCACTTGCCTCTGGTAGAGCTCTTTATCCTCCTTTTCCATTTTCCATTAACGTTGGTGACATCAAATAACTTAGAAAGTGTTGTAGTAAATTTATCAGACGGTTTCTTTTTGTTTTTGTCATATAAATCAAACAGACAATTGAGTTTCTTTCTGATTAGTGCGCTGGATAATAGTGGAAAGTCTAGAAATTCCCTCAAGAGCAATTCTATATCCGTTATCATAATTTTGATTCGATCCAGTCGCCGTTTCTGGCTATTGAACAGAAAAGTGAAGTTTCCAAGAATTTGACGGTTTGTGGGCATCCGTGTGAGATTGATTAGCTTTTCAACAGATGTAATTCTCGGATCCCTATTCTGTTTAGAAGATGAGGGTAGATGCCTTGTTTATAAACAAATGAAATTAACTGACTGGAATGTGCTTAAAAGCAGTCTAGTAAGTCATGAAAAAATTCAGTTACCTGCGCGATATGTGAAAACAAAAATGAAAAGGTGGGGGAACTTTTTTTCAATTAAAAAAAAATTAATGTTGCTACTGTCATCTACATACAATTGGTCCTCGAATGTGAAGGGTTTCATGTTGGTTACGAAAAATAATGAAAATAGTTATCACCCTAGTGCATACATTTTGACAGAAAAAGAATAGAAGGAGAAAAACAAGTTGTTTTACTGAAAAACGTTGAATAAGAAATTCGATTAGCCATATTGTCTCTGACAAATGGAAAAGAAGAGACAATATTTACAGCGAATAGGGCTGTTCTAGCTGATTACGAACTCTATTCATGTATTCGAGTAATTATTTGCGATACAAGGAATACAAATTCTGGCAGCAAAAATGGTGTGGTACGCAAGCTGCAAAATTACTGTCAACAGAACAGTGGACAAATCCCTCAGTAATAGGCTGCCAGCTTCATGTTTTAGGCCTAATACTCAAGCATGCTATGGATTCCGTTTTCGGCAGGGAAAAGTCTAATCCAAACATTTCTTATCCATTTGTTGGTGAAATTAGCGCAAATTACGAGTCACTTAAAGAGTCACTTGATTCTCAAGATAGTAGTTCAGAAATCATGTGAGAAAACAAAGGATGGGAAGACGACATAAAGTTCTTACATCATTTGACGCAAGTATTTCACTATTACGAATGAAATAAAACCTTTCCAGTAATTCATTTCCAGATACTGAAGGCTTTAAGTAATGCTCGTTGGAATTCAAGTGCAATACTAGCACTTCTGGCATTCCGGAAAATAGAAACGAGAAATTTGAACTTGTGTGTACTTTCATAGCGAGGACATGCATGGTCTGAAGTATGGTTTTCAGATCAAAGTGACTGGAAAATAGGAAAAGAGATTTTAGCACCTGTTTTGCATAGATACACTGAAGCAGAAAGAGCTTCTTGAGGCACTGGGTCTGTGAAGATTAAGCAATACCTGGTATAGAACGAAGTAACTGCTGTGCAGAAAGAGCTATACAAATAATGCAAGATATTGTTCCACGTTGTGAGACTTCAAAGACACTGTTTTATTCTCACTAATGATGAAGCATAAAACTTAATTTATGTTTCCTATGCTGTCCTTTATTATCATTTCATATTTTGGACATCTCTATACTCATGCTTACATGCATTGCACTTGTTGTTCTTATTTAACTTTCCATTACAGTGTTGTTTTATATATATTAATATATAATATTCGTTTTATGGTTTGGTGGGGAAGGTTTTTCAAATATTTTCAGAAAAGGTTATTTGTGTCATAATACACTCATTAAAAGTCATCTTTTCTTGCCATGTAAATATGAGGTTACAAAAAAGTCATAACCCTAATGCACACACAATACAAAATATAACAGTCATACTTTACTACAGTTCCTCAAAGAAGTAGAATTATAAACTTTCATCCCAATAAAATAAAACAAATAACAATCCTATTCAATATTTATTAATCAGAAGAACGCCGACTACATTAAATTAGTTTAAATTGTACTTTTTTTTAACCTGAACTTTATAATGGTTAATACTTTTTAAAATAAAAAATTCACTGTCATTGTCTTGTAGGTACTAGTAACACACACAGTCAGTCTTGTAGGTACTAGTAACATATACAATGAGTCTTGAAGTTACTAGTAACACATACAGTCAGTCTTGTAGGTACTAGTAACATATACAATGAGTCTTGTAGGTACTACTAATATATAGAATGAATCTTCTAGGTAATAGTAACATATACAGTCAGTCTTGTAGGTACTACTAACAAATACAATGAGTCTTGTAGGTACTAGTAACACATACAATGAGCATCAACCCTTACGTTGTTGCTGACAAACTATACAGTTAACCACAGTGAGGAAAACCATATACAAAGTAAATAAATCCAGTACAATGCTCTAATACGTAAATAAATAAATAAATGTACAAAGTGATTGATCATACAATTACATCTATCATTACTTACATAAGTCGATCACTTCTCCATTCAAGTTTCCAAATATGGAATGAGTCGTGCCAAGATTGTGAGCGTCTGATGTAGAGATAGACAAAAATTTTGTATAAGGTTTACATTTGTTTTATTTAAAGCTGTAAATGTTTAGATCAACATAAATAAAGAGTAAAAAAAAAATCCACGTATATACATGAACAAAATGGGAGGTGCGGCGGGGGCGGTGGCTGGGGGGGGGCTAGTTTAGGAGCAATTGTAGTGGACCTATCCATTAGTTCTGACTGCCATGCAGTGGACCTATCCATTAGTTCTGACTGCCATGCAGTGGACCTATCCATTAGTTCTGACTGCCATGCAGTGGACCTATCCATTAGTTCTGACTGCCATGCAGTGGACCTATCCATTAGTTCTGACTGCCATGCAGTGGACCTATCCATTAGTTCTGACTGCCATGCAGTGGACCTATCCATTAGTTCTGACTGCCATGCAGTGGACCTATCCATTAGTTCTGACTGCCATGCAGTGGACCTATCCATTAGTTCTGACTGCCATGCAGTGGACCTAATTCATTAGTCATGATTGCCTGTAGTGGAAATAATCCATTAATCATGATTGTCCTGCAGCGGACGTAATCCATAAGTCATGACAGACATCCAAGGCTCGTTTTCTGGATTTCTTTTAAATTTTGTTGCAATCGTTTTGTTTTCATAAAGAAATAAATAAATCATCAACTAACTTACTTCTCAGCTAAAGTAAGATAAAATTTGTTGTCATTAAATGCAGTGCCCCAGTGAAGAGTACTTGTTACTGTACCAACACCAAGTGCTCCAGTGTTGCCTGTCACAAGGAAGAAATGTTTAGACATTATTAAAGATTATCCAGTGATATATCAGAATCTGGACTTAAAAAAGTTTTTGGAAATCGTCTGAACACCTTTTTTTTTTAAAGTATCCAATCTGCATTTTTTCCCCCTCTTCATAACATACAAACTTATTTTATTGAGAATAGGTTATGAAATCAAATACCCTCCATTTTGAACGAAATGTAGATTATTTAAGTGTTATACATTAAATTATTAAATCTTATTATTAAATATAAAAAAGTCCAACTTTCGCATTCAAATGAATGGAACAAACCGTACGAGATGCTTTCATCACAATGAGAAATAAAGGGACAGGAGCATGGGCATATTCATGGGGCAAGGGGGCATTCGCTCCCCCTACATTTCCATTTTGAAAAAATGTCATATAAGAGGGGGGCATTTGCTTCCCCCCTTACATTTAAAAAAAATGTCATAAAGTTGTTATGCGCCCCCACCCGGATAATTTTGCCCCCCCTGGAAAAATTCTTAGCGACGCCCATGGACAGGATCACTAGGTCAGCGATTCTCAACCTTTTTCGCGACTGTACTCCAAAGGGTGCGAATGTGCGAAAGTAGGCCTATGTCTGCCTAATACGCAAGTTCGCGAACAAATCACTTATTTTCATAATGGAATGTAGTCACCTTTCTAATGCGATACTTGGACACGTGGTTTGGTGAAGAATCACACAGTAAACTGGCGACATTCTTCAAACACTTGGTTGTTTTAAACGAAAATTTAATGAATCGCTGCCTGACCCAGTATAACCTTTCCCGTACTCGTTGGTGATTCGCGTACCACCGATTGAAAACAGCGGCTCAAAGCGAACAAAAATTACACAGGAAAATCACGTTAGATTCTCTAATTACAAAGAAAATAAAGCTTCTAATTTTAAGTTTGTTAACTTTATATTTTTTAGTTGGAGCTTCAAGCTGTTCAAATTTTATTGTGTTTTGATTTCAAGTTATCGTTGAACTCGATGAGAAAGCCTCGTTTTGATAAAAAAAGATTGACATACTTAACTATAAAAACATAAATTTACCCAGTACTCTTTGTCTTTGTCTCTAAACAGGTTTATATGGAAAGTTTCTTTACAACGGAATCATCATGTACAAAGTTAAAACTAAATTGCTTTCATCACGAAAATGATTAGTACGCTAAAAAATCATTTGTTGTTATGAAACTCATTGAAACATTTCAAACGCATTTATATGTAAGATTTAATTCCGCAATCTTCAACCTTCTAAAACTTCCCAAGGTCTATGATCAATCATTTAGTGGACACTCTTAATGGCAAATGTTAGATTACCTCTGGAAACCATGATGTCAATTTCGCCCGATCGAGGCCAAGCGCCATAGATACGATCCCTGGGCAACATCCAGATCACTGTAGATTTAATACAAGTTAACTTTTATTAGGTTGAGTGTAAACACATTAAGTCACTCAATATTATTTTTAGCTCTGCTCTAAGTTCAATGAAGTTTGTGATGTACATTTAAAATGAAAGTTGAAACTCATATCAACAACTTTTACTTTGTTGTGCTTGTTTTGTTCAACCCAAAACTTTTTATTTTAGTCGATATCAGAGACTTAAAAAGTTGGTTTTGAGAAGTGAAAATAAAACAATGAAATTGTTGACACAATGTTATTTAGATTGTTTATTATTGTTTAGTTTATTGCTTTCAATGGAGCGGATCCAGTGGCTCTAAAAGTGTGGGTCTCGACTCAATGGTGGGTTGTGTGAGCTGATTTAAAATAGGTCGCCACACATTTTGTTAACTACTTGATCTAGAAAATATAATATTGATTTTAGCTTTGATTGTATCTTTTATATTTTTCCCCAAACAGACGGGTCGCGAAAACAAAAAAAAAGGCGTCTACGTGAACGCGAATCGCAAAAAATCTAAAAAGAACCATCATCTCACCTGGCCAAAGCCAATCACCTTGAGGTATCCTAGCTCTGACTTCAACAATGCCGTAACGTAGACTGGGAACGCTGGTGATTTTACCTGACTTGATTGGGGGCAATAGCCCAAACCTACCTTCTCTCCTACAACCAAAGTTCGCCCCATTGGTGCAGAAACCCCAGATTTCTATGTTAAAAAATATAATTAAACATAAGTATGGAATAAGTCTTATTTAATGAGCTCAATTCAACATAAACGACATTTTGTGCCCGTGAACGTGGCCGCCATTAAGAGACGTGAGTCAGTGCTTAAGGTGGGGGTGGTAAAACAATTGCCGTAAGATGAACGTAAAATGTTGGTGTAAAATGTCATAAGCAAGGTAAGACTTTACCTCCATCTAATTCGGCCGGGCCCCGCCCCGCCCCCCCCCCCCCAATAGATACATCCTAAAAGTAGGACAAGGCAAATGATCAGTCTCACTAAATTAATTTCAATTGAACGTGTTTTTATAAAAAATTTAAGTTCTAAAATATTCGGGTCGATGGGAGGGTGAACTTTTTTTTATGCAAAACAAAAATTACCCATATTTTCTTTATTTGTAATACAAAGCTCCACCAAACATGATATGGGGATTTAGCGTTATATTTTTGTCATACCCCTATTTTATATATATATATATATATATATATATATATATATATATATATATATATACACACACACACATACATATAAATGAAAAATATAAATCAACAAACACAGAAAAAATGTGAGTTAAATACAAATGTTATTTTAATATATAAACTGTATATTTATTAATTTCATTAAAAAACAAAATTACAAAGTATTGGCACAGTTGACGAGAATACTGTAAGTCTCAGGGTCTATGATTCTGTTACGGTGTTCTGTGCTGTACATAAGAATACACCTCTATAGGAAATATTAATAAAAATCTTGGTTGGAATACAAATGTACAGATATTTACAATACGGGTTAAACAAAATATTATTAAGAAAACATGAACGCATAAGTAAAGTCTAGAATCATTAGCATAAATTAAGCAGGGGAGGAGGTAGGTGGACGGAGGGAATTCCCCTAGGGTGCTGTTTGCTTTAGTTGTTGGTTTGTTTTTGTTCTGTATTTCGTCATGGTGATCGGACTGTATTCTCAGAGTACTCCCCGGGCGGGGCGCTACATACCTTAGTAACAACCTCCACCGGTCTGGAAGAGTTTGTATAAAATGTGACTAATAATAGAAATAAACTATTCAGGAGACATAAACAAAAACGTGAGTAAATGTCGGAGTACTCACAGCAGGCGGCTTCGTCTGATTTATCTCTGCAGTCTTCATCGCCGTCACACATGAGGTAGTGGGAGATGCAATTACCGTTTTCGCACTTGAACTGATAGGTGCCACTACAGTTGGTGGCTGGAGTGTGTGTCTAAATAGAGTGATGGGGATGGAGATTTTTAGATTGAAAGGCTGATAGACAGCCAGAGAGTCTGGCACAGATAGAGAGGTAGATTTACTGGCACATAGCCAGGTAGACATGAAAAAAGTCTGGTACATAGAGATAGAGGCGGAGATACTGGCATATAAACATGTAGATTAACTGATACATAGGTAGTTAGATAGATAAGAGACTGGTACATAGACAGGTAGACATGAAGAAAGTCTGACACTTAGACAGGAGTAGATACTGGCAAATAAGCAGGTAGATTAACTGATACATAGGTAGTTAGATAGATAAGAGACTGGCACATAGACAGGTAGACATGAAGAAAGTCTGACACTTAGACAGGAGTAGATACTGGCAAATAAGCAGGTAGATTAACTGATACATAGGTAGTTAGATAGATAAGAGACTGGCACATAGACAGGTAGACATGAAGAAAGTCTGACACTTAGACAGGAGTAGATACTGGCAAATAAGCAGGTAGATTAACTGATACATAGGTAGTTAGATAGATAAGAGATTGGCACATAGACAGGTAGAGAGACTGGCACATAGACAGGTAGAGAGACTGGCACTAAGACATAAAGAGAGACTGGCACATAGACAGGTAGAGAGACTGGCACATAGACAGGTAGAGAGATTGTCATATAGACAGGTAGAGAGACTGTCACATAGACAGGTAGAGAGACTGGCACATAGACAGATAGAGAGACTGGCACATATTCACGTAGAGAGACTGGCACATAGACAGGTAGACATAAAGAAAGTCTGGCACTTAGAGAGGAGGAGATAATGTCATATAAACAGGTAAATTAACTGATACATAGGTAGTTAGATAGCTAAGAGAGTCTGGCACATAGACAGGTAGAGAGACTGGCACAAAGACAGGTAGAGAGACTGGCACATAGACAGGTAGAGAGACTGGCACAAAGACAGGTAGAGAGACCGGCACATAGACAGATAGAGAGACTGGCACATAGACAGGTAGAGAGACCGGCACATAGACAGGTAGGGAGACTGGCAAATAGACAGGTAGATATATAGGATGTTTACTAAATTGATGAATTGACAGAGAGACGAAAATAGTTTGAAAAAGCATACATTTAGACGGACCAAATAATCATCAGATTAACAGAAAGATATAATGACTTAAAGATTGTCTGAACGACAGGATAAATCACAGACAAATAGACGATACATAGACAGATAGAGAGAACTATAGACAAATAGACAGATCTTAAGATAAGTAGATAGAAATGCAGATATACAAGTAGATAAACAGAGGGTTATAGAGAAAAATATGTATAATGTGTCACAGCCACAACTATTGACCTAAAAGTCCTAGTTCTGATATTTCCTTGTTTAATAGTTTTATGGTAGTAACTAACATTCACTGTGGGTGGTACTATAAACATTAGCATAACTTAAGCAGGGTGAGATGGTGGGTGGATGGAGGGAATCCCCCCAGGGTGAAGTTTGCTTTAGTTGTTGGTTTATTTTTGTTCTGTATTTCGTCATGGTGATCGGACTGTATTTTCAGAGTACTCCCCGGGCGGGGCGCTACATACCCTAGTAACACTTCTCCCCCCCCCCCCGGTCTGGAAGAGTTTGTATAAAATGTAACCAATAATAGAAATAAAGTTCAGGAGACATAGACAAAAACGTGAGTAAATGTCGGTTTACTCACTGCAGGCGGCTTCATCTGATTTATCCGTACAGTTATCATTGCCGTTACACCTGATGTAGTGGGAGATGCAATTATCGTTGTCGCACATGAACTGATTGGGGCCAGTACAGTTGGTGGCTGGAGTTATATGCACAAATCACGTGACACAACAGAATTATTCCATGTGTTTTTTGAGTGTCTGCGCACGCGCGCGTGTGTCTAAGTAGAGTGATGGGGATGTAGATTTTTTGATAGAGAGGCTGATAGACAGCCAGAGAGTCTGGCACAGATAGAGAGGTAGATTTACTGGCACATATATAGATATACTGGCTAATAGACAGGTAGACATGAAGAAAGTCTGGCACTTAGACAGAGAGAAGGAGATACTGGCATATAAACAGGTAGATTAACTGATACATAGGTAGTTAAATAGATAAGAGACTGGCACATAAACAGGTAGAGAGACTAACACTTAAACAGGTAGAGAGACTTGCACGTAGACAGGTAGATATAAATTATGTTTACTAAATTGATGAATAGACAGAGAGACAAAAATAGTTTGAAAAAGCATACATTTAGACGGACCAAATAATCATCAGCTTAACAGAAAGATATATTGACTAATGGATAATCTGAACGACAGAATAAATCACAGACAAATAGACGATTCGAAGACAGATAGAGAGAACTATAGACAAATAGACAGGATAAGTAGATAGAAATTTTGATAGACAAGTAGATAAACAGATATATATATAGATAGATATGTATTCTGTGTCACGGCCGGGGTACCTATTGACCTAAAAGTCCAAGTTCTGATATTTCCTGTATTAATTGTTTTATGGTAGTAACCAACATTAACTGTGGGTGGTATTGAAGGAAAGTATTTCTTGTTAATGATGTTCACTGGTGTAAACTGACTAGCATTAGTTTTCTGTTTTTGTTTACATTGTCATAAGATGGCCAGGTAGCGATATAAAGAGGAAAGTTTTATGTTGTATTTTTTATTTTAATTTATTTTTATGTTCGGAACAAACAAAAACTCAATTTTTGTTTTTCGTATATTTATAAAATAAAATATTAAAATTATGTGAGGAATTAGCGTGAATGTATTTTTGGACTTACGGCACCCGACTTCATCAGACCCGTCCAAACAATCGTCCACATTGTCGCAGACAAATATGTCCTTCAGACAGTCGCCATTATCACACAAAAAGTAAGAACCTGAGCAGGCTACAAGAGAAAAGACATATTGAAACGGATGAACGTTTTTGTTTTAATATTTAGAAACTTTTATTTAACTTGATGTGTCTGTCCGTCCTTTGTACACGTAGACATAGGTACAGATGTGTCTGTCAGTTCTTTGTACACGTAGACATAAGTACAGATGTGTCTGTCAGTTCTTTGTACACGTAGACATAGGTGCAGATGTGTCTGTCCGTTCTTTGTACACGTAGACAGAGGTACAGATGTGTCTGTCCGTTCTTTGTACACGTAGACAGAGGTGCAGATGTGTCTGTCCGTTCTTTGTACACGTAGACAGAGGTGCAGATGTGTCTGTCCGTTCTTTGTACACGTAGACAGAGGTGCAGATGTGTCTGTCCGTTCTTTGTACACGTAGACAGAGGTACAGATGTGTCTGTCCGTTCTTTGTACACGTAGACAGAGGTACAGATGTGTCTGTCCGTTCTTTGTACACGTAGACAGAGGTACAGATGTGTCTGTCCGTTCTTTGTACACGTAGACAGAGGTACAGATGTGTCTATCCGTTCTTTGTACACGTAGACAGAGGTACAGATGTGTCTGTCCGTTCTTTGTACACGTAGACAGAGATGCAGATGTGTCTGTCCGTTCTTTGTACACGTAGACAGAGGTGCAGATGTGTCTGTCCGTTCTTTGTACACGTAGACAGAGTTACAGATGTGACAAGAAATAAAAAAAACATCAGGCTAATGACCGGTGAAAAAAAAATATTTATAAACATGATGACACTTCCGTCAACGTGAGCGTTGACCTATAAGTTGTTGGCCAGGCCAAGTCCGACCGTGACCTATTGACTTCTTGCGGTCAGTATGTAAATAGCCGCTGGTCTACTACCAGGTAGAATACAAGGTCTAATGTGAATTGAAAAAAGAACAGACGGGAAAAGGCAGCTACTGCTACCTGGTAAAAAAACGGGGACGAATGGTCGTGCGGTAACGCGCTCGACTGTCGACCTGAAGGTACCTGGTTCGATCTATGGTGAGGACAAATTACATTTTTCAGGTCTTGGCTCAAGTTCCAGATATATCTCCCGTGGTGCCTCCATGGCCATTGCAATACGGTAGGGATAAAAGAAGGGCATCATGAAAACCATCCCATTAGTGGTTTACAGGATCTAAGAGATTTCATCTCATCCTTTCAAAGATTTCAAACACTAGGTAAATCAAGTTCATGGGTGACCTTGGGCTGATTCCGTATAGAAGAATTGGATTTCTCAAAACTCAACGGCTAGGGCAGAGATACACGTTTACACAGTATATACAATGACCATTGACCAATCCGGTACTTCCGTAATTTTTATGCGGCTCCCAATGAGCCAGATTTTTTAAATCTTTTATTTCATTACTTTTTTTCACTAAATGTCGATAAATTGACTTTTTTTAAAGAGTGTCGCTCTAGTCGATCTCATGCTTGGCCGCCCCTGAACTATACAATATACTAAACACAATATTCCTATGATTATGGCAGATAGACAATTGAAAACGATAAATTAGGAAAGCGTGGATGTGTCATAAATGATGATGGTGGTGTATTATATATAAATAGCCGTTATAAAAGAAACCATTAAAATTTCACGGAAAACGGAGTGTTGTGACCCCTACGACAATCCCTTAAGACAATGTTTCCTAAACTTTCGACATCTGTTTACATCTGCCTTGCGTGTTTACCCGATGTACCCAGCGTGGAGATGTGCGTAACCCCCCCTCCCCCCCACCCCCGCCTAAATCGTTGCTTACTCCCTGTGGTACCACACTTTGAGAAACACTGCCTCAAGCTGATAAATTATGAATGACTAGCTGTACCCAGCAAAGCCTTTGCATGAAGATAGACTATTGTAAAGCCAGTGCCAAACCTAGGGATTTGGGGGTCCGGGGGCTTGGCCTCTTTTGGGGCCCCTGTATTTTGACGTTCGATACCAAGACATGAAATTATGTACTTAATATTTAATGTAAAAAATACTTTTTGGGGGCTCACCTTAAGCTGGAGCCCGGCGGGACTTTCGATTTTGGATTCCCTCCAAGATAATTCCAAGAAGCTTAACCATTCAGCCACAACGTCACAAAAACAAAGTGAAAATTTCAATGTACTATTAGAAAAAAAATTGCTCGATTATTTTTTCACTTCCGCTTATTACTATTGTTTACGTTTGACGATATTAAAATGATATCTGTTGTAATAAAAACTACAATAATTTGAATGAGATTATATGTTAATTATTACCTTTTAATATTTGGGACTTTCACATTTCATAATATAAACCACAGAAACTATTTAAAACTGTAGATTTTTTCAAAAAAGAAATATCGAATCGAGGACGCGGGCAAGACGCCATTTTGAATTCTTGTTTTCCGCTTTCGATTTAACGCAGAGATGAAAATGAATAATATGTATATAGATTGATTCGCGTGTACAACTAAATACCGAGCCGTTTAGAAGCTTTTAGGATATATATGGGCGTAATAGTGAAAAGTACCTTTTGGAGCCCCTAAATAAATAAATTTGGAATTTGTATTGAAACAGGGGGCCCTTGGACAACGGGTGTGGGAGCTTGGCGACCGACTAAGGCTATCTAAAAGAAAGGCTCTGTCATGTGTCTTAAGACGGCCATGGAGTATAAGAACATACAAGGCCGACCTTAGGCCGATTTGACCGATTGCTCCAAATTTGGGCCCCACAATTTACATTTAACATTAATAGTAATAGTTGTTATTGTAAAAACGTTAGAAGAGGGGCCTTGGAATTATCCGTCAAATTGGGCTAAGCAATTCGTTAGGCCGGCCCTGAGAACATACACAAGTCAAGAAAAATAAATGTAGAATTCAATTACAGTGATTGGTCAACCTTACCGGAGCGTTTTTGAGAATCATTGGCACTGACAGCTACAATATGGACGACGAGAAGTGCAGTCATTGACAATCTGATAGTCATTTTATTGTTTGTAACAATTATTTTTTTTTAACTGAAATGAAAGTTCCTTATTTTCTTTTAAATCACTCATAGTTATAAATCACTCATAGTTATAAATCACTCTTAGTTACATACCAAACATTACCAGGACCGAGGCTCGACAGTACATAATTATTTTATGTTCACTCTGACCTCTAAAAGTTTAGGACAAATATAAAGGTGAAATGACCAAGGGAGGTCATCGTTTGGAAAATAAAAAGGGACTAGATATTATCTTACCTTGGATTTAAATTTGAAAAATAAATGTAAATAAAGTGTCACCAGAAATAAATTTTCAATATTTATTTCATGCCTCATTTGTGTTCATGTGTAAAGATTATTTTTTTTTTAGACGAAGTGATTTGTAAATGCGAAACTAAACATTATGGTAAAGCCAATATAATAATTATACAAAAATAATAACAACCATCATTCCCACTTTTTTTTTACATTGCCTCGCTGTACGTCTGAGTCAATATTATTATCAATATGAAGAGTATAATGATGAATAATCAATGACGTAGGTTGTAAGATGTCTGATGATAAAAAGACTTGACGACTCACGTCTGATCTCTCAAGGCCGTATATTTTTAGGTTAATACCATCAAGCTGCCGACTCCGATATTTTGAAATGAAACATTTGAAAACTGTAATACTTAATCGTAGACATTCACAACCAGTAGCGGATAAAATGATTGTCAGTGGTACTTGAGACTTACATTCCTGAAATAGACCTCAAAATAGATCTAAAAAAAGACCTCAAAAAAGACCTAAAAAGACCTCAAAATAGACCTAAAATGACCTCAAAATAGACCTAAAAAGACCTCAAAAAAGACCTAAAAAGACCCCAAAATAGACCTTAAAAGACCTAAAAAAGACCTAAAAAGACCTCAAAATAGACCTAAAAAGACCTCAAAATAGACCTCAATATAGACCTAAATAAGACCTCAAAATAGACCTAAAAAGACCTCAAAATAGACCTAAAAAGACCTCAAAATAGAGAGCGTCTACAAAGGGTGAACGAAATCTGTGAAATTTGTTTTTTTCAGTCTAATCATCAAAATATTTCCTTTTACTGTCAATCTCCTGTCTCTATGCTGCTTCAGACATGGAAGGAACATGACATTAAATTAGAGGAGATTTTCCGTGGGCTCAAAATGTTTTAATGGGCAATACTCAATATGTTGTTATTATCAGGGCTGGGGTGTGGGCAAAAATATTTACAACGTAAAAGAAATATTGGCAGTATACTAACATCCAACAGTGTATTATCAAATAAATTGGTAATTTTGGTGCGCATTTTAGGCAACTATTAAGTTTGATACAAGTTTGATATACCGATACAGTTGCAGCGTTTTTATATCTTTCCTATTCATTATCTGGCAGTTGCCGATTTACAGAATAAACAAACTGTCCGGCTGCCTAGACACCCTCTATTACACACAGCCATGGGCGTCGCTAGGAATTTTAACAGACAATGCCATACCGGTTTACTTCTTAATTAAATCCAAGTTAAGTATAACATTAATTATTTATATTGACATAAATGAATGCCTTTGAAAATTCAAACATTTTATTTTTTTTGTTTAATTTGTATCTATCTATCTATCTATCTATCTATCTATCTATCTATCTATCTATCTATCTATCTATCTATCTATCTATCTATCTATCTATCTATCTATCTATCTATCTATCTATCTATCTATCTATCTATCTATCTATCTATCTATCTATCTATCTATCTATCTATCTATCTATCTATCTATCTATCTATCTATCTATCTATCTATCTATCTATCTATCTATCTATCTATCTATCTATCTATCTATCTATCTATCTATCCATCCATCCGTCTGTTCATCTATCTATCTATCTTTCATTGCTAGAATACAAGGAAAGCCAACTAAATGTTAACTACAGAATGTTGATTTGCTATGGACAGCCCACATCTATAGGAGATCTCTATCTCAATGAAGTTGAATTGAAATGAACGTCTTGGTCCCTTAGGTCAATAGAATGGACCCGTCATATGTGATGAACAATAAACAAAGACTTGATTGCACACATACTTAAAATTATAATTAGCTGCATTGATTAGAGATTGCTACCAGACCTACCTGCTTACAGCTGGAAAACTTGTGTTGGGTCTTTAGTCTGTAGTTTTGAAAAAAAATAATTCTATTCAGCTGGAGATGCTTTTCTTACCAATAATTTGTAAACCAGATGTCACAACCTGGGGGGGAAAAGTTGAATACAGTTTTTTAGTTTATTGTATTATACAATACACCAGAGGCGGCCTTAGCATTATGCTATTCCTAGGGGGAGGGTCTTTTGTTGGACCTAGGGGGAGGGTCTTTTGTTGGACCTAGGTGAGGGGCTTTTGTTGGACCTAGGGGAGGGGCTTTTGATGGACCTAGGGGGAGGGGCTTTGTTGGACCTAGGGAGGGGCTTTTGTTGGACCTAGGGGAGGGGCTTTTGTTGGACCTAGGGGAGGGGCTTTGTTGGACCTAGGGGAGGGTCTTTTGTTGGACCTAGGGAGGGGCTTTTGTTGGAACTAGGGAGAGGCATTTGTTGGACCTAGGGGGAGGGTCTTTTGTTGGACCTAGAGGAGGGGCTTTTGTTGGACCTAGGGGGAGGGACTTTTGTTGGACCTAGGGGGAGGGGCTTTTGTTGGACCTAGGGGAGGGGCTTTTGTTGGACCTAGGGGGAGGGTCTTTAGTTGGACCTAGGGGAGGGGCTTTTGTTGGACCTAGAGGGGGCTTTTGTTGGACCAAGGGGAGGGTCTTTTGTTGGACCTAGGGGAGGGGCTTTTGTTGGACCTAGGTGAGGGGCTTTTGTTGGACCTAGGGGAGGGGCTTTTGTTGGACCTAGGGGAGGGGCTTTTGTTGGACCTAGGAGGAGGGGCTTTTGTTGGACCTAGGGGGAGGGGCTTTTGTTGGACCTAGGGGAGGGGCTTTTGTTGGACCTAGGGGGAGGGGCTTTTGTTGGACCTAGGGGAGGGGCTTTTGTTGGACCTAGGGGGAGGGGCTTTTGTTGGACCTAGGGAGGGGCTTTTGTTTGACCTAGGGGGAGGGTCTTTTGTTGGACCTAGGGAGGGGCTTTTGTTGGACCTAGGGGAGGGGCTTTTGTTTGACCTAGGGGGAGGGTCTTTTGTTGGACCTAGGGGAGGGGCTTTTGTTGGACCTAGGAGGAGGGGCTTTTGTTGGACCTAGGGGGAGGGGCTTTTGTTGGACCTAGGGGAGGGGCTTTGTTGGACCTAGGGGGAGGGGCTTTGTTGGACCTAGGGGAGGGGCTTTGTTGGACCTAGGGGAGGGGCTTTTGTTGGACCTAGGGAGGGGCTTTTGTTTGACCTAGGGGGAGGGTCTTTTGTTGGACCTAGGGGAGGGGCTTTTGTTGGACCTAGGGGGAGGCTTTTGTTGGACCTAGGGGAGGGTCTTTTGTTGGACCTAGGGGAGGGGCTTTTGTTGGAACTAGGGGAGGGGCATTTGTTGGACCTAGGGGGAGGGTCTTTTGTTGGACCTAGGGGAGGGGCTTTTGTTGGACCTAGGGGGAGGGTCTTTTGTTGGACCTAGGGGGAGGGGCTTTTGTTGGACCTAGCGGAGGGGCTTTTGTTGGACCTCGGGGGAGGGTCTTTAGTTGGACCTAGGGGAGGGGCTTTTGTTGGACCTAGGGGGGGCTTTTGTTGGACCTAGGGGAGGGTCTTTTGTTGGACCTAGGGGAGGGGCTTTTGTTGGACCTAGGGGAGGGTCTTTTGTTGGACCTAGGGGGAGGGTCTTTTGTTGGACCTAGGGGAGGGTCTTTTGTTGGAGCTAGGGGCAGGGGCTTTTGTTGGACCTAGGGGGAGGGTCTTTTGTTGGACCTAGGGGAGGGTCTTTTGTTGGACCTAGGGGGAGGGGCTTTTGTTGGACCTAGGGGAGGGTCTTTTGTTGGACCTAGGGGAGGGGCTTTTGTTGGACCTAGGGGGAGGGTCTTTTGTTGGACCTAGGGGAGGGGCTTTTGTTGGACCTAGGGGGAGGTCTTTTGTTGGACCTAGGGGAGGGTCTTTTGTTTGACCTAGGGGAGGGGTTTTAGTTGGACCTAGGGGAGGGGCTTTAGTTGGACTTAGGGGGAGGGGCTTTTGTTGGACCTAGGGGAGGGGCTTTTATTGGACCTAGGGGAGGGGCTTTTGTTGGACCTAGGGGGAGGGGCTTTTGTTGGTCCTAGGATGCGTGTGTTTTTAGGGACCTAGGGTGTTTGTTTTTACCCCAAGCTTTATAGGGCTACAATAGTTTCAAATTTTTATTTATTTATTGTGTTGTATTGGTGAGACGCCTCCCCCCCCCCTCCCGTTGTTAGGGAAGTCATGGACCATAGAATTTCTAAAAGTATTCAAACCGAATGGTTGCATGTTGGCTTAAAATGCTTCAGTAAAGGAGCTCATTGATAGCATGCACACACAATACAAGAGAGCACACACGTTACAAGTGAGCGCACACATTACAAGAGAGCATACACGTTACAAGAGAGCGCACACGTTACAAGAAAGCGCAAATACGTTTAAAGAGAGCACACAAACAATACAAAAGATCACACAGACGTTACAGGATAGCGGACACACAATAAAAGATAGCGCACACACGTTACAAGAGAGCACACATACGTTTCAAGAGAGTGCACACATGTTTCAAGATAACGCACAGACGTTAATGAGAGCACACACACGTTACAAGAGAGCGCAAACACGTTACAAGATAGCGCACACACAATACAACCAAGCGCACACACAACACAACAGAGCGGACATACTTTTCAAGACAGCACACACATGTTTCAAGATAGCACACAGACGTTACAATATAGCGCACACATAATACAAGAGAGCGCACATACGTTTCAAGAGAGCGCACACATGTTTCAAGATAGCGCACAGACGTTACATGATAGCGCACAAACAATACAAGATAGCGCAACACGTTACAAGAGAGCGCACATACGTTTCAATAGAGCGCACATATTTTTCAAGATAGCACACAGACGTTATAAGAGAGCTCTCACACACGTTACATGCTCACATGTTACAAGAGAGCGCACACACCTTTATAACGCCCCCATCCGAATACCGTATAATATTATATATGAAATATAACATTAGGCGCCCATTTGTGAGTAGCGCCCGGGGCACGATGCCCCCCCCCCCTTTGCCCACCCCTCACTACACCTCTGGCCTAAGAGGATATATTGTTGCCAGGTTAGGGCAAGTATCACATTCAGTGTTACCACTCGTACGAGTGATTTATATATCGGTCCGCGAAACTCACGGACCTGTCTGAAGAAATCAAAACGTTTTGAGCCGCCACTGGCCAACATGAACTGATAGCACACAAATAAGACTGTGTTGATATTTCTTAGTATCTAGCACATTGTTTAACTGGATACAACTTTTATCTACAATACCTAGATGTACTGTTACGTTCAATTTATCAATGTCTCATGTATAGTGCCGGTCATAGAGTACTGGGGGCCCATGGCAAAGATACCCTGCGGATGTCCACTTATGCAAATGTCACGTGACGAGACCTTTTACTGTTTGGTGTCATACTATGCACTGGTGTCTAGTGTTGTTTTAGTCCCAGGTCCTATTTTAGTTTCAGTTTTTATTTCGTTTTTTTCTGTAATAATTTTAATTTTAGTCTAGTTTTAGTATTAGGCCCAATTTTAGTTTTCGTTTTAGTTTTTGTCGACTAAAACTAAAACACCAGAGTATTAGTTTTCGTCTTTATTTATTTTAGTTTCACTTTTAATTTTTGTCTTGTAAACACCAATAACAAATAACATCATTGTTCATGACCAATTGTTGAAACAGATTGAATCATAATAATAGTAGTCACAGAGATGACAGCTCAGTGTACTGAGACTGAGTCCATTCACCCCATTGTCACATTATAAGTCACACTATCACATTGCGCCATGTGCCATTGAATGCCATGACTCAATTTTTGACTATGTTGTAGACTAGCAGACTTGCTGTGCATGTACAAAAAAAAAACAACTAAAAACGTAATAACAATAAGAAACCAAAAACGAAAGTCAAAATTAAAACAAACGTGTTCATTCTCTGACCTAGAACTCTGAACTAACTTAAATATTGGTATTGGCGATACTATTTTCATGAAGTATTGGTATCGGTATTGACGATACAATTTTAGAGTGTTGTTAACAAACCTGCTTATGTTATCGCACAGTTGATGCGCATGCGCGATCATCAAAGAAATTAGATATGTCCTAGGTCATAATAATTTCGTAGAATAGATGGTTCGCCCGCAGACCGCAGTACCGGAAAAGAACGATAAATGGGGATTTTAGTTTTTATTTCGTTGGGGAGTTTTAGTTTCAGTTTTTATTCAGTCTTTTGTCTACCAGATTTAATTTTCGTCTAGTTTTAGTCTTGCTGCTAATTTTAGTTTTAGTTTTAGTTCTCATTGACGAAAAGTCAACATTTTCGTTAACGAAGGTTTTAGTTTTCGTCGACGAAAACAACACTAATGGTGTCATTGATGTCATTATTAACAACAATAAGAATAATAGATTTAACAACCGTAATTCATTACATTGTAAAAAAAAAAACAATCTTTTTGCAAATCTTTTGCATATTTAATTTTTTTTTAAATAACATGTATTACATTATCATCATTAATTTTTCGCTTTGTTTGAACTGGTTATTAAGTAAACATTAAGTCTGCCATAAAAAAAAAACAAAACAAAAACGATACGGTATTTTGAAATGATTAAAAGTGATCCAAATGGATTCGACATTATCGAATTAGGTCAAGGCCTCACTTCAATATATATATATATATATATATATATATATATATATATATATATATATATATATATATATATATATATATATGTCTAATGTCTCGATAAATCTATTGTCACCACTCAATCGTTTATATTTACTGTTAGAGACAGCAACTCGCTTCAACATGAAAGTCGCAGACCAGGGGTGGGCGAACGTTTTCTACGGAGGGCTACATTGAAAACTTTATTGTTATCAGCGGGCCGCATATATATTTTGTCTACTTCAATTACAATTTTACAACGTATGAAAATATGAATCGAAGATAACTTGTCATTTTATTTCACATTCACGTGCACATTACATTTTAAAATACAAACTGAATCAGTTGCTAATTTGGTAATAAGACTTTACTATTCATAATTATTTCAACAAAATAATTGACTTGAACTTCTCCTTCGGGTCATAATCTGGAGCAATAAAATCGTTTTAATATCACTAGATTAAAATCAAATAGTGGGAATAAAATTAAAAAAAAATATAGCAACAACTCCATACAAAGAGAATTAACATCGACTTAGGATCGTAACTTGTACATGCAAACGGGCCGCATAATATACTCTGATGGGGCCACATGCGGCACGCGGACCATAGTTTGCCAACCCCTGCCTTAAACCTTTCAAAAATGTATATAAATTATTTTTACTATATGAGAATATATACATTTAATTGTGAAGGTTATGAAATAAATATTTAAAAAAATGAGACTAGCCCTCATATAAATTTAAAATACAATAAAAATACTAGAAACACCAAAATTGTAATAGTTCACGTAAAACAAAAAAGCCGTGTACTTATCGATGTGTGTAAATTGTTGAGTTCTTAATTTATACAAAAGTGGAGACAAAAACATGAAATGTTTGCTTTTAATATTTGGTTTAGAGTACCTTCCCCTACATTAAAAAATAGTATTTTGAAAGATAATATAATTTAAATATCAAGTGTCAAAAACCAGTACACTAAAAATTAGATAACGTATGCATGTATCTGCCTATTTGCATCTTTCAACTATCTATTATTATAATTAAAAATTTTTTAAAATTAATAAAAAAAAATTAACTATACAAAAATAAAAAAAAATTAAGTAACTCACCCATAGCAAAAGTTAGTAGATAAATAACTGCAACTATCATGTTGAGTCGTTTGATGTGAGTACTAGACAAAACTGATAATAAGAAATGAAATGTCAAAATCTTTTAGAAAATTTGACACACATTAAACTTATAGAAAATTAGACAGACAATATACGTTTTTTTTTTAAAAGAAGGCAAACAATCAAAAAATAAATAATACAAATCTTAAGTCAAACAAATGTAAAGGCAAATGACGTCATCAGCAGGGCCATCTTATAGTCGTCGGTTGGTAGAGATAGTCGTCGGTTGGTAGAGATAGTTGTCGGTTGGTAGAGATAGTCGTCGGTTGGTAGAGATAGTAGTCGGTTGGTAGAGATAGTCGTCGGTTGGTGGAGATAGTCGTCGGTTGGTAGAGATAGTCGTCGGTTGGTAGAGATAGTCGTCGGTTGGTAGAGATAATCGTCGGTTGGTAGAGATAGTCGTCGGTTGGTAGAGATAGTCGTCGGTTGGTAGAGATAATCGTCGGTTGGTAGAGATAGTCGTCGGTTGGTAGAGATAATCGTCGGTTGGTAGAGATAATCGTCGGTTGGTAGAGATAGTCGTCGGTTGGTAGAGACACTTTGAGGGGCCACGAGCTTATTTAGCACCATAACACATTGTTGTGTATTTCTCTACAGACAGTGCGACGCCTACCCCTCTCGGGCCGCGGTGAAATTATCAACGGCGAGAAAAAGGTTAGGGACCACTGCACTAACACACACACACCACTTCTATGGTACCGGTAGCTTTTATTTAGTTTGACATTACCTGTGTATCTTACTATGCTGCTATTTAAAAGCAAGTTTGTCGGCATTTATATTTTCCGACCCCTCCTTGATATACCTATTTTTATAGATGAATATAAAAATAACTTAAAGAAAAAAGTATAATTATGTTGATGTATGCATTACATGGGCCTAATATGAAATAGTATATTTTTGGTCTCATTTGTAATGTAATTACCTAATTACAAAAGTAAATAAATAAAATGCACGAACTGTGTAGTTAAATGTGTTTATTTTAATAATTATTCACAGGGCACCGAGCTAGACGAGATTCAGAAATAGTATGAAATCAATGTTCAGCTTCTTAACTAGACAAGGGCAATCTACGTCCTGTTAAACGTTTTAATTTGACCCGCAGTGTACTCCCCTTCGCTCATTTACATTGCTAACATTTACATTTATGTTAGCTCATAAAAAGTATTATAAACAATCCATTGATCTGCTATTGGTCCGGCCCTTCAATCAAATTTAAGAACCTATTGTGGCCCTTCAGTAGTTATAAATTGGCATCTGTGATCTGTGATTTTGCGTCCATTACGATGAAAAGAAAAAGTTATCAGTTGTACATGTAGCATTGAAAGGTCACGAAAAACACTCGATATGGACATCAAGTGTAGCTAAAGTGAATACATTGAAGTAACAAAAGTGTTTGGTCTACTTCGAGATATGCCTCTGTATACGGGATGTTATTTTTTTTTTAGTAAATCCGAAATGGCCGATTCGCTACGTTAAAAAAATTCTCATTTATGTGTAAGCTTATGCTCAAATATCGGTCAGACTATTTTCAACGATTGCCTAAGTCACTGCAATGTACAGACATAGACAACAACATTAGAGCAAGGATGCGTGGAAGTTTTGAAGTGGCCATTCAGAGAATGTAGCATGCTGAAATAAAATCACAACAAGGGCTACAGACAATTATAATAATAATTACAATATAACAAAAATATTTTATATAAAACGAAGTTTTTCTTGCGTACTAAAAAAAGAAAATAATTTCTGAATAAATTGGTCACATGGTAATAGACTTTATAAGAGTTTCTATTTTTTATAAAAAAGAAAAACGTTTACCTGTTCTACATTTCATCTTTTTCACCTGTAATCAAAATTCAGTCTCCCCTTTTTCTCTTATGTATGTGGTCTATTTCCATCCCCTTCCTATTCCGTATAATCTCCCACCTGTTTATTATATATTCATCGCCTACCCTATCTTTATTGTTTTATTAACCACCTGCATATTCAGTATTATACTATTTTACCTGCTATACTATCTTTTACTAACCAGAACACTCATGTTTAGTATAACTTGGTTAAGTTACCCCATCCTCCATTAGTATTCTGTTGATGATGTAGATCAGTGCCGTGACGTAAGCGGCAGGAATGTAACTTCGCGGAGTGAGACTAACATGGCAGAATGTCAAATATATATAGGCCTACACATGTTGTTACCATCAGTGTTTTCCTTTATTTATTTCGGCCATATTAACATATTCATTTACATATAACAACAAAAACATTATCTGTCAAATAAAAATGTTTATTTCTGTATTTATGTAATAACTTCAGAAAGTTGATCACATAACACAAGTTCTCGACACAACACTAATGTTACTTGAACACAATAAATTATCTTGAACGCAAGTATATTATTGTTTGTTCATATGTTAGTTGTTAATCAATGTCTTTTTCATTACATCATTCAAGTGTTTTTTTTTCAAGTACAATGTTGTGTTATTCTGATATACTCTCGACACTCACAAAGTAGAATTAAAAAAAACAACAACAGTCGTCAGGTAAATTCTACTATATATATGCGGGCCGCACCGGGTGACATCAACAACAATTAGAAAAAAAAATAGGTTGCACGTACAAAGATAGTAGACCATTTTTACTCACAATTTCAATAAAACTAAATTAGCAGTCTTTTTCTATATTTATGTGTATTCTTCCATAGAAATTTTACGTCTTTGATGTGTGTTAAACTATTGCTATATTTTTAGTTCTTTTAAAACACACGTTTTTTATAGTGTAAATTACCTTAAACAAAATACGTCTATGATATTAGTAGTTATTTCAGTCTATCATATACGTTTTAATACACACACACGTATATATATATATATATATATATTTATATATATATATATATATATATATATATATAAATGAAAAATGTATATCAACAAACACAGAAAAAATGTGAGTTAAATACAAATGTTATTTTTATAAATAAACTATATTTATTAATTTCATTAAAAAACAAAATTACAAAGTATTGGCACAGTTGACGAGAAAACTGTAAGTCTCAGGGTCTATGATTCTGTCACGGTGTTCTGCGCTGTACATAGCCATAGTACTCTGGGTTTGAATATTTACAAAAAATTATTAAGAAAACATGAACGCATAAGTAAAGTCTAGAAGCATTAGCATAACTTATGCAGGGTGAGACGGTGGGTGGACGGAGGGAATCCCCCTAGGGTGGAGTTTCCTTTAGTTGTTGGTTTGTTTTTGTTCTGTATTTCGTAATGGTGATCGGACTGTATTTTCAGACTACTCACCGGACGGGGCGCCACATGCCCTTTTAACACCCCACTCCCCCCTCCCCCCATGTCTGGAAGAGTTTGTATAAAATGTGACCAATAATAGAAATAAAGTGTTCAGGAGACATAAACATAAACGTGAGTAAATGTCGTAGTACTCACTGCAAGCGGCTTCGGTTTCGTCTGAATTATCTCCACAGTCATCATGGCTGTTACACACCCAGACTACAGGAATGCATTTACCGCTGCTGCACCTGAACTGATGGCGGCCAGAACAGTCGGTGGCTGGAATTATTGGCACAAAGCAACAGAATAATCCCACGTGTTTCTGCGGTCGTGTGTGTGTCTAAGCAGAGTGGTGGGGAAGTAGATTTTTCGATAAAAAGGCAGATAGAGAGCCACATAGTCTGTCACAGATAGAGAGGTAGATTTACTGTCACAAACACATGTAGATATGAAAAAAGACTGGCAAATAGACAGAGAGAAGGAGATACTGGTATGTAGACAGGTAGATTAACTGATAAATAGTTAGTTGGATATGTAAGATATTAGCACATAGACAGGTAAAGAGACTGGCACATAGACAAGTAGAGAGACTAGCAAGTAGACAGCAAGAGAGACTATCACGTAGACAAATAGAGAGACTGTGGCACATAGACAGGTACAGAGACTGGCACATAGACAGGGAGAAAGACTGGACATAGACAGGTAGAGAGACTGGCACGAACCCAGGTAGAGAGACTGGCAGATAAACAAATAGAGAGACTGGCACATAGACAGGTAGAGAGACTATCACGTACACAAATAGAGAGACTGTGGCACATGGACAGGTACAGAGACTGGCACATAGACAGGTAGAGACTAGCACATAGATATGTAGATATTAGCACATAGACAGATAGAGAGACTGGCACATAGACAGGTATAGATTATCACATAGGTAGTAGAAAGACTGGCACACAGACAGGTAGGGAGACTGGCGCATAGAAAGGTAGATTGACTGGCTTTTAGAAAGACTGGCACATATAGAGATAGAGAGACCTGCACATAGACAAGTAGAGAAACTTGCACGTAGACAGAGAGAGACTGGCACATAGACAGGTAGAGAGACTGGCTTATAGACAGGTATAGAGACTGGCACATAAACAGGAAGAGTGACTGGCACATAAACAGGAAGAGAGAATGGCACATAGACAGGAAGAGTGACTGGCACATAAACAGGTAGAGAGAAAGGCACATAGACAGAAAGAGAGACTGGCACATAGACAGGTAGCGAGACTGGCACATAGACAGGTAGCGAGACTGGCACATAGACTGGTAAGGATACTGGCACATAGACAGGTTGAGAGACTGGCACATAGGCAGATATAAATTATGTTTACTAAATTGATGAAAAGGCAGAGAGATAAAAACAAGCAATTAAGCCTGTTCCATTCTGGACACAGGACGTGTTAGCGCATTTTCATGTTATGTATCAGTACGTATGCTATCTTTCAGTAAATATTTGTAAATTTTGGAAATGTTTATACGTTCAATTGTGTAATGCATATATCTGTAAAAAAGTAAGTTATAAAAACGTTTCTTTATATTTGAAAAAAAAATTATTGTCTCTTAAATCTAACTACAAGTGATTTGTGGTTACTGAAATAGGAGTCATAATTGAATACATTCGAAATTATAGTCATTTAATCGTCCGAAAACTCCGTCAATTGTTGCATAGCTCTGATACATTCAATTAAAATCAGAACATAAGCTTACTATTTCATTTGATGAGTTTCTTAATAAATCTTGGTGAAACTACGTGCTGCAGTATTTCGCACCAAATGAACGGGTTATTGAACGTACAAGGTGTATATATAATATATAAGCCCCTTAGGAGCCCTGAAGCCCGGCCCTCAGAGGTCCTATCGCGAAATGAACTTTTGATGTACACATGGCAGGCCAAGACCTACAAAATGATATATACATCATGGGTCTAGGACTTATAGTTGCTGAGATATAGCGCTCCTTTATTAATATAGCTTATATAGTAAAAAACGGTACTAAGGCCCCTTTTCGGCCCTGAGAGGTCAGATCGCGAAATGAAAAAAGTCATTTCTTGGCAGGCCAAGACCTACAAAATGATATATACATCATGGGTCTAGGACTTATGGTTGTTGAGATCTAGGGTGTACACGGACAGACAAAACGGGGACAAAAAAAAAGTTTGAAAAACCATACATTTAGACGGACCAAATAATCATCAGATTTACAGAAAGATAAATTGACTAATGGATAATCTGAACGACAGAATAAATCACAGACAAATAGACAGATAGAGAGAACTATAGACAAATAGACACAGCTTAAGATAAGTAGATAGAAATGTAGATATACAAGTAGATAAACAGATAGATATAGAGAGATTTGTATTCTGTGTCACGGTCAGGGTAACTATTGACCTAAAAGTCCTAGTTCTGACATATCCTTGTTTAATAGTTTTATGGTAGTAACTAACATTTACTGTGGGTGGTACTATAAACATTAGCATAACTTAAGCAGGGTGAGATGGTGGGTGGATGGAGGGAATCCCCCCAGGGTGAAGTTTGCTTTAGCTGTTGGTTTGTTTTTGTTCTGTATTTCGTCATGGTGGTCGGACTGTATTTTCAGAGTACTCCCCGGGGAGGGCGCTACACACCCTAGTAACACCCCACTCCCTCCGGTCTGGAAGAGTTTGTATAAAATGTAACCAATAATAGAAATAAAGTTTTCAGGAGACATAAAGAAAAACTTGAGGAAATGTCGGAGTACTCACAGCAGTTGGCTTCGTCTGAATTATCTTCACAGTCATCATAGCCGTTACACTTCCAGCTGTAAGGGATGCATGTACCGCTTTTGCACTTGAAATTGTCGGAGCCCCTACAGACGAAGGCTGGAATTATAGGCAATAATCACGTGACACAACATAATTATCCTACGTGTTTCTGCGGTCGTGTGTGTGTGTCTAAATGTCTTTTTCGATAAAAAGGCAGATAGACAGCCAGAGAGTTGGCACCAGAGATGAGCGGACAGCGGACGCGTCCACTTGCGGACGCAGATCCGCAGACTTTTCCAAATCCGCGGGCTGACAGCGGACGCTTCGTATGGTTAAGTTGCGGACTCGCGGACTGACGCAGATCTTCTTTAGCGTTACCATAAAAAAATTTAAGACATTTAAACAGCTACATATCAGTAATGCGGACGCGCGGATTGACTACAAACCAATGTTGTAAGATTCTGCGGACGCGGATCATTGATAGAAATCGATGGACGGACGCGGACGCTAAATTTCAAGATCCGTACACCTCTGGTTGGCACAGATAGAGAGGTAGATTTACTGGCACATACACAGGTAGATATGAAGAAAGTCTGGCACTTAGACAGAGAGAAGGAGATACTGGTATGTAAACAGGTAGATTAACTGATAAATAGTTAGTTAGATAGATAAGATATTAGCACATATACAGGCAGAGAGACTGGAACATAGACAGAGAGACTGGCACATAGACAAGTAGCGAGATATAAATTATATTTACTAAATTGATGAATAGACAGAGATAAAAATAGTTTTAAAAAAGCAAACAGTTAGACGGACCAAATAATCATCAGATTAACAGAAAGATATATTAACTAATGGATAATCTGAACGACAGAATAAATCACAGACAAATAGACGATACATAGACAGATACAGAGATTTAAAGACAAATAGACAGATCTTAAGATAAGTAAATAGAAATGTAGATATACAAGTAGATACACAGATATATATATATATATATATATATATATATATATATGTATGTATTCTGTGTCACGGCCAGGGTAACTATTGACCTAAAAGTCCAAGTTCTGATATTTCCTGTATTAATAGTTTTATGGTAGTAACCAACATTATTTGTGGGTGGTACTAGAAGCATTAGCATAACTTAAGCAGGGTGAGATGGTGTGTAAAGGTTTAAGATTAGGCTAAGATGGGGGCGTATGATAGCGTGGTCTTGTTCATCATATGTTCATCACAAGTATTCACAAATATATCATAAATGTAAGTCTCAAGGCCGTATAGCTGAGTCCATGACACATTTATTACTCGAAGACATTAAAGTAGAAAAAAACATACTAAATCATAATTGACTACTAAACTGACTCTCATAGAGAAAACCAAAATACAACCTCTTAGTGCAAGCTAAAGTAAGTAATTCCTTTTAAATCTCCAAGGCTTGTATCTAACCAAGAGACAAGTGACGTTTCACTACGTCACATAACTACATAAAAATTTATAATATCTAGTCAATTAAAAAATGTGATTAAACACATATGCACAAATAAAATAATGTTATAATTAACTCCTTCACATGGTGGGTGGGCGGAGGGAATCCCATAGGGTGGAGTTTGCTTTAGTTGTTGGTTTGTTTTTGTTCTGTTTTTCGTCATGGTGATCGGACTGTATTTTCAGGTACTCCCCGGGCGGAATGCTACATGCCTTGGTAACACCCCCCCTCCCCAGGTCTGGAAGAGTTTGTATAAAATGTGACCAATAATAGAAATAAAGTGTTCAGGAGACATAAACAAAAACGTGAGTAAAAGTCGGAGTACTCACTGCAGGCGGCTTCGGCTTCGTCTGATTTATCTCCACAGTCATCGTCGCCGTCACACACGTAGAAGTGAGGTATGCATTTACCGTTGTTGCACTTGAAGTTATTGGGGCTACAAGACTTGGTGGCTGGAATTATAGGCACAAATAGCGTGACACAACGGAATTATTCCATGTGTGTCTGCGGTCGTGTGTGTGTGTCTAAGTAGAGTGATGGGGATGTTGACTTTTAATTAGAAAGTCTGATAGACAGTCAATGAGTCTGGCAAAGATAGAGAGGTAGATTTACTGTCACATACACAGGTAGATATGAAGAAAGTCTGGCACATAGACAAATAGAAGGAGATACTGGTATGTAAGCAGGTAGATTAACTGATAAATAAGTAGTTAGATAGATTGGTAGATAATAGCACATAGACAGATAGAGAGACTGGCACATAGACAGAAAGACTGGCACATAGACAGGTAGAAAGACTGACACATAGACAGATAGAGAGACTGGCACATAGATAGGTAGAAAGACTCGCACATAAACAGGTAGAGAGTGGCATATAGACAGGTTGAGAGACTGGCACATAGACAGTAACAGAGACTGGCATATAGACAGGTAGAGACACTGACATATAAACAAATATAAAGACTGCTACATAGACAGGTAGAGAGACTGTCACATAGACAGGTAGAAAGGAGACTGACATATAGACAGATAGAGAGACTTGCGAATAGACACTGGCACATAGACAGGCAGCGAGACTGGCACATAGACAGGTATGGAGACTGGCACATAAACAGATATGGAGACTGGCACATAGACAGGTAGAGAGACTTGCACATAGACAGGTATGGAGACGGGCACATAGACAGGTAGAGAGACTGGCACATAGTCAGGTAACGAGACTGGCTCATAGGCAGGTATGGAGACTGGCACATAGACAGGTGGCGAGAATGGCACATAGGCAGGTATGGAGACTGGCACATAGACAGGTATGGAGACTGGCACATAGACAGGTAGCGAGACTGGCACATAGACAGATAGCGAGACTGTCAGATAGACAGGTAGCGAGACTGGGACATAGACAGGTAACGAGACTGGCACATAGACAGGTATGGAGACTGGCACATAGACATGTAGAGAGACTGGCACATAGGCAGGTAGAGAGACGGCCACATAGACAGGTAGAGAGACTGGTACATAGACAGGTAGCGAGATAGGCACATATAGAGGAATGGAGACTGGCACATAGACAGGTAGAGAGACTGGCACATAGACAGGTAGCGAGGCTGGCACATAGACAGTTAGATATAAATTATGTTTTCTAAATTGATGAATAGGCAGAAAGATAAAAAATGTTTGAAAAAGCATACATTTAGACGGACCAAAAAATCATCAGATTAAGAGAAAGATTTATTGACTAATGGATAATCTGAACGACATAATACATCACAGACAAGTAGACGATACATAGACAGATAGAGAGAAAAATAGACAAATAGACAGAGCTTAAGATTAGTAAATATATATGTAGATATACAAGTAGATAAACAGATAGATATAGAGATAGATTTGTATTCTGTGTCACGGTCTGGGTAACTATTGACCTAAAAGTCCTAGTTCTGATATTTCCTTGTTTAATAGTTTTATGGCAGTAACTAACATTTACTGTGGGTGGTACTAGAAACATTAGCATAACTTAAGCAGGGTGAGATGGTGGGTGGATGGAGGGAATCCCCCCAGGGTGAAGTTTGCTTTAGTTGTTGGTTTGTTTTTGTTCTGTATTTCGTCATGGTGATCGGACTGTATTTTCAGAGTACTCCCCGGGCGGGATGCTACATGCCCTAGTAACACCCCACTCCCCTCCCCCGGTTTGGAAGAGTTTGTATAAAATGTGACCAATAATAGAAATAAAGTGTTCAGGAGACATCAACAAAAACGTGAGTAAATGTCGGAGTACTCACTGCAGCTGGCTTCGTCTGAATTATCTCCACAGTCATCTTTGCCGTTACACTTCAAGCATGTACCCCTTTTGCACTTGAACCGATAGGGGACAGTACATTCGAAGGCTGGAATTATAGGCACAAATCACGTGACACAACAGAATTATTCCATGTGTTTCTGCGGTCGTGTGTGTGTGTCTAAGTAGTTTGATGGTGATATAGAATTTAGGATAAAAAGACAGATAGACAGCCACAGAGTCTGACACAGATAGAGAGGTAAATTTACTGGCACATACACAGGTAGATATGAAGAAAGTCTGGCAATTAGACAAATAGAAGGAGATACTGGTATGTAAACAGGTAGATTAACTGATAAAAAGGTAGTTAGATAGATAAGATATTAGCACATATACAGGTAGAGAGACTGGCACATATACAGGTAGAGAGACTGGCACATAGACAAGTAGAGAGACTGGCATATAAACAGGTAGAGAGACTGGCTATAGACAGATTGAGAGACTGGCACATATACAGGTAGAGAGACTGGCACATATACAGGTAGAGAGACTGGCACATATACAGGTAGAGAGACTGGCACATATACAGGTAGAGAGACTGGCACATAGACAAGTAGAGAGACTGGCATATAAACAGGTAGAGAGACTGGCTATAGACAGATTGAGAGACTGGCACATAGACAGGTAGAGAGACTGGCACATATACAGGTAGAGAGACTATACTAAGACAGGTAGAGAGACCTGCACATAGACAGGTAGAGAGACAGACACGTAGACAGGTAGATATAAAGGATGTTTACTAAATTGTTGAATAGGCAGAAAGATAAAAATAGTTTGAAAAAAGCATACATTTAGACGGAGCAAATAATCATCAGATTAAGAGAAAGATTTATTGACTAATTGATAATCTGAACGACAGAATAAATCACAGACAAATAGACGATACTTAGACAGATAGAGAGAACTATAGACAAATAGACAGATCTTAAGATAAGTAGATAGAAATTGAGATAGACAAGTAGATAAACAGATAGATAAAGAGATAGATATGTATTCTTTGTCACGGCCAGGGTAACTATTGACGTAAAAGTCCAAGTTCTGATATTTCCTGTATTAATAGTTTTATGGTAGTAACCAACATTAACTGTGGGTGGTACTAGCATTAGCATAACTTAAGCAGGGGGAGGGATGGGTTGACGGAGGGAATCCCCTAGGGTGGAGTTTGCTTTAGTTGTTGGTTTGTTTTTGTTCTGTATTTCGTCATGGTGATCGGACTGTATTTTCAGAGTACTCCCCGGGCGGGGCGCTACATACCCTAGTAACACTCCACTCCCCCGGTCTAGAAGAGTTTGTAAGAAATGTGACCAATAATAGAAATAAAGTGTTCAGGAGACACAAACAAAAACGTGAGTAAAAGTCGGAGTACTCACTGCAGGCGGCTTCGGCTTCGTCTGATTTATCTCCACAGTCATCTTGGCGGTCACACATGTAGAGGTCGGGGATGCATTTACCGTTGGTGCATTTCAACTTATTGGGGCCACAGTGGTTGTCTGTAATTATAGGCACAAATCACGTGACACAACAGAATAATTCCTTGTGTTTTTATGTGTCTGCGAGCGCGCGAGCGTGTCTGTCTTAGTAGAGTGATTGGGAGGGGGGGTAGATTTTTCGATATAAACGCTAATAGACAACTTGAGAGTCTGGCACAGATTGAGAAGTAGATTTACAGGCACAAAGGTAGATTTACTGGCACAAAGGTAGATTTACTGGCACATAGGTAGATTTACTGGCACATAGGTAGATTTACTGGCACATAGGTAGATTTACTGGCACATAGGTAGATTTACTGACACATTGACAGGTAGTCATGAAGATAGTCTGAAACTTAGACAGGTGGAGATACTGGGATATAAACAGGTAAATAAACTCATACATAGGTAGTTAGATAGTACGTAGACAGTTAGAGAGACTAGTACGTAGACAGTTAGAGAGACTGTCACATAGACAGAGAGACTGGCACAGAGACAGGTAGAGAGACTGGCACATAGACAAGTAGAGAGACTGGCACGTAGAGAGGTAGATATAAAGGATGTTTACTAAATTGATGAATAGACAGAAAGATAAAAATAGTTTGAAAACGCATACATTTAGACGGACCAAATAATCCTCAGATTAAGAGAAAGATATATTGACTTAAAGATAGTCTGAACGACAGAATAAATCACAGACAAATAGACGATACATAGACAGATAGAGAGAACTATAGACAAATAGACAGATCTTAAGATAAGTAGATAGAAATGTAGATATACAAGTAGATAAACAGATAGATATAGAGATAGATTTGTATTCTGTGACACGGCCAGGGTAACTATTGACCTAAAAGTCCAAGTTCTGACATATCCTTGTTTAATAGTTTTATGGCAGTAACTAACATTTACTGTGGGCGGTACTAGAAACATTAGCATAACTTAAGCAGGGTGAGATGGTGGGTGGATGGAGGGAATCCCCCAGGGTGAAGTTTGCTTTAGTTGTTGGTTTGTTTTTGTTGTGTATTTCGTAATGGTGATCGGACTGTATTTTCAGAGTACTCCCCGGGCGGGGTGCTACATACCTTAGTAACACCCCACTCCCCGGTCTGGAAGAATTTGTATAAAATGTGACCAATAATAGAAATAAAGTGTTCAGGAGACATAAACAAAAACGTTAGTAAATGTCGGAGTACTCACTGCAGGCGGCTTCGGCTTCGTCTGATTTATCTCCACAGTCATCATGTCCGTTACACATGAGGAAGCGGGAGATGCATTTACCGCTGGTGCATTTGAACTGATTGTGGCCACTACAGTTGGTGGCTGGAATTATAGGCACAAATCACGTGACATAATAGAATTATTCCATGTGTGTCTGCGGTCGTGTGAGTGTGTCTAAGTAGAGTGATGGGGACGGAGATTTTTCGAAAGAATGGCTGATAGACAGCCATAGAGTCTGGCAAAGATAGAGAGGTAGATTTAGATTTACTGGCACCTAGACAGGTAGTCATGAAGAAATTCTTTCACTTAGACAGAGAGGAGGAGATACTGGCATATAAACAGGTATATTAACTGATACATGGGTCGTTAGATAGATAAGAGACTTGCACATAGACAGGCAGAAAGACTGGCACATAGACAGGTAGAGAGACTGGCACATAGACAGGTAGTGAAACTGGCACATAGACAGGTAGAGAGACTGGCACATAGACAGGTAGAGAGACTGGCACGTAGACAGCTACTTTTTAGTTAAAATTTTTTTTTTTCAATTTATACGAAGAGTTAAAAAATGTTGGTGTAAGTGTACTGTAAGACAGACCCGATTAAACTATATATAGTTCTGCTCGAACTTACTGGAGTGCTCTGACGTCACATGTATTCATGCGCAGAAAATCAAAGAGAGTAGTGAAACTTTTTGGAGTATCATGTTTATAAACAGAGAATATAAATTTTGAGTTCTTTCACTTTAAATAATTTTTCAACACATTTGTTTTTATTGCGCTGCGTTCGCTTTTAAAATCAATTTTGGCCGTTAATTCTTTTGTTTGTTCTGGAAGTGGTCTAATCACACACGTGTTCAGGCGCAGTAGAGTATAGCACCAGTAATTTCCGCTCGATTTAGACAAGGCAGTGACCTATTCGCCATACATATTTAATTTTTTTTATTAAGAAACTCATCAAATCATAATGAAATAGTAAAAATATTGCATTGTCATCGGGTTCTGAGTTTTATTGAAAGTATCAGAGCTATAGCTTATCGGAAAGTGGTCTAAAATTGGATTGCACAATTCCGGGACAAACACACAAACTGACGCGAAGTGAAGTTCAGAAAAACGTTGTAAAAACGATGAATTAGGAAAGCGTGGACGTGTAATAAATGATGATGGTGGTGTATTACTATAAATAGCCGTCTTAAAAGAAACCATTAAATATTTAAGTGAAAACGGAGTGCTGTGATTCCTACGACAATCACTTAAGACAGTGTTTCCTAAACTTTCGACATCTGTGTACCTCTTTTTAATTTCCGTAATTCTGTGTACACCTTTTGTTATTTTCGTAGTATTGTGTACAACTGGAAGAAAAACAAACTTGCATATATTATTTATACGGTCACGCTTTCTCACCTTTTCATTGCTTTTGCTTTAGCCTTGCGTGTTTACACGATGTTCCCAACTTGAAGATGCGCGTACCCCCCCCCCCCCCCCCATAACTCTTTGCTTACTCCCTGTGGTACCACACTTTGAGAAACACTGCCTCAAGATGATAAAATAAGAATGATTAATTCGCGTGTACAACTAAATACAGAGCCGTTTATAAGCTTTTAGGATATATATATATATGGGCGTAATAGTGAAAAGTATCTTTTGGAGCCCCTAAATAAACAATTTGATTGGAATTTGTAATGATACAGGGGACTCTTTGACAACGGGGAGTGGGAGCTTAGCGATCGCCCAAGGCTATCTAAAAGAAAGGCTCTGTCATGTATCTTAAGACGGCCATGGAGTATAAGAACATACAAGGCCGACCTTAGGCCGATTGCTCCAAATTCGGGCCCCACAATTTACATTTAACATTAATAGTAATAGTTGTTTTTGTAAAAGCGTTAGAAGAGTGGCCTTGGAAACATCCACCAATTTGGGCTAAACAATTCGTTAGGCCGGCCCTGATAACATACACAAGTCAAGAAAAATAAATGTAGAATTCAATTTTAGTGATTGGTCAACCTTACCGGCAATGACAGCCACAATGAGAACGACGAAATGTGCAGCCACGGACAATTTGATAGCCATTTTATTGTTTGTAACCATTATTTTTTATCTGAAATGAAATATCCTTATTTTCTTTTAAATCAATCATAGTTATAAATCACTCATAGTTATAAATCACTCGTAGTTATAAATCACTCATAGTTATAAATCACTCTTAGTTATAAATCACTCTTAGTTACATACCAAACATTACCAGGACCGAGGTTCGACAGTACAGAATTATTTTATGTTCACTCTGACCTTTAAAACTTTAGGACAAATATAAAGGTGAAATTATCAAGGGAGGTTAACGTTTGGAAAATAAAAAAGGGACTAGATATTATCTTTCCTTAGATTTAAATTTAAAAAAAACAAATAGAAATAAAGTGACATCACAAATAAATTTTATATATTTATTTCATGACTCATACGTGTTCATGTGTAAAGATAATTTATCTTTTAGACGAAGAGATTTGTATGCTCGAAACTAATCAATATGGTAAAGCCTAAATAATAATTATATAAAAATAATAAAATGCATCATTCCAACTTTTTAGCGCATTTTCGAGAAGTCGAATGCGCTATTGTTTCCGTTTTGTCCGTCTGTCATCACCCTAGATCTCAGAAACCATAAGTCCTAGACCTATGATGTATGTACGTTTTTGTAGGTCTTGACCTGCCATTCCTGCATCAAAAGTCCATTTCGCGATCTGTATATATAACGATACAAGAATAAGGGTCCTAAATTAGGTTTGATTAATTTTGGTCATGCCCTCTGTGGGCTGGGTATCAGTGTTTTGTATAATTTTTTTTTTCAGATATATGCATTACACAATTGAATTGATAAACATTTACAAAATTTACAAATATTTACTGAAAGCTAACATACATAACACGAAAATGCGCTAACATGTCATGCGTCCAGAATGGAACAGGCTTAAGATGGTGGTTTTTACATTGCCTCGCTTAACGTCTGAGTCAATATTATTGTCAACATGAAAAGTATAATGATGAATAATCAATGACGTAGATTTAAGATGTCTAATGATAAGATGACATGGCCGACTCACGTCTGATCACTCAAGGCCGTATATTTTTAGGTTAATACCATCTATGCTGAAATATTGGTCCAGATTATTGTCAACGATTGTCTTAGTAAGTCACTGCAATGTACGGACATATCCTAAAACACTAGAGCAATGATGCTTGGCAGTTTATAAGTGGCCATTCAGAGTGTGCAACATGCTCAACGGCTACAGAAAATAATAAAATATGGATGTTCCAGAGCAATTTTTAGAGAAGACGTATAAAGACACTACATACTTAACAGTATCGTTATTTTCTCCCCGAAATATGTAGTTAAAAATAATAAAAATATAATATATTGATAAAGGTTGCACTCCTTTCAGAAAGGTGGTGGGGGGGGGGGGCAAAAAAAAACTCGCACATGGCGCCTTAATAGCGAGCTACTGACTGGGCTTTCATGTAGTGCCATTGTAACGAAGAATGGGAAATATTTCAGACAGATTGAGATAAATAAGGCTGTGGTGGGGGGTGTAGCGGCGAGTTAACGTTTATTATAGGAACATTTGAAACAGATCAGTCAGAACAGAATAGACTGGATATGTTTTGTGTGTAATCCTTCTACAACTTGGATATATAAAGAGAAATGCAAACTAAAGATTTTTTAGGATATACAATGAATGAGTGAATGAAATGATAGAGTGAGCATAGCCAGTAGCAGTGGCACAACCAGCAAAAAATGCTGGGAGGGGGGGGCTCACATTTTGAAGAAAGACAAAAGCCCGCAGAAGTCGAAATTTTTTTAAAACTCTTCGAATCAAAACTGAAAATTATAATTAATAAAGAATTAAGGATATAACAGATTATTATTGTTATTATGAGTTTGACAGTCTTTTTTGTAACTTTAATTATGTATTGATGATACAAAAGAATGAACGTTATTGTGGTTATGGCATATTGAGAAGCACCATACCCCCCCCCCAATCTTATCTGCTCTCAGGCACAATTTTGTTAATTGTGACAATTCGTTGTACTGCAGAGAATCTCGCTTTGGAAAATAATACATTCGCTGATAAACAGATTTATTAAAAATTATTTAAAAAGAAAAAAAAATAACTTGATGAGCACTTCACATTAAAGATTGCATGACAACTGTCTGACGTTGTTCTGAATTAATTAATCAAAGCTCTAACTTTATTTTTTGCGCCGACACCGACTTCGGCTAAAGTACAAATGCTGACACCGACTCCGGTATCTATCTATCTTCTATCATCTATCTATCTATCTATCTATCTATCTATCTATCTATCTATCTATCTATCTATCTATCTATCTATCTATCTATCTATCTATCTATCTATCTATCTATCTATCTATCTATCTATCTATCTATCTATCTATCTATCTATCTATCTATCTATCTATCTATCTATCTATCTATCTATCTATCTATCTATCTATCTATCTATCTATCTATCTATCTGACCATACATCCGTATGTTCATCTGTCTGTCTATCTATCTTTCTAGAATACAAGGAAAGCCAACTAAATGTTAACTACAGAATGTTGATTTGCTATGGACAGCCCACATCTATAGGAGATCTCAATCTCAATGAAGTTGAATTGAAATGAACGTCTTGGTCCCTTAGATCCATAGAATGGACCCGTCAATTGTGATGACCAATGAACAAAGACTTGATTGCACACATACTTAAAATAATAATTAACTGCATTGATTAGAGATTGCTACCAGACCTACCTGCTTACAGCTGGAAAACTTGTCTTTGTTCTATTTGAAAAAATAATTCTATTCAGCTGGAGATGATTTTCTTACCAATAATTTGTAAACCAGATGTCACAACCTGGGGGAAAAGTTGAATACAGTTTTTTAGTTTATTGTATTATACAATACACCAGAGGTGAGTCATAGCATTATGCTTATCCTAGGGGGAGAGGCTTTTGTTAGACCTAGGGGGAGGGTCTTTTGTTGGACCTAGGAGGAGGGTCTTTTGTTGGACCTAGGGGGAGGGTCTTTTGTTGGACCAGGGGGAGGGTCTTTTGTTGGACCTAGGGGGAGGGTCTTTTGTTGGACCTAGGGGGAGGGTCTTTTGTTGGACCTAGGGGGAGGGTCTTTTGTTGGACCTAGGAGGAAGGGCTTTTGTTGGACCTAGGGGGAGGGTCTTTTGTTGGACCTAGGGGAGGGGCTTTTGTTGGACCTAGGGGGAGGGGCTTTTGTTGGACCTAGGGTGATTGTTTTTATCCCAAGCTTTATAGGGCTACAATTGTTTCAAATTGTTATTTATTTATTGTGTCGTATTGCTGGAACGCCCCCCCTCTTCCCTTCCCCCGTTGTTAGGGAAGTCAGGGAACATAGAATTTCTAAAAGTGTTCAAACCGAATGGTGCAGTGAACCAGCTCATTGATGGCACGAACACACAATACAAGAGAGCACACACACGTTACAAGAAAGCACACACACGTTACAAGAGAGCACACACACGTTACAAGATAGCGCACATGTTACAAGAGAGCGCAACGTTACATGAGAGCGCACACGTTACATGAGAGCGCACACGTTACAAGAGAGCGCACATGTTACAAGAGAGCGCACACGTTACATGAGAGTGCACACGTTACAAGAGAGCGCACACGTTACATGAGAGCGCACACGTTACAAGAGAGCGCACACGTTACAAGAGAGCGCACACGTTACAAGAGAGGGAACACGTTACAAGAGAGGGAACACGTTACAAGAGAGCATACACGTTACAAGAGAGGGAACACGTTACAAGAGAGGGAACACGTTACAAGAGAGGGAACACGTTACAAGAGAGGGAACACGTTACAAGAGAGGGAACACGTTACAAGAGAGGGAACACGTTACAAGAGAGGGAACACGTTACAAGAGAGGGAGCACGTTACAAGAGAGCACACAGACGTTTAAAGAGAGCACACACACAATACAAAGATCGCACAGACGTTACACAATCTTGCATACACAATAAAAGATAGCGCACACATATTACAATATAGCGCACACACGTTACAAGAGAGCGCAAACATGTTTTGCTCAGTCTACTAATATACCGTTAAGTTACCCACAAAAATAAGTTACTTGTGTCTATATTGATCTTGACTCTATTTACTAACACGTGGCAGATAGCGATGAGTCACATAGGTCTTGACTCTAATTACTAACACATGGCAGAAAGCGATGAGGCCGCCTTTCAAACGTCGGCTAATCCCGTGCATGGTAATTAAATTCACAGTATTGTTTTAAATCATGGGGGAAAAAAGAAATGTAAAACTAAAAAAAAATTGATTTTTGTTTTGCATATGTATTGTGAACTATTAGTTATCGCAGTTATTGGTTTAGACTCTTTTTGCTTGAAACAGGTTGGGCTTGGGGTGGGGAGGTGGTGTTAACAAAAAAAGCTCACTTTGCCCATCAGGACAGGTGAAACGTAGAATTCATCTGTATATTAATGGGTGTGTGACTAGTATTTCGTCCATCGGTCTTTACTTTCCCAATTTAACTCAGGTACTCAATTAAAGCTGGGTGTCCGACGAACAAACCCAAAATCCCCAGATAGACACACGCTCTACACCGCTCAAACATACGCCCCCTAACCTATTGTTATAAACGTGATGATACAAAGTCTATGTAAGGGAAGTTAATGTATTAAATATTGTCATTGTTGCTTATTTCTGAAAATATAAAATGTTAAATATTCCTAGAAAAGAACAACAACAGCAACAAAAAAAAACAAAACAAAACACTTTGGCTATCAAAAATAGACTAGAAAGCAATGAAAAAGTATGTTGTATACAATCAAATATAACAGACCAAACAGATATAACAGACCAAACAGATATAATAGACCAAAAAGATATAACAGACCAAACTGATATAACAGACCAATCAGATATAACAGACCAAACAGATATAACAAACCAAACAGATATAACAGATCAAAAAGATATAACAGACCAAACTGATATAACAGACCAATCAGATATAACAGACCAAACAGATATAACAAACCAAATAGATATAACAGACAAATCAGATATAACAGACCAAACAGATATAACAGACCAAACAGATATAACAGACAAATCAGATATAACAGACCAAACAGATGTAACAGACCAAACAGATATAACAGACCAAACAGATATAACAGACAAACCAGATATAACAGACCAAACAGATATAACAGACCAAAAAGATATAACAGACCAAACAGATATAACAGACAAATCAGATATAACAGACCAAACAGATATAACAGACCAAACAGATATAACAGACAAATCAGATATAACAGATCAAACAGATATAACAGACCAAACAGATATAACAGACAAATCAGATATAACAGACCAAACAGATATAACAGACCAAACAGATATAACAGACCAAACAGATATAACAGACAAATCAGATATAACAGACCAAACAGATATAACAGACAAATCAGATATAACAGATCAAACAGATATAACAGACCAAACAGATATAACAGACAAATCAGATATAACAGACCAAACAGATATAACAGACCAAACAGATATAACAGACAAATCAGATATAACAGACCAAACAGATATAACAGACCAAACAGATATAACAGATCAAACAGATATAACAGACCAAACAGATATAACAGACCAAACAGATATAACAGACAAATCAGATATAACAGACCAAACAGATATAACAGACCAAACAGATATAACAGACCAAACAGATATAACAGACCAAACAGATATAACAGACAAACCAGATATAACAGACCAAAAAGATATAACAGACCAAACAGATATAACAGACCAAACAGATATAACAGACAAATCAGATATAACAGACCAAACAGATATAACAGACCAAACAGATATAACAGACAAATCAGATATAACAGATCAAACAGATATAACAGACCAAACAGATATAACAGACAAATCAGATATAACAGATCAAACAGATATAACAGACCAAACAGATATAACAGACAAATCAGATATAACAGACCAAACAGATATAACAGACCAAACAGATATAACAGACCAAACAGATATAACAGACAAATCAGATATAACAGACCAAACAGATATAACAGACCAAACAGATATAACAGATCAAACAGATATAACAGACCAAACAGATATAACAGACCAAACAGATATAACAGACAAATCAGATATAACAGACCAAACAGATATAACAGACCAAACAGATATAACAGACAAATCAGATATAACAGATCAAACAGATATAACAGACCAAACAGATATAACAGACAAATCAGATATAACAGACCAAACAGATATAACAGACCAAACAGATATAACAGACAAATCAGATATAACAGACCAAACAGATATAACAGACCAAACAGATATAACAGATCAAACAGATATAACAGACCAAACAGATATAACAGACCAAACAGATATAACAGACAAATCAGATATAACAGACCAAACAGATATAACAGACCAAACAGATATAACAGACCAAACAGATATAACAGACCAAACAGATATAACAGACCAAACAGATATAACAGACAAACCAGATATAACAGACCAAAAAGATATAACAGACCAAACAGATATAACAGACCAAACAGATATAACAGACAAATCAGATATAACAGACCAAACAGATATAACAGACCAAACAGATATAACAGACAAATCAGATATAACAGATCAAACAGATATAACAGACCAAACAGATATAACAGACAAATCAGATATAACAGATCAAACAGATATAACAGACCAAACAGATATAACAGACAAATCAGATATAACAGACCAAACAGATATAACAGATCAAACAGATATAACAGACCAAACAGATATAACAGATCAAACAGATATAACAGACAAAACAGATATAACAGATCAAACAGATATAACAGACCAAATAGATATAACAGACCAAACAGATATAACTGACCAAACAGATATAACAGACCAAACAGATATAACAGACCAAACAGATATAACTGACCAAACAGATATAACAGACCAAACAGATATAACAGACCAAACAGATATAACAGACCAAACAAATTAGACAAACATTAAACTTAGCCTACAGAAAATTAGACATACATTATACTTACAGAACTTTAGACAGACATTATATTTACAGAAAATTAGACAGACATTATACGTTTTTTTTTAAAAGAAGGCAAACAATTAAAATAAATAATAAAAATCTTAAGTCAAACAAAATGTAAAGGCAAATGACGTCATCAGCAGGACCGTGTTATAGTCGTCGGTTGGTAGAGATACTTTGTGGGGCCACGAGCTTATTTAGCACCATAGCACATTGTTGTGTATTTCTCTACAGACAGTGGGACGCCTACCCCTTCTCGGGCCTAGTGTTGTTTTCGTTGACGAAAACTAAAACTAAAACCTTCGTTAACGAAAATGTTGACTTTTCGTCAACGAGAACTAAAACTAAAACTAAAATTAGAAGCAAGACTAAAACTAGACGAAAACTGAAATTATTACAGAAAAAACGAAATAAAAACTGAAACTAAAATATGACCTGGGACTAAAACAACGCTACTCGGGCCGCGGTGAAATTGTCAAACGTCGACCGGTCCGCGACGAGAAAAAGGTTGGGGACCACTGCACTAACACACACACACACACACACACACACACACACACACAGTCACACACCACTTCTATGGTACCGGTAGCTTTTATTTTGTTTGACATTGGCTGTGTATCTTACTATGCTGCTATTTAAAACCAAGTTTGTCGGCATTTTTATTTTCTGACCCCTCCTTGATATAACTATTTTTATAGATGAATATAAAAATAACTTCAAGTATAATTATGTTGATGCATCAAGGCAGCCGCCTAGAGCGGCATTATTTCAAGGAGCGGCAAATTCCAGCAAAATAAAATCAAATCAAAAATATAAAAACTAAAAATAAAATAAATGAATTTGATTCAGATATAATGGAGGATCCTGATAAATGACCAGATCGTTGTTTTCTTATTCAGCATGATCCAAAGCAGATCAAATTTGAGTCTTGTTTCCAAAAGATGACAGTGGGAGACAATTTTCTAATTACCTCTATACGCGCAAACTGGCTAACGGAGAAACTTTAAAAAGGAAATGGTTGATTTATTCTACGTCAGTATAAAAGGTATATTGTTTTTGTTGCAGAATATCTAACAGGAGTAAATCTGCCTTAGCTACACATGGCAGTTGTGACTGGGAAAATTTGTCAAGTATATTGCAGCATCATGAAAAATCTCCAGATCATTTAACCAGTTATCATGAGTGGAAAGAACTAAAAATGAGGATAACAAATAATTAAACTTTTGATGACGTGAATCAGCGCCTTATAAATCGTGAAGCGAAACACTGGAATGATGTATTAGACAGAATAATATCTTTGGTCAGAGTACATGGAGTTCAAAATTTACCCATGAGAGTGCAGACTGATCGGTTATATACATCTCATAATGGAAACTTTTGAAATTTGTTGAAGTTATTGCTGACTTTGATTCGGTAATGAAAGAACATATAAGACGTATAAAATCAGATGAAATTCATGACCATTATTTGGGAAAAAATATTCAAAATAAGATCATTCAACTGTTGAGTAATAAGGTAAAACAGAAAGTCATAAATGATCTAAAAATGCACAATATTACGCTATAGTCCTCGATTGCACACCAGACGCTAGTCACAAAAAACAGATGACAATGATTGTTAGATTTGTTACAGCAAATGAATCGACAAATGACAAACCTTCAGAAGTTTCTATCAATGAACACTTCATTGGATTCGCAGAACTTGAAAAATCTACAGGTGCAAGTATGTAGTAAATTTTACTTAAAGAGCTGTCAGAATCGGGCATTTTTCTAAGTGATAAGAGGGGACAAAGCTACGATAACGGAGCGAACATGCGGGGAATACACAATGGTGTCCAAGCAATAGTTAAAGAGCTAAATTGAAGAGCCTTTTATGTCCCATGCAATGAGCATTCGTTGAATTTGGTGGTGAATGATGCCGTAAACTGTTGTTTGGAAGCAGTAAGGTTTTTTGAGGTAATTCAAAATATATACACCTTTTTTTTCTGCATCAACACATCGCTGGAATGTATTGTTAGAATATGTCCAAAAACAAAGAGGCAGCAGGTTTAACTGTTAACAAGTTATACGCAACACGTTGGGAAAGTCGAGTTAATGCCGTGAAGGTAATTCGATACTAAACAGTTGAAATTTACGATGCTGATGACATTTCCCTTTCTGGACCACGTTCCCGTGCAGAAGCTAAGGGAATAGCACAAAAAATGCTCGATTTCAAGTTTATTTGTTCATTAGTGATTTGGTATGATGTTTTATCTGAGATCAATATATCTAGCAAAACATTTCAAGAAAAAGATCTTGATTAAAAAATGTCTATTCAACAATTGAACACAACTAAAACAATGCTCCAGAATTATAGAACAGATGAAGGTTTTGCCAAAGCAATTACAGCAGCTAAATCATTGGCTGAAGAATTTGGTATTGAGTGCAATTTCAATACGGAAATACAAATAAGATCTCGACTAAAAAAAGAGACAATTTGAATGTGAAGTTTCAGACGATCCAATTCTCGAGCCAGAAATGAATTTCAGAGTAAATTTTTTTAACCAGATATTGGATACCGCAATTCAATCAGGTAATGATCGATTTATGCAGTTAACATCTCATAGCGATTTATTTGGATTTGTGTATGACATTAAAAACTGGAGAAATGTGATAAAAGAGAGGTTTTCAAAGATTGCATGGACCTTCAATTAGCTTTAACATCTGAAAACGAAGATTCAGCAGACATTAATGAAACAGAACTGTGCGATGAATTATTTGATTTATCAAGGAGAATTACAGAAAAATAAAGTCCTAGAGTTATATTAGACTATCTATGTGGAATGGGCTTGGTTGCCTAGAGTTATATTAGACTATCTATGTGGAATGGGCGTGGTTGCCTAGAGTTATATTAGACTATCTATGTGGAATGGGCGTGGTTGCCTAGAGTTATATTAGAATATCTATGTGGAATGGGCTTGGTTGCCTAGAGTTATATTAGACTATCTATGTGGAATGGGCGTGGTTGCCTAGAGTTATATTAGACTATCTATGTGGAATGGGCTTGGTTGCCTAGAGTTATATTAGACTATCTATGTGGAATGGGCTTGGTTGCCTAGAGTTATATTAGACTATCTATGTGGAATGGGCTTGGTTGCTCTTTTTCCGAATGTGTACGTGACATTGCGAATTTCGCTTACACTCCCGATAACGGTGGCGATTGCAGAGAGAAGCTTTTCGAAGCTCAAACTCATATAAACATATCTTCGTTCTACCATGTCTCAGGATCGTTTGGTTGGTTTAGCTACAATATCTATAGAGAAAACGATTGCAGAAGATTTGGATCTGACCGAAATAATTGAAGAGTTTGCCTCTGCAAAAGCTAGAAAAGCATATTTTTCTTGAATTCTCTTCAATCTTTTTAACGCTTAATAAACATGACATTTCATTTTTTTTTATTTTTCATTACTTTTTTTAACTTAGCCAAAAAGAAAACTTCCTAAAATATACTACGTATACTTAAAACTCTTTAACTTTTATAAAGTTGCCAAATTTTAAAAATGTATTATAATAAATAGCATTTATAGAGTTTTCTTAGAAAAATGAAACTAAAAAGGGCGGCATTTTTGTCCTTGCCTATATCACAAAAATGTCTAAGGCCGGCACTGGATGCATGCATTGCAGGAGCCTAATAATCATGACGGACGTGTATACTCATGTTTGCCGAGAGCAACAGGCATCCCTGCCCCCAGAGCGGGGAGCGAAAGGGGGGGGCGGTGGTGCCGATTACAACAGTGTCCTAAAGAGGAGTCTCCAGCAGAGGTGTGCGGATCTTGAAATTTAGCGTCCGCGTCCGTCCATGGATTTCTATCAATGATCCGCGTCCGCGTCCGCAGAATCTTACAACATTGGTCCGCAGTCAGTCCGCGCGTCCGCATTGCTGAAATTTAGCTGTTTAAATGACTTTAAATCTTTTATGGTAACGCTAAAGAAGATCCGCGTCAGTCCGCGAGTTCGCAACTTAACCATACGATGCATCCGCTGTCAGTCCGCGGATTCGGAAAAGTCTGCGGATCTGCGTCCGCAAGCGGACGCGTACGCTGCCCGCTCATCTCTGGTCTCCAGCATTAGCCACTGTTTTCAAGGGCAAGAGTGTACCCCCAGATCGGTCCCCTCCGTTCGGTCCGCGGAGAGGTAAGGGAGTTTTAAGGGCCGAGTACAACGGGTCGGGATATCATGTCCGACGCTGTCTCTCTCTCTCTCTCTCACACACACACACACGAACACACACACAGAGTGATAACTGCGGGCTGAGACTTTGTCTCAGTGAAATCAAACTAGCTGTGTTCCTCAACATCTGGGAACTGACATAAAGGTTAATGGCAATTAGGCTACACGACTGGTCCACCCTGTGGTCCGCCCTATGGTCCACCCTATGGCCCACCCTATGTTCCACCATATGGTCCACACTGTGGTCCACCCTGTTATCCACCCTGTGGTCAACCCTATGGTCCACCCTATGCTTCACCATGTGGTTCAGTCTATGGTCCACCCTGTGGTCCACCCCGTGGTCCAACCCTGTGGTCCACCCTATGGTCCACCCTGTGGTCCGCCAGCTTGGGGCACTCAAACAGCATGTGATCTACGGTTTCCTCAACCTCTCTGCAGTGTCGGCAAAGGGAAACCGACATTGGGCCTTAAGAATCACAAAGTGCACACCTATTAGACAATGCGAGGTGCGTTAATTGGGCAATTAATGCCTGCTCGGTCCTACTGAGCCCCCCCAACGACAGGTCTGTTCGACGCTCTCAGTCTGTGAAGTCCCTGCAATGATGAGATGAAATCTCTTAGATCCTATACTCAACTAATGGGACGGTTTTTATGGTGCTCTTCTATCATCCCTACCATAGCCGATAGTGTAGTGGCTATCCATTTTCAATGCTGGTTGATTAGGCAGGTGAGTTAATACAAACTCCTTAGCCGCGCCTTAGCGGATTCCGACTACCATGGCCACGGTCCTGCTGTCTACATCTACCAAAACCTTTTGTGGTGTCTGATGAGCGTCTGCGTTTGTTAGATGACGTGCATTTACTCTCACCAAGCATTTTGGAAAACAAACTCACATTGACTATTTCGTCCTCGAGGTCTGGTGGATACAGTTCAAAGCCAGTAGTACAATTCGTTTGACTACTTTACAGTATTTCATTAAATCTAGAAATTCCAAGTTATAGATAAAACTTTTATCAATTAGCCTTTAGAAATTTCGATGCATATATATATATATATATATATAATAATCTATTGCAAATTGATTTTTTTAACAGCAGTTTGGTTTTAAGGGATACTTTGGATGGCCTTGAACATTCTGTGTCAACATTTAGGTGTGAGCTATGCTATCATCATTATGCGTTTATCAATTATTCTTCTATACTTCGCTCTAATATAATATTCATATTTATCTGAAATAAAACAGTATTAGTACATATCGTTAACATATATTCACCATGTCTTTTTCATTTTTAAAGCGCTCAATGGCTTCTTGCACCTTTAGGTCCGAACCCTTTCAAAATCATGTACGCTATGGCTATCATTTTTGGCTTTTAATTTTGGCTTTCATTTTTGGCCATCATTTTTGACTATCATTTTTGGCTATCATTTTTGGCTTTTAATTTTGGCTTTCGTTTTTGGCCATCATTTTTGGCTATCATTTTTGGCTATCATTTTTGGCTTTCATTTTTGGCTATCACGGTGGTTTTAAAGTAGACGGGAAAGGGAAAAGTCTTTTAAAAAAAATATTTTCTTCATGCATTTCACATCAAAACGTTTGGAATTGACTGGACTTTACAAGAATAATGTCCGACCCAACGGTATCTATAAGCAGTGTGTTTTTAACAGCGTGTAAAACACCCGGGTCTGTTTGTTTAAAAAATAAATAAATAAAAAGCAGGATTGCAAGTTCAACTCATTTATAAGAGAAACGCCCCCCCCCCCCTCACCTTTCTTTTATTTGGATGTCCGTGAACAGGGTTGCAAAACTTTTTTTCACGTATGGCATTTTACGTTCTTTGGGCTATTTTCAGACTCAGACAATTAAAAAAAAAAACAACTATAAAAAGGTGAATGTTTTACAGTAATACACAAGGATTTCAACTACAGCAGCAAAAAACAACAACAAACAACAACAAATCATTTTTTTCCCACGATCTCATGACAGCGTAGCGAGTGGGGGTGGGTGGGACCTGAGACATGGTGTAGCCTAAATCACAGACACGATTAACAAGTTCTGGTCCCTGTGAACACAATCTTTGGGTTGTACTATTTTGGCTTGAGGACACAGTTATGCAACTAATGTGTGTTTTTTATAATTTGTATCCAAGTGACACATAATAAAACTTATCGCAATCAGCTCTGGTTCATGGGCGGTGGGTGGGTGGGGGGGGGGAATAAGTGCAGACAAAAATGTTTCAAATCACAGCCCAAACTAGGGCTGTACCGGATTGTAATTTTTAGATCCTGCAGGAATCGGAACCGGATTTAATAGTTGAATCCTGCCGGAATCGAAACAGGAACCGGATTTTACCAAAGTAAATAGTAACTCTTCCGAACGAAGTAGTAATTTCTCGCCTAACATAAAAAAAAAGATATGAGAATGAAAAATAGAAAAAAAAATTAGTTTTTAAGTTCAAGATAGCAAAAAAACAGTATTAACCATTTAGATCTTGAAGAATGTGACTAAAACCCCTTCCCCAATCTTGAGTTAAGAAAGATAACTGTCAAAATAACAGGTTCTTTGTTTTAAGAATTTATTTTAATAAAGCTGTACCTAATTTAACTTGATTTCTATTACAATCAAACAAAGAAATGGGTAACATATTTTAGAAAGTATAATAAACATGTTTATTAATAAATGAATTCCAATATATATATATATATATATATATATATATATATATATATATATATATATATATATATACTGTGGCACCACCCGATAGCTTATTTTTCTTTAGTGTTCCATAGTGACGTCACCAAACCGTGTTATTTCATTCATAATTTCATTTAAACCATTATCTGACTATTTCCCATAAAACGCAAATTAAAATGCATTTCAAATCTAAATCAATATCACTTTTATGTTCAATAAAAATGTATCTTCAAGTTATTTATCTAAATATGCGAGGAATGTTATCCAAATCGTGACAAAATCCACTAAATTAAAAAAAAAATTGCAGAAAAATAAATTATTTACCTATTTTTAAACTGTAAACGCCCAAAAATAGATCGTTGTCTGATCTTTAAAGAAGTTAAACTTTTATAGCTAAATATAGTTAGTTTAAAGAAAACACGGATTCAAAAGTAGCGGAAGGTAAGGTGTCGTATTACTACTAGACTAAATACGATTCAAATCTTCCTTTTTAATATATTTTTACTTACAAACAGATCAACGTTATTGTAGTTTTGAAAAGCAAAGGAAGTTATTGTTTTAATTTAATTGTTTAGCGCTAAATATTTCAAAATTATCTTGCGCTAAAAAATGTCTTACAAGTTCAAACAACAAAGAAATCCGGCTTAAATCCGGCACATTTTAACCGGAACCGGAACCGGAACCGGATTTGCTAAAACTGCCGGAATCCGGCTTAACAGGAAAGGGAATCGGATTCCGGTACAGCCCTAGCCCAAACCGTTGTAATGGGGCACATTATGGGCAACTGCTGACAAAACCTGTGGGATGTGGCCTCATACGACAAGCACCAGGGCCGAAGCGCCCCTGACAAAGGGGTCTCCCTCATTCCCCTTCCTATAAGAACGGCCCTGACATTCCCCTTCCTGTAGGAACGGCCCAGCTTAAATGCACACCAGAAGATAATTAAAAATAAATTTCAAAATCGACGAGACATCCTCCCTCCTCCCCCCCCCCCCCCACATAGTGTTTGTGTTGCTCCCGCTCTCCCCTTGCGAAGGTAATCCAAGCACTAACAAAAATATTATCTAAATGATCGATTAGCGAGGAGACGCATTTTCGTGGGGCAAAAAGGGGAAAACACCCACCGTATCCAGCAATATTTACTGTAATTTTCAGAAAAACTGTAAAGGGCAAATCATTTCGATATGCAACTTTGGAAGGATATTGAAAACATAATTTAAGTGGCGAAAAATAACGGTATATAAAATTACTGAACAAAACGTGTGAGCTCTGTTATAGGGTCAGCGGGGGTAGCGAGCTTAACTGGCGCCCTGGGGGCAAAATACCTTTTTAGCGCCGCCCCCCTCCCCATTCGAAAACCATATAATATTATATGTAAAACATACAATTTGGCGCCCCTTTGTGAGTAGCGCCCGGGACATGATACTCCCCCCTCCCTTTGCTTCGCCCATCACTACGCCACTGTTATAGAGTGGTTGCGCGCGCTGGGCATGTTGTGTGAGCGCGCACACGTGCACAGCATAGGGAGTTCGCTGATGCCCATGTGCTAGAACGGCGATAATAAAATTTTTATCTAAAAAAAAGAATATCCACAGATTTCCAGAATATTAACACTTCCCTCTTTCCGCAAAGTCAATTGATGAAGAAACTGCTACGTGCTAAAAAAAAAAGACTTCCGCGAGTTCGCATAGTAGTTTCAACACATTGGATAAACGACATAGCAGTGCGTCAGGTAAATATAAATAAAAAAAAATTGTTTAGTTACAATTATTCATATAATAAACAGGCTTATATAATGAACAGACTCATATAATTATATATTCATGAAACTCTTATCCGTAAATATAAGAACAGCGTGTAAGTAAGAAAGATAGATAGTAAGAAGCCGAATTGAACTTGCGCGCGGGTGCTGTAACGTGCCACACCAACCTGCCTCTGTGCTTCGAAAATGGCAGAGAAAAAAAAATATAATTTTATCATTATTGCAATGCTTCGTTTTGATTTTGACATTGAGAGAATTAATTTCTGTACAAACAATTCTGAGTGTATTAGTTGTTGACGGGTAAAACGTATTTTGTGACCTATGAAATGTACATTAGGTAGGTGGCATAAATTAGCACTCATAACTTTACCTAACGGTGTGTTAGAATTGTTTCAAGTGTCACGTTGAACTCCCGACTTACCTGGCAACGCCGGGTACACTGCTTGTATATATATATATATATATATATATATATATATATATATATATATATATATATATATTTATGAGATGTAATAAACAGACTCATATAATAATGAATAGACTTATATAATAGACATATAATGACTCGACTCATATAATGAATAGACTCATATAATAACTAGACTCATTTACTGAATAGACTCATATAATGAATAGATTCAAAAAATGAATAGACTCAAATAATGAATAGACTCATATAATGAGTATACTCATATACTGAATAGACTCACATAAAGAATAGACTCATATACTGAATAGACTCAAATAATTAGTAGACTCAAACTGAATAGACTCATATAATGAATAGACTCACATAATGAATAGACTCATATACTGAATAGACTCATATATTGAATAGACTCATATATTGAATAGACTCACATAATGAATATACTCAAATAATGAATAGACTCATAATGAATAAACCCATATAATGAACAGACTCATAATGAATAAACCCATATAATTAATATACCCATATAATGAATAGACTCATAATGAATAGACCCATATAATGAATAGACATATTTATGAACACACCCTTATAATAAATACACTCAGATAATTATATCTTCCTGAGAAAATAATCTCAAAGTTAAACTAGCCGTGTAATATAATTTCAATTTCCTGAAGTGGAACGGTAAAGTAACACTACAAATGACACATCATTTCAATGATTTCAACAAACGCCTTACAAAAAAAAAAAAGCCAACTGAGCTATTTGATGAACACAGTGTTTAACAGCTTGAAGCGTGTTAAAAAATAAGTCGTACATTTTGGCGATTCCCCAAATATGGTGAACAATTGATCATTTTGATCCTGTGACTAACAAATTTACGACTTTAAATAAGCCATTAAATAAAGTATACTATTTACGACCTTTTAATTTAATATATCTTTCCTCTGTATTGTATTTCTTGCACAGAACCAACGTTAATGAGCGTCCATTTTAGAGATGTTCCAAAAAAACAAAATAAATATCTCTGCCAAGGTTTATTGCAAGCTCAGTAAGAATCGTACAAGAATCCATAAAATCAAACATTTAAAACAATAAAAAAAAAAGCTTTTGCGTGTTGTAAACAGGGTTGAAAGGTTTTAATTTTTTTTTTTGGTATTTTTTAAATATTTTTTTTTATAAAAATATGTAAAGACTGCTCTACTCTTTTATGCATCAACATCTTTAGTTATTGTTAATGTATCTAATGAGCGGTTCTCAGAGGCTAAACGTTTGGACAACCCTGATTAAAAGTAAAGACCCATTTGGCATCAGCACCTAACTTTACTTCGGGGCTTAATGGGGGGAGAGGGCATAAATCCATCTTCTAGTGGAAAATAGAAAACAAGATGAAAGCGCATTGTTTCAGCGAGCATTCCCCGGATATTTCAAAAAACTACACCTTAAAACTGGGATCCAACATTTTCAATGTACCTTAAGGCGTCGTCAAAAAAATTCGAACTATTTGGTTTATTTAAATGTGTACAATAAAAACGTCGCCGTTAATTCGAAGATGTTAGGATGGCTTTGATTGGATGCCAGTAAGTAAAGTCTACCAAATAGGTATATCCCCACAGAGTCTTGAAAATAGCAGTAAAATGCTAACCTAGCACATAATACCAGTAAATACAATCTTCTCGAGAGAAACTTCTGAAAGTCACTTAAAACGTTTACGCAACCAACCAATAAATGGTGTCTGCGCTTTTAAAATTAATGCTTTTGATTATGGAAGCACATTTTTTTTTACTTTGACATATCTTAGTTTTTTACTTTGACATATCTTAGTTTTTTACTTTGACATATCTTAGTTTTTTACTTTGACATATCTTAGTTTTTTTACTTTGACATATCTTAGTTTTTTACTTTGACATATCTTAGTTTTTTACTTTGACATATCTTAGTTTTTTACTTTGACATATCTTAGTTTTTTACTTTGACATATCTTAGTTTTTTACTTTGACATATCTTAGTTTTTTACTTTGACATATCTTAGTTTTTTACTTTGACATATCTTAGTTTTTTACTTTGACATATCTTAGTTTTTTACTTTGACATATCTTAGTTTTTTACTTTGACATATCTTAGTTTTTTACTTTTTTTTTGTTGAAAGAGATTAAGTTTTTGTTTCTATCTAATGATAATAAGTTTTTTCAAATATATGTAAATAGATGATTGATATAAATCGATATACAAACTATAATTTTCCTGTGTCGTGTCATAAATATTTATATCTTCAATTCACCAGAGCCTCACATGAATGGATAGAACATTCACTTCTGTGATAACTTTCTTGATGATTGTTTTATTTCACGCCACTTCATGTAAAGAACGTTCATCATATGTCAAAAATAAACAATCATTTCTCAATTATTCAAAAACAGCTCACATTTTCCAGCGGAAAAGGCGGCTTTTAGAACCGGAAGTGGAAGAAAGTCTTCAAAATAGAAAGGAAAATTTCAGGAAAATTTCCTTGATATCTAATAATGGAAATGACGAGAATACAATGGTCAAGACAGATCAATCATTTATTATCCCCAACATTTCAAACGGAAAACAATCGGTCACACCTAATTTAAAATTATCTGAAGCCCATATAAACTTCAACAAAGCCAGTTTGACTCGCTTTACGACGTTAAACTGGCAAATTAACGATTCAATGAGCTCCAGAGCTAGTGATGGTTGTCTTGTGTATGAGAGTCGCGAAGACATCGTAGCCGACTGCTCTAATGCCAGTTTAACCTCAATACCACAATATTTACCACAAAACATAACCTACCTGCGACTGGAAAATAACCTACTTGATGATAGCGCCTTGTTTCAGAGAGTATTCGCAAGATATTCAAAACTTAAAATTTTAAATTTGGGATCCAACAACATTTCCACTTTACCCGAAGGCGCCTTCGAAGGACTCGAGCAATTGGCCAGTTTAAACGTGTACAATAACAGCATCGCAATGAATTCGAAGCTGAATAGCTCTAAAGTGTTCGCCCCTCTCAATGCAACATTAAGGAGTTTACACCTTCATAGGAATAATCCTAACCCGTCTTTGGCCGACCTTATGTACCCTGACTTCGCTGTGTCTTTTCTATCCAAGCTGTTAAACCTTAGCATCGATGGTCTGAAGGGAAAAGACTTTGGTTTTTATTTCGGCAAACTGACTAACTTGATATATTTGAATTTATCTGGCTTTTATTGGGGTTACTGTAATCTTGACAATTTGACAAATAAAACGTTTAAGTATCTCATATTCGTCAAGTACTTAAATATATCCGGTTGTAACATTAACGGAAGTCAGGTCGAGACAGGCGCACTGGAACATTTGACTGAACTGTTTTCGCTGGACATGTCAAACAACTACAACCTGGGACTAGAAGCTGTTGGAAATCTTATGTATGGGATGAGAAACAGCAAGAAGTTTAAAAATTTGTACATCAGTCGAGTTGTGGAACGCTTCAAGCCGTGCGTGCTTGTGTTGACCAGCATGCTGAAATACTTTAAAACCACCTCCATAGAAGGTATATACGGCATGAACAACGAGATAGAGATGATCGAGTACGGCGCCCTGGAAATGTTGCCGCCAACGCTCGAGATCGTTAGTTTGGTCAACAACAAAATCATGTTCGGAGCCTACTGGAAAAACATGGCGAAACTGGTCGGACTAAAAACGTTAATTTTAGACGGTAAAGTAATCCCAACAAAATTTCCGAACACATTCCCGGAAGATAAGTTCCACTGCTACAAACAAGCTGACAGGCCGGCGTACGAAGACGAACCTGGCATGTGTGGTAATGATATAAGGTTCAGCCATGGTGTTATGCTACCCTTGCCTCCGAATTTGAGGACCTTCGCGATGCACAGATATTCTTTGTCGTACAACGTTGGAAATTTAAGTTTCTGCCCCAATAACAGTTTAGCATATGTCGACCTCAGCAGCAACCACTTCCAGAGCCTGTCTGGTCCAGTCTCAGGTTTGAACCGTCTGAAAACTTTAAACCTGTCAAGCTGTCTCATTGAGAACATAGGCTCGGAATTTTTTGACGATCTGACCAGCTTGGAAGAGCTGTACCTGTTTGAGAATCTACTAGCAGACTGTCTCAATGACGACCTGAATGGATTCGTATTCGACAAGCTCACGAACTTGAGAATTCTCAACCTGTCCTTGAACAATCTGTACCGCCTCAACGCTGACGTATTTGCCGACATGCATAAACTAGAAGTACTGGACCTGTCGATGAACAGCTTGACCCATGCCAATTTTAGCATCAAGAGCATGGCGAGGTTAAGAAAAATCGACCTACATAAGAATGGTCTGGCCTCTCTCTCTCAAGAGATGAGGGAACATATAAGTAGTCTCCTCGATGCCACCGTCAATATTAGCGTCGACATGCGCGAGAACCCATTAGAGTGCGACTGCGACAACCTGGACTTTCTTAAATGGGTCGTAGACACGAACGTTTTCGGCAACAACCTCTCCTTGTACTATTGCACATTTTCCACCCCTAATCAGCAATCCGTTGAAATGACCCAAGGCTTTGAGCAGCAGGTGATTCTGCTCACATACAGCTGTCACTTGCAGATGTCGATATTCTTTACAGTCATGAACGGCACTCTGATGTTTGTATTAGCGATGGTCATAGCGCTGCTGTATAGATTCAGGTAGGACATGTTCTGGTCATAGTGCTGCTGTATAGAATCAGGTAGGGCATGTTCTGGTCATAGCGCTGCTGTATAGATTCAGGTAGGACATGTCCTGGTCATAGCGCTGCTGTATAGATTCAGGTAGGACATGTCCTGGTCATAGCGCTGCTGTATAGATTCAGGTAGGACATGTTCTTGTGATAGCGCTGCTGTATAGATTCAGGTAGGACATGTTCTGGTCATAGCGCTGCTGTATAGATTCAGGTAGGACATGTTCTGGTCATAGCGCTGCTGTATAGATTCAGGTAGGACATGTCCTGGTCATTGCGCTGCTGTATAGATTCAGGTAGGACATGTTCTTGTGATAGCGCTGCTGTATAGATTCAGGTAGGACATGTTCTTGTGATAGCGCTGCTGTATAGATTCAGGTAGGACATGTTCTGGTCATAGCGCTGCTGTATAGATTCAGGTAGGACATGTTCTGGTCATAGCGCTGCTGTATAGATTCCCTATATATATATAAATATATATATATATATATATATATATATATATATATCAATTAGTCTTAGTCAGGCCCGTAGCGTGCGGGGGGGGGGCAGGGTCCCCCCTGCGTTTTGTCTGGTTCCCTCTGCTTATTTGCTCTAATTAGTAAAATGTATTACCTGGCCCCCCGCTATTGCCTGGCTCCTGCTGTAGAATGCTTGCCCCCTTCTGTTCAATTTTCACGCTATGGGGCTGGTCTTAGTTGATATAATTGTTATGTTCTGTATTATACAGTTTTTTATTCTTGGTTTTAATTTGTATTAAAGGTGAATAGAAAAATAAACAAGTAGAAAGTATTAATTAAAATACAGAATATTGCTAATTTACAGTAATCAGTCTCGTGTTAATGATAGGAGAAAAAAACACTTGAAATTTCTCAACCAGTTTTTACGATTTGAATTAAAATTATTTCCTGTTAGAATATTAAATCTTAAATTCCGGAAGTGACAAATCAGTGTCCTCATAAAATCTTTAGTCTACATTAAATACTTAAATAAGAACTGTTTTGTCTAATGAAAACATAAAATTTTGTTATTCAATTTATTATTATAAAACAATATGACTGAATTCAAATAGCCATGATATGGTTTAAGAAGCTGCAGTTTTTCTAGTTCAGTGGCTTTCAATTCGTGAGCCCACAAATAGTGTTCCGCGAAGAAAATTTAAAAAAAACAAACCTTAGATCTGTTTTTATTTCATTTTCCAGGTGGACCTTTCGTTATTGGTATCATGCCGCCAAATCAAAAATGTCTGCATACAAGAAAACAGATAAATCCCTGTACACATACGATGTTTTTGTCAGCTATGCAAGTGCTGACATTGACTTTATTCTAGAGGTCAGAGCTACTTGTCAGCGCACATTTACGGCTACGTTTAGGGCTACTTTTTTTTTGGGGGGGGGGGCTACTTTAGTGCTACGTTTCCCTTTTATTAGATTTACAAACAGTGAGCCAGCAGTTGAACTGTGAAACAAATTATTTTTCCCCAACGATAAAAGTCCAGCATCTATGTGTAATTTATGACTCACACATTCATTAAGGTTAAGGCATTGTGTCTCAAAGTGTGAGTAGCGACTCACTGGTGGGACAATATTTTACAGCTATATTTAATGGATCGAGAAATTATGTGTGCATGATCATAATTATCTTTTCGATTTATTACGAATTTAAAAAAAAATTAAATGGAAAATTGTTTATTATGTTGGTAGACATGAGGTACTAATAGACATTGGTTGACATGAGGTACTAATAGACATTGGTTGACATGAGGTACTAACAGACATTGGTTGACATGAGGTACTAATAGACATTGATTAACAGATGGGTCGCATATTGAAAAAAACTTCTCATGGTGGGTCACGAAGTGTTAATGTTTGAGAGCCATTGTGCTTTTAACTTAGAATCTATCTATCTAATCTATCTATCTATCTATCTATCTATCTATCTATCTATCTATCTATCTATCTATCTATCTATCTATCTATCTATCTATCTATCTATCTATCTATCTATCTATCTATCTATCTATCTATCTATCTATCTATCTATCTATCTATCTATCTATCTATCTATCTATCTATCTATCTAATCTATCTATCTATCTATCTATCTATCTATCTATCTATCTATCTATCTATCTATCTATCTATCTATCTATCTATCTATCTATCTATCTATCTATCTATCTATCTATCTATCTATCTATCTATCTATCTATCTATCTATCTATCTATCTATCTATATACATATATATAGATATAACGGCAATTTTATTTTCATTTATCTTGCAATTTGTCAATGAATGTAGTTTAGTTTACGGTCAGATAACTTTGTTTATGTCTCGTTTAATTTTGCAATGAATAGATGTTTTAGACAAAGGCCTTTAAAAGTTCCAAATATTTCGATATAATATTTTTTACGAAAATTACCAAAGTCATAAATGACTTTAACGCCTTTATTTACTTAAATTAATTTAAAAATACATATTTGTATGATGTAAGGAGCAATATTTTTTTTTCTTTTTAAATTTATAATACATTTTAATAAAAGCTTAATTTTTCAAATTTTATGCTTATAATGTTTATTAAAATTTTTTTTAGTGTTAAAAGACTCCATTTTACTATAATTTTTTTTAAAAACTCATAACTTGTTCAATAAAGTATAAATAGTAAAAAAAACTTTTTTTTTAAGGAACTTTTAAGAAAAAATAATTTTTTTAAAAAATTCCTACTTTTTATTTGAAAATATATAAATTTGCTATTCTTTGTTGCATTAAACAAATGCTATTTCTTACACGACAATCCGAAATTCCAATGTTCAATAGAACATGTAAAACATATGGTGCTATTTATAATATAATAATCTGTTCAGCGGTGCGGCTAATCTGTGTTTTAGGGGGCGTTTTTTTTTTTTATAAATACCGATTAATTTATGCTGATTATCTGCCAAACTAGGAGTTGTGTCCAAAACTGAAAGAAAGAAACGTCAAACTGTTGATCCATGGTGAGAAATTCAAAGTTGGCAGGTACATAGCTGATAACATCTACGAAGCTTTGGTGAACAGCCGGAGAACTCTATTAGTGGTAACTAAACACCTGCTGGCCAGTCACTGGTGCAACTACGAGCTGCAGGTAAGCTGGTCAACATTTACTATTGAAGTAGGTCATATATACAAACTGGGTTAAGTATAACGTTTAGGATTTATTTAACTATCTTAGTTTTAATTAGGAAAAAAAATATAATTAAATAAATGAATCATTGCTCGACATACATAGCAGCGGGCAATGCATGTAGCAGAGGGGCACTGTATGTAGCAGCAGAGGGGCAATGCATGTAGCAGTGTTTGCAACATGTAGCAGAGGGGCAATACATGTAGCAGAGGGGAAATGTATGTAGCAGTGTTTGCGACATGTAGCAGAGGGGCAATGTATGTAGCAGTGTTTGCGACATGTAGCAGAGGGGCAATACATGTAGCAGTGGTCAGTGCATATGGTCATGGTGTACACATGTAGCTACATTTGCTTCATTACAGTCCACCATGTGGGGGTGGGTGGGTGAGTGGAGAGAGTATAACTATTGACTCCCCCCCCCTCCCCCCTCACCTTTCCCGTTTCAGGCGATGATCCTGGCTATGGTGTGGGAAGTAGGTGGTGAATTCTAAAACATTTCGCAGTGGTGATTACACACAGTGACAGTGTTTGCACACAGTGATAGTGATTGCACACAGTGACAGTGATTACACACATTGACAGTGTTTACACACAGTGACAGTGTTTACACACAGTGACAGTGATTACACACAGTGACAATGATTACACACAGTGACAGTGATTACACACAGTGACAGGGATTACATAGACAAGGACTAACTACGTCCCGTGGGTCAAGTACGGTCTGTCAGACAGTTTTATCCGACCCACCGTTCTTCTCCTCTATGCTACTTGACATTAGTAACATTAACAGTATATTTATATCATTCCATATCAACACTTTATCCGTCTGCTCTTGAACCGGCCCTTTTTTTTTTGTTTCAAAATTGAAGAGCCCCAAGGTGGCACGCGGTTTGAAATGTTTGCTCACCCCTGCACTAGCAGCCCTAGGCTAGTTTTTAGTCATACCAATTCATGTGAAAAATGTCTATCAGTACGTAGACCCCAATGCACTTCTACTCACTTTTACACTTTTTTTTTTCTATGAATGCTCGAACTGGGGGGAAAAAAGATTCGTTTGGAAATAGTTGGAGCGTAAAAAATGGATGTCGAATTGGACAATGCCAAATGATGGTCACTACGTGTCCTAATGATTGTGAAGGAGTTAAAGTTTGAATTAAATATACACTGTTTGATTTTGTTTGTGCATGTGTGTTAATCACACTTTTTAAGTGACTATAGAGAGTATGAATTTTTATGTTTTATGTGACGCGGTAAGACGTCACTTGTCACTTGCTTAGTTACTTACTTGAGCTTGAACTAGAGAGTCGTGTTTAGTTTTTTCTCTATGAGAATCAGTTTAATAGTCAAGTACGATTTTTGCATAATCAGTTTGGTAGTCAATATCATTTAACATGTTTTCTACTTTAATGTCTTCTTTCAATAAATGTGCCATTGAATCAGCTGTGCAGCTTTGAGACTTTATGAATATTTGTGTCGAAAATACCACACTTCACCACGCTACCGTACGCCTTCAAGTTTATGCTATTTATCTACATCAAATTATAACATCAACAAACCTCATACCTTTACAGTGATGATTTCAGGTTTAAATAGAACACTATGTGTCCATCCATTATCCACGCTAGAACCTGACACTCTCACAGGACCAGGGCTGGCCTCAGGCCGATTTGACCGAGTGCTCCAAATCGGCCCTGCGCCTGGCAAGGGTATCCCCCGCAATTTACGTTTGGCACATCACTTTCAGTCATGGCTCCTGTCACAGGCTTTTAAAAGATTAGAACAGGGGGGGGGCTCGCAAGCATCCGTTAAACTGGGGCCCCACAATTCGTAAGGCCGGCCCTGCGCAGGACCATCTTGACTGAAATAAGTTCTAAGTGATTTTTTTTTAAGTCAGAAGGAAGCAAAACTATTGAAACTATCATTAAGTAATACTCGAATCAAGTTGCAATTTTTTTAAAATAATGATTTGTTTGCATTGCCGTAACGAGCTTAACTCGCGCCCGGGGCACAATACCTTTTTAGCATCCCCCCATTCTAAAACCATGTAATATTATATGTAAAACATATCATTTGGCACCTCCTTTGTGAGTAGCGCCCGGGGCATGACCGACCCCCCCCCCCACTTGCTCACCTCTCGCTACGTCTCTGCTTGTTTGTAATAAATAGAAATAGCTTTGCATTAATAAAAATAATATAAGGGCCAGTTGTGACAGTTTACCAGCGCTTCTCATAATGTTTACGCATTTCGACCCTCTGCATATTTTCTATTTATGTCCCACAGATGGCCAGACTGGAATCCATCAGCACTGGACGAGATGTTCTGGTCTTCATCTTCCTCGAGGAGATACCGACCACTGAATTGGGGAAGCAGGTTTTGTCGCACATCAGGAGCAGCACATACATGGTGTATCCCAAAGTTCTCCAGCAAAGAGTTCCATTCTGGGATAAACTAGCCGACGACCTGCTATCCATTTAAAGTACGTGTACCTCTCGACCAAACGACCCAAAACATCTACCCCCCTCTCAATACGACTGCTCAGTGATCGTCGTGCAGAGATTGGCAAACGTTTTGAGTTAAGGGGTAAAATAGAGTCTTGATATTTAGAGCAGGGTAAAACCAAAAGCACATTGATGTCTGCATGAACTATTTCTGGTTAAAACTCTAAAAGTCATTGATGTAAACGAGAGCAGGAGAGAGCAGGACGATGGTCAATCTAAATTGGTTTATGAACCTTTTTTTTCCTATTGTTTAACAAGTGATGACAGAAAATAAAAAAAAAAACAATTGTTTCATTGAATTCAATTTGTATAAAAAAAGACTTATCTCAACTAAAATATGTTCATATTAAATAAAGGCAACCGGCAACTCCTGTTGGTCAATATGTCATCAATAATTTACCTTGCTTTGATGTTTTACGCTACTGAACAAAGTCATCATTGATGTTTATCCCTTTCATAATATGTTCGCATTATCACTTCAAGCTTTGGCCGGTCGCACCCAGCCAATGTCGCTGGCCAATGTTGGATATTGGCGGGTTAGCGCACATTAGCCGAGGGTTATGAGATGTTGTTCCGAGGGTTATGAGATGTTGTTCCGAGGGTTATGAGATGTTGTTCCGAGGGTTATGAGATGTTGTTCCGAGGGTTAGGAGATGTTTTTTCCAAGGGTTGTGAGATGTTGTTCCGAGGGTTATGAGATGTTGTTCCGAGGGTTGTGAGATGTTGTTCCGAGGGTTATGAGATGTTGTTCCGATGGTTATGAGATGTTGTTCCGAGGGTTATGAGATGTTGTTCCGATGGTTATGAGATGTTTTTCCGAGGATTGTGAGATGTTGTTCCGAGGGTTGTGAGATGTTGTTCCGAGGGTTATGAGATGTTGTTCCGAGGGTTATGAGATGTTGTTCCAAGGGCTATGAGATGTTGTTCCAAGGGTTATGAGATGTTGTTCCAAGGGTTATGAGATGTTGTTCCGATGGCTCTCCTGTCCCATGCTCGGACTCTCACTTCATGCACGTCACTTGCATATTTGAAGTTGATATGTGTGTGAGCAGTAGAGTAGGGAGTGTAATGCGGGTTGTGCGGCAGCACAGGGCGCCGAACAAGGGAGAGGCGCCGAACAAGGGAGAGGCGCCGAACAAGGGAGCATTAAAAAGCTCTTTTTAATGATTTTGCACTATTCAAATTGAAAGGAGGGCGTCAAAAAATGTTGCTTGCACAGGGCGCCATAATAGCTAACCACGGCTCTGTGTGTGAGCATATCCTGTTTACTAAAATGTTGTCGCTGTTGTGGCTGCGTAGTAACTACGTCACCAGTCCCCCCCCCCCCTTCTCCTCTCTCTGTCCCTCCCCCCCCCCCATCATGGAAAAAGTTTGATATTCCAGACTTAAAATAAAATTAAAGGAGTTGTGTAACGATGTTGAGACATCCTCACACGAATTTTCATTGCGGGTTATCATTTATGTTTAGTAATAGCTATGGTGAGTTTACGCGAAATATTTAAAACAAAATAGGGCCAAATCAACTGCCAATGGATAAGGTCCGTGTTAACTAACCAATTCTATTTGTAAAAAGCACAGTTTCCATCATGACTTATGGGGAAATCCGCTTTGATATTCTAATTATGTGGTTTATAAGCGACCATCTGGAACGCTTCATGCTCGTAAATCGATGTTTGAGTGTAAACATAAATATCTGAAAATAGAATGCTTTCCAATGATGAGAAACTGACATACAATTTACATTGGAGAAAATATAAATTATACAATAGCGGACATACAATTCTTTAACCCATTTCTTCCATTTTCTGTACATTTTACAATCAGAGTTTGAGCTTTCTCTTTTTTTTAAATTATAGACTAGATCAGGGCTTCTTAAACTATGGGTCGCGACCCCATTTGGGGTCGCGTAGCAAAATTCTGGGGTCGCGAGAGATAAAAATACAATTTAACAGAGAATGTTTTTTAACTTGTAAAATATTAATTTATTTTTCTTTTATATTTGTATGGGGTCGTCAAGAAACTCGCAATCATGAATGGGGTCGTGAATTACAAAAGTTTAAGAAGCCCTGGACTAGATTATTGATATTCTTTAAATCTATGGACTAGATATATTTCTGCTCAAGACAAACGCACAGTTGCAAAGGAAGAATCAGATAAAAAACCCAAAGGAAGGTAACATGTCTGACTTGTCAACATTTTGTTTCCTCGCCTGAAGTCATTATATAAACCAATGAAACATCTCTATGCTGCAACAATTAGTTGGCGCAATTTAGTTCTTTCACTCTAGGCATACACACCACTATTTCAGCACGATCTCAGGATTTGGCCTAATGGTAGATTATTATACCACGGATGGCCAAATGGTGCAATATAATATCAGGGATGGCCAAATGGTGCAATATAATATCAGGGATGGCCAAATGGTGCAATATAATATTAGGGATGGCCAAGTGGTGTAATATTATATCAGGGTTGGCCTAATGGTGTACTCAGTATAACAGGGATGTACAAATGTTGCCCCTCAAAAATTTTACTCCCAAATATTCATTAATTTTTTTTTCTATTTTTGTTCAGTGACGTGTCTGATTACTTGTTTTCACTGTGGGACATTAGTTAATCATCATATTACTACGGATATATATTTTTTTTTAAAACTATGCTAATTATTACAACGACCTGTTCAACGCTAGCCGATTCGTCCAAAGTCAAATAAAAATAAATAACAATAATAATAATAATAAAATAAAACCAGCTAAAATATTACTATCTCAAGTGGTGAATTAACAATACCAGGATGGGTTTGACGTTACATTCAGAGCACAGATATTTTTTTTATCTCTAAATTTAAAATAATAATTTTGTTTTAATTGATAGGGAGAAGATAAGTACAACCGGTTAAAAACAAAGAAGATCGCCTGTACCACAAATTATGTGTTGTACCAATAGCGCATGGCCAGATAAATAGTCCTCGGTTATTGCTTACTGTTGCGTCAAAATCCTCTCTAAATATGTTGCATTATAATTTATATATGCTGAGGGCAGGCTCGCCAATTCTGTTACGGTGATTTTTAATACGCTCACCAAATATGTGACGTCAGCTTTTATATATGCTCAATATGTTACGTTTACTTTTCTGGCTAATATATAACACAGAACTCGGTGCGGTGCACAATACAACAAATACTTTAATACAACTATAATACAACTTTGCTTATATAACAATCTCCTAACTACTTCTATTATTACAAACTACTTAGATCTACCTATGTCTACTCTAAGCCTGTGAGCACTAAATTCTACATCTTTCTCTCATCTAATATATACTGTCTACTAACTGTCTATTGTCTACTCTCTACTGTCTATTAACTTATTCTAACTTAACTTTATAAAGGTCGGTGGGGAGGGATAGGGGGGTGATCACGCTCTTTATAATGTGTCATTACGGACAACATAGTAAGTTGGAGCTTGGCTTGACGTGACTTAGCGTTACATAACATGGTCAACTAAGATGGGTCACTCGTTTGGGAGGGGGAAAGTTTCACCTGTGGGTGCAGAGAGAGAGAGGCGGAGAAGGTGGGCGTAAATTCTAAACGCTACACTGTACAAATTCTTACGCCATTGTTGTTATTGTCTTTCAGTGGTCTGCACCACGACATGAGCGTGTATACCTTTTAAAAAAAAACAAACAAAAAAACTATTTAGCTATTTTCAGCCGGAAGTGAAATATCATCTATGCAGTTTTATAATTTATAATGTCGGATCGGGTAGTCACGTAGTGGTTCTCAAAGTGGGATCCGCTATGCAGACGAGTGCACCGCGAAGTAATTTCAGATGGATGACGAAAGGGCCCCACTGAGATGCACAAATTATTTTGGGAAATATTGTTGTAAATATGATGGGGCTCTATACATTTGACTGCAGTTGGTCAAGAACGCTGGTTCTCATCCGGTCCTACGCGTACCCCCCCCCACCCCCCAATGAGTACGGGTAAAGGTTACGCCGCGACATATAAGTTCCATTTTTGAAAATAGGTACCTTTTTTGTTTGAGAACTTACGTGTGGCATACATTCGCACCTTCTGCGGTACAATTGATGATAAAAGGTTGAGAACTCCTGGTGGGTGGGCGCTATAAAAAAGGTATTGTGCCCCGGGCGCCAAGTTAAACTCCGCTATACGACACGGAGAACCACCGAGCTAGTGCTTTAGTCATCGTTAAAGACAATTAAAAAAAAATTAAGTGGTTAACTTGTGTAAGTATTCATATGGTTTGATTTAATGTCAGTGTGTGAGGAGAGGTCCCGATCTAGGACTTTGTAAATACAATGTCTGTTGAACAAATCCTGGCTGCTATAATGTCTTGCAGTAACCATGCGTAAATATATAAGAATTTCTCAGACACAAAACAATCGAGTAAAAGAAAATCTACGTTAATGTTATTTATATTCGAAATAAACTTTAAATCCAAGCCAACGACATACATGAAACATTAAACTTTCTTTTTTTTTTTAGGAACAATGTAAACCCAATCAATTTACCTAAATAAAAAAATCCGTCCTGAGTCAGACAGACAGACAGACATACACACACACACACACACACACACACACATAAATAAACACACGTAAACACACACACACACACACACAAAAACACTCACATTCTTACACAAACACAATCACACAATCACACACACACACACACACACACACATATAAACACACACAAACACGCACACAAAAAAGACTCATATTCTTACTGTCCATTAATTACGTCAACAAAATAGAGGGGGGGGGTAAGAAAATTTTTGACAAGGGGGAGGGGGGAGGTCAAGAAAAGTTGACGTCAACAATGTTACTTTTTTTTAATATAATTACTTAATAAATAGGAAAATTGAGCAGCGTTTGTAGTTCTGTGTTACACACTCGCTTAACATTCAGTATTTTAATTAAACTAACTATATTCCTACTAATTTTGCCACATAAACATTTTGGAAGCCACCTTTTTTAGGGGGGAGGGGTAATCAAATGTTGACGTAATTTTATAGACATAAATAATGGACAGCCCCCCACACACACACATAAACACACATAAACACACACACACACACACACACACACAAACACTCATTTTCTTACACAAACACAATCATACTCACACAAAAAAACACACAAACACAAACACTCACATTCTTACACAAACACAATCACACACACACAAACACACACAAACTGCTCGGTATATGTATATTTATATAATTAATGCCACTTGTACCATGTACACCACATATACACCACATATACACCACACATACACCACATATACACCAGATATACACCACATATACACCACACATATACACCACATATACACCACACATACACCACATATACACCACACATACACCACATATACACCAGATATACACCACATATACACCACATATATACACCACATATATACACCACACATATACACCACATATACACCACACATACACCACATATACACCACACATACACCACATATACACCACACATACACCACATATACACCACACATACACCACATGTACACCACACATACACCACATATACACCACACATACACCACATATACACCAGATATACACCACATATACACCACATATATACACCACATATATACACCACACATATACACCACATATACACCACACATACACCACATATACACCACACATACACCACATATACACCAGATATACACCACATATATACACCACACATATACACCACATATATACACCACACATATACACCACATATACACCACACATACACCACATATACACCACATATATACACCACACATATACACCACATATACACCACACATACACCACATATACACCACACATACACCCCATATACACCACATATATACACCACACATATACACCACACATATACACCACATATACACCACATATACACCACACATACACCACACATACACCACATATACACCACATATATACACCACACATATACACCACACATACACCACATATACACCACACATACACCACATATACACCACATATATACACCACACATATACACCACATATACACCACACATACACCACATATACACCACACATACACCACATATATACACCACACATATACACCACACATATACACCACACATACACCACATATACACCACACATATACACCACATATACACCACACATACACCACATATACACCACACATACACCACACATACACCACATATACACCACATATACACCACACATACACCACATATACACCACACATACACCACATATACACCACACATACACCACACATACACCACATATACACCACATATACACCACACATTCCTACTATTTTTTTTTACGATCTATCGCTCCTCCTCCTCCTGCCCCCCCCCTCCCGCCACACACACTTTAATGTACTAGGTCTCTAGTCTTTTTATTTAAAATCACAATCTTCCTGTGCTAAATTGTTACTATAAATAGCACACCCTCTTTTTCTTTTATATCCTTGACAAGTAATGAGCTAATCCCATCATTCCCAGACAAAGATTCTTCCAATGACATATTTAAAAAAAAAAAAACTATAACACAAGTGCCCTACTTCTGAGTTACCAGTCGACTCAGTAATTCCCTAAAAAAATAAATAAATTTCCTTTTATCACCGAATACTAGACACAGCCATACTGTGTTACTACACACAGCCATAGTGTGTAGCCCCTTGGTGACACACGTAAACACACACACACATACACACATTCAGCGTGTCACACCACTGTAAAAAAGGGATTGGGGAGGGGGGGAGGAGGAGTACATGTTCTGAAGTAAACAACGTTGCACAAAGGGGGTTTACATTGGTGTATTAAGTCAGAACAGGAAGTGTAAAGAAAACCTGCGGACTTGTGTATATTTCCTGTCAGTGGTGTATCACAGAAGCACAGTTTATTATTATATTATAGGGCCGGTTTTATTTTTTCAGCAGCCGGCTTGAAATGATAAAATGACATTGTCAGATGTTTGTGTGATTCAGTGCGAATTTCAAATTTCTTAAACAAAAAAAAAAATTAAATTGGATACAGGAATTATCTCATAGCGTGTGTACACAGTCAGTCATTCAGTCAGTCAGTCATTCAGTCAGGACTAGGTAAGTTAAATATTGGTTCAGGGGTGGAGTTAAACACGGGCTCACCGGGTGCTCGATTCTTAATAGCCCCACCCCACCCCCACCTCCTCCAACAGAGCTCATCTTTAAGCCCTTAAATGTGTCTCTCTCTTTTTAAGGGGCCCAGTATTTTCTTCTGTGCCAAGGGCATCAACTGACGTAAGGCGTCGTCTGCTTTTGTTTGATAACGTGTCTGTCGGGCCTCAACTAACGTAAGTCATCGTCTGCTTTTGTTTGATAACGTGTCTGTCGGGCCTCAACTAACGTAAGTCATCGTCTGCTTTTGTTTGATAACGTGTCTGTCGGGCCTCAACTAACGTAAGTCATCGTCTGCTTTTGTTTGATAACGTGTCTGTCGGGCCTCAACTAACGTCTAAGTCATCGTCTGTTTTGTTTGATAACGTGTCTGTCCAGAGGGGCGAAGTTATGTCGGTTCTGTGGGGGGCCCCTAAATAATTGTTGGTCCAGATCGCGGGCCCGGTTCCCCTGTCCTTAAATCCGATCCGCCTCTGTGTCTGTCTATCAGTTGACATATACAGTCGCAGGCAGTGCTCGATTTATGAAAAAACCAGTGCCGGGGATGAAAAAAAAATTGTCTGCAGAGCCGGGGATAAATATCTATGGTTTCATTCCCGGCAGGAATATATTAGCTAAAGCAGAGCCTGGGATGACAGTTCTCAGTGCCGGGGATATCCCCGTCGGGAAATCGAGCCCTGGTTGCAAACGTGTTTTACAGATTTTCTTTTACTTGAATATGTTTGATTAGAAGTCATTGTGTTTGGAGAGTATGTCTGTTTTTTCATATATTTTTAGAGCATTTTCGAAAAAAAAAATGCTCTATTGTCCCCGTTTTGTCTGTCCGTCCGTCCGTCCGTCCGTCATCACCCTAGATCTCAACAACCATAAGTCCTAGACCCATGATGTATATATCATTTTGTAGGTCTTGGCCTGTCAAGAAATGACTTTTTTCCATTTCGCGATCTGACCTCTCAGGACCGTTTTTTACTATATAAGCTATATTAATAAAGGAGCGCTATATCTCAGCAACTATAAGTCCTAGACCCATGATGTATATATCATTTTCTAGGTCTTGGCCTGCCATGTGTACATCAAAAGTTCTTTTCGCGATAGGACCTCTGAGGGCCGGGCTTCAGGGCTCCTAATGGGCTTATATATTATATATACACCTTGTACGTTCAATAACCCGTTCATTTGGTGCGAAATACTGCAGTACGTAGTTTCACCAAGATTTATTAAGAAACTCATCAAATGAAATAGTAAGCTTGTGTTCTGAGTTTAATTGAAAGTATCAGAGCTATGCAACAATTGACGGAGTTTTCGGACGATTAAATGACTATAATTTAGAATGTTTTCAATTATGAGTCCTATTTCAGTAACCACAAACCACTTGTAGTTAGATTTAAGAGACAATAATTTTTTCAAATATAAAGAAACGTCTTTATAATTTTTTTTTACAAATATATGCATTACACAATTGAATTTATAAACATTTCCAAAATTTACAAATATTTACTGAAAGATAGCATACGTACTGATACATAATACGAAAATGCGCTAACACGTCCTGTGTCCAGAATGGAACAGGCTTAATTGCTTGTTTTTACATGCACATATGTAACCCCCCCCCCCAAATCAGTGTATAATACATACATGTTCCCAGGGTTGTTAATATTGCAATATTGTATTGGTATTGGTAGTATTGCCAATACTTTTTAAAGTATTGGTACGATATTGCAATACTTCTTGAAATTTGATATTGGTATTGGTATTGCCAATACTTATTTTTGATATTGGTATTGATTTTTAACCAATACTTAAAGCAATATTCAATAAGTTCTCTACAACATTGGTTGTGAATAAAGCTGAATATAATCATTTTTTCTTTGGTGTCGCCATCTTGAGAGTGACATTGCCAAGCAATTTTTGAATGAGACTGAGCAATGAATGATAATAGAAATCATATATGATATCTGTGGCAATGAGCATTTACCAGTGAGTACTCTAAGTAAATTGATTTCTATGGAATTTGCTATTCTTTCCAAGCTTTTTTCCGGTTGCATTAAATAATTTTCTTGAATGTTTATTGTTTATTGCAAAGTATCGTCAGGCAGTTCACTTGGTATGCTTTTGGTAACACCTGGTGAATCCCGGTGGAATTCAATGAATGATACTGTCACCAGAGTTTACAACATTCTCTGTGTAAGTGACATGGAAGTTGTTGACAAACTTTGTGATGAACTTGATATCAAAAGACTACAGCCTGTACAGAAAACATTTGTTAAAGAGTATGTTGCTGTTATGAAGCCTGTTTGCTGTGCACTATATATTTTGCAGGGTGAAACTAAAAAAGACATTGGACTTGGTTTCCTTTTACCAACACTTGTCGTGATGAAGGCTCAGTTAAAAGTGTTTCTTTATCAAGGAAAGAATGATCGGCTCGTAGTTTGTTCTCCATTAGCTTCGTGTCTTTTGCATGCCATCGATAGAAGATTTGCAAACATGTTTGACAGCATTGATGCTCAGCTGGCATTCGTTGTACATCCCAAATTCAAGTTGGACTGGATGGATGATGATTTGCAGCGTTCGCATCTTATTGAAGTACTGAAGAGACGCGTTTCACAATCACTAATGTGAATCAAGAAATTAATAATTACTTGGCAGACACTTCAGACAGTATTGCATCATTGGATGCCTATCCACATATCCGTAAAATATAAATATATCTAAATACAGGACTTCCTTCAAGCGCTGCTGTTGAGCTTGAAAGGCTGTTTTCATTAGGACAGCGGTCGGGGAACCGGGGTAAATTACCCTAAATGGGGTAAAAATGAAATTTTTGGGAGTAAAAATGAAACTTTTGGGAGTAAAAAGTATATATTTTTAATTTGCTGTGGGGTAATATCAACTTACAAACAATATTTTGGGGTAATGATTAAAAAAGTTCCCCGACCGCTGCATTAAGAGGACGAATATTTTCCCCTCTTCGTTCACGACTGAGCAGTGCGCATTTTGAAATGGTTACTTTTCTTTGCCTGGCTAAGTGGTAACTGCAAGTTAGGTGGCGTTACCCTATGAACTCTACTGGAATTCATCGTTAGTTTTCCAGATGTAATGCAATCCACTGACTCGGTCTGACTGCTTTTACTATAGTGTGATGTTTAACTGTTTAAGTATCATTTGCTTTTCTATGACAGTCATTTGCTCATCCATCCATCCATTGATTCATTCATTCATTCACAATATGTGTACATCATACATATTAAAAATCTTGTTGCTAAAGGACGTTAAGGTATGCCGACTTATTTAATAGTAGTTTATTATGTTGTCAAAGACATTTGGATGCTTTGAGGGAAACTGATGAAGCAAGTGTTAACTATTGAATAAAATTTGGTTAAAAATACATCATCTAAATAAGTCAAAAATGTTGTTATCGTTTATCGATGTAAGTGATATAGAGCAATGAATTACGTATTTGCGTTTTATTCATCGAATGACCCAAATATTGGTATTGGTATTGGCAATAATAAATAAATATTGGTATTGGTATTGCAATACTGGTTTTAAAATTGTATTGGTATTGGTATTGCAATACTGGTTTTAAAATTGTATTGGTATTGGTATTGCCAATATTTTTTTTTAGTATTGTTAACAACCCTGCATGTTCCTCTCTTTCTCAATACGCGTGTGTGTGATAGAGAGATAGCAAGTGTGTGCGTCGCGCATGAATACTTGTACACTTCATTCATACTTTGCTGTTCAGGTTAGTCCTATTTATGCACTGAATTCCTATATCCTGTGCTTTTATGTAAAAGTATTATCTCAAGTGATATATTTGGATGCAATCACTCAGTCTGATATATTTGGATGGAATCACTCAGTCTGATATATTTGGATGGAATCACTCAGTCTGATATATTTGGATGGAATCACTCAGTCTGATATATTTGGATGGAATCACTCAGTCTGATATATTTGGATGGAATCACTCAGTCTGATATATTTGGATGCAATCACTCAGTCTGATATATTTGGATGGAATCACTCAGTCTGATATATTTGGATGGAATCACTCAGTCTGATATATTTGGATGCAATCACTCAGTCTGATATATTTGGATGGAATCACTCAGTCTGATATATTTGGATGCAATCACTCAGTCTGATATATTTAGATGGAATCACTCAGTCTGATATATTTGGATGGAATCACTCAGTCTGATATATTTGGATGGAATCACTCAGTCTGATATATTTGGATGCAATCACTCAGTCTGATATATTTGGATGGAATCACTCAGTCTGATATATTTGGATGGAATCACTCAGTCTGATATATTTGGATGGAATCACTCAGTCTGATATATTTGGATGGAATCACTCAGTCTGATATATTTGGATGGAATCACTCAGTCTGATATATTTGGATGGAATCACTCAGTCTGATATATTTGGATGGAATCACTCAGTCTGATATATTTGGATGGAATCACTCAGTCTGATATATTTGGATGGAATCACTCAGTCTGATATATTTGGATGCAATCACTCAGTCTGATATATTTGGATGGAATCACTCAGTCTGATATATTTGGATGGAATCACTCAGTCTGATATATTTGGATGGAATCACTCAGTCTGATATATTTGGATGGAATCACTCAGTCTGATATATTTGGATGGAATCACTCAGTCTGATATATTTGGATGGAATCACTCAGTCTGATATATTTGGATGGAATCACTCAGTCTGATATATTTGGATGGAATCACTCAGTCTGATATATTTGGATGGAATCACTCAGTCTGATATATTTGGATGGAATCACTCAGTCTGATATATTTGGATGGAATCACTCAGTGTGATATATTTGGATGGAATCACTCAGTCTGATATATTTGGATGGAATCACTCAGTCTGATATATTTGGATGGAATCACTCAGTCTGATATATTTGGATGGAATCACTCAGTCTGATATATTTGGATGCAATCACTCAGTCTGATATATTTGGATGGAATCACTCAGTCTGATATATTTGGATGGAATCACTCAGTCTGATATATTTGGATGGAATCACTCAGTCTGATATATTTGGATGGAATCACTCAGTCTGATATATTTGATGGAATCACTCAGTCTGATATATTTGGATGGAATCACTCAGTCTGATATATTTGGATGGAATCACTCAGTCTGATATATTTGGATGGAATCACTCAGTCTGATATATTTGGATGGAATCACTCAGTCTGATATATTTGGATGGAATCACTCAGTCTGATATATTTGGATGCAATCACTCAGTCTGATATATTTGGATGGAATCACTCAGTCTGATATATTTGGATGGAATCACTCAGTCTGATATATTTGGATGCAATCACTCAGTCTGATATATTTGGATGCAATCACTCAGTCTGATATATTTGGATGGAATCACTCAGTCTGATATATTTGGATGGAATCACTCAGTCTGATATATTTGGATGGAATCACTCAGTCTGATATATTTGGATGGAATCACTCAGTCTGATATATTTGGATGGAATCACTCAGTCTGATATATTTGGATGGAATCACTCAGTCTGATATATTTGGATGCAAATCACTCAGTCTGATATATTTGGATGCAATCACTCAGTCTGATATATTTGGATGCAATCACTCAGTCTGATATATTTGGATGGAATCACTCAGTCTGATATATTTGGATGGAATCACTCAGTCTGATATATTTGGATGGAATCACTCAGTCTGATATATTTGGATGGAATCACTCATATATTGGATGGAATCACTGATATATTTGGATGGAATCACTCAGTCTGATATATTTGGATGGAATCACTCAGTCTGATATATTTGGATGGAATCACTCAGTCTGATATATTTGGATGGAATCACTCAGTCTGATATATTTGGATGGAATCACTCAGTCTGATATATTTGGATGCAATCACTCAGTCTGATATATTTGGATGGAATCACTCAGTCTGATATATTTGGATGGAATCACTCAGTCTGATATATTTGGATGAATCACCAGTCTGATATATTTGGATGAATCAGTCTGATATATTTGGATGGAATCACTCAGTCTGATATATTTGGATGGAATCACTCAGTCTGATATATTTGGATGGAATCACTCAGTCTGATATATTTGGATGGAATCACTCAGTCTGATATATTTGGATGGAATCACTCAGTCTGATATATTTGGATGGAATCACTCAGTCTGATATATTTGGATGGAATCACTCAGTCTGATATATTTGGATGGAATCACTCAGTCTGATATATTTGGATGGAATCACTCAGTCTGATATATTTGGATGGAATCACTCAGTCTGATATATTTGGATGGAATCACTCAGTCTGATATATTTGGATGGAATCTCAGTCTGATATATTTGGATGGAATCACTCAGTCTGATATATTTGGATGGAATCACTCAGTCTGATATATTTGGATGGAATCACTCAGTCTGATATATTTGGATGGAATCACTCAGTCTGATATATTTGGATGGAATCACTCAGTCTGATATATTTGGATGGAATCACTCAGTCTGATATATTTGGATGGAATCACTCAGTCTGATATATTTGGATGGAATCACTCAGTCTGATATATTTGGATGGAATCACTCAGTCTGATATATTTGGATGGAATCACTCAGTCTGATATATTTGGATGGAATCACTCAGTCTGATATATTTGGATGGAATCACTCAGTCTGATATATTTGGATGGAATCACTCAGTCTGATATATTTGGATGGAATCACTCAGTCTGATATATTTGGATGGAATCACTCAGTCTGATATATTTGGATGGAATCACTCAGTCTGATATATTTGGATGGAATCACTCAGTCTGATATATTTGGATGGAATCACTCAGTCTGATATATTTGGATGGAATCACTCAGTCTGATATATTTGGATGGAATCACTCAGTCTGATATATTTGGATGCAATCACTCAGTCTGATATATTTGGATGGAATCACTCAGTCTGATATATTTGGATGGAATCACTCAGTCATATATTTGTCTCAGTCTGATATATTTGGATGGAATCACTCAGTCTGATATATTTGGATGGAATCACTCAGTCTGATATATTTGGATGGAATCACTCAGTCTGATATATTTGGATGGAATCACTCAGTCTGATATATTTGGATGGAATCACTCAGTCTGATATATTTGGATGGAATCACTCAGTCTGATATATTTGGATGGAATCACTCAGTCTGATATATTTGGATGGAATCACTCAGTCTGATATATTTGGATGGAATCACTCAGTCTGATATATTTGGATGGAATCACTCAGTCTGATATATTTGGATGGAATCACTCAGTCTGATATATTTGGATGGAATCACTCAGTCTGATATATTTGGATGGAATCACTCAGTCTGATATATTTGGATGGAATCACTCAGTCTGATATATTTGGATGGAATCACTCAGTCTGATATATTTGGATGGAATCACTCAGTCTGATATATTTGGATGGAATCACTCAGTCTGATATATTTGGATGGAATCACTCAGTCTGATATATTTGGATGGAATCACTCAGTCTGATATATTTGGATGGAATCACTCAGTCTGATATATTTGGATGGAATCACTCAGTCTGATATATTTGGATGGAATCACTCAGTCTGATATATTTGGATGGAATCACTCAGTCTGATATATTTGGATGGAATCACTCAGTCTGATATATTTGGATGGAATCACTCAGTCTGATATATTTGGATGGAATCACTCAGTCTGATATATTTGGATGCAATCACTCAGTCTGATATATTTGGATGGAATCACTCAGTCTGATATATTTGGATGGAATCACTCAGTCTGATATATTTGGATGGAATCACTCAGTCTGATATATTTGGATGGAATCACTCAGTCTGATATATTTGGATGGAATCACTCAGTCTGATATATTTGGATGGAATCACTCAGTCTGATATATTTGGATGGAATCACTCAGTCTGATATATTTGGATGGAATCACTCAGTCTGATATATTTGGATGGAATCACTCAGTCTGATATCATTCTGATATATTTGATGGAATCACTCAGTCTGATATATTTGGATGGAATCACTCAGTCTGATATATTTGGATGGAATCACTCAGTCTGATATATTTGGATGGAATCACTCAGTCTGATATATTTGGATGGAATCACTCAGTCTGATATATTTGGATGGAATCACTCAGTCTGATATATTTGGATGGAATCACTCAGTCTGATATATTTGGATGGAATCACTCAGTCTGATATATTTGGATGCAATCACTCAGTCTGATATATTTGGATGGAATCACTCAGTCTGATATATTTGGATGGAATCACTCAGTCTGATATATTTGGATGGAACTCAGTCTGATATATTTGGATGGAATCAGTCTGATATATTTGGATGGAATCACTCAGTCTGATATATTTGGATGGAATCACTCAGTCTGATATATTTGGATGGAATCACTCAGTCTGATATATTTGGATGGAATCACTCAGTCTGATATATTTGGATGGAATCACTCAGTCTGATATATTTGGATGGAATCACTCAGTCTGATATATTTGGATGGAATCACTCAGTCTGATATATTTGGATGGAATCACTCAGTCTGATATATTTGGATGGAATCACTCAGTCTGATATATTTGGATGGAATCACTCAGTCTGATATATTTGGATGGAATCACTCAGTCTGATATATTTGGATGGAATCACTCAGTCTGATATATTTGGATGGAATCACTCAGTCTGATATATTTGGATGGAATCACTCAGTCTGATATATTTGGATGGAATCACTCAGTCTGATATATTTGGATGGAATCACTCAGTCTGATATATTTGGATGGAATCACTCAGTCTGATATATTTGGATGGAATCACTCAGTCTGATATATTTGGATGGAATCACTCAGTCTGATATATTTGATATACTTTGGATGGAATCACTCAGTCTGATATATTTGGATGTCTGAATCACTCAGTCTGATATATTTGGATGGAATCACTCAGTCTGATATATTTGGATGGAATCACTCAGTCTGATATATTTGGATGGAATCACTCAGTCTGATATATTTGGATGGAATCACTCAGTCTGATATATTTGGATGGAATCACTCAGTCTGATATATTTGGATGGAATCACTCAGTCTGATATATTTGGATGGAATCACTCAGTCTGATATATTTGGATGGAATCACTCAGTCTGATATATTTGGATGGAATCACTCAGTCTGATATATTTGGATGGAATCACTCAGTCTGATATATTTGGATGGAATCACTCAGTCTGATATATTTGGATGGAATCACTCAGTCTGATATATTTGGATGGAATCACTCAGTCTGATATATTTGGATGGAATCACTCAGTCTGATATATTTGGATGGAATCACTCAGTCTGATATATTTGGATGGAATCACTCAGTCTGATATATTTGGATGGAATCACTCAGTCTGATATATTTGGATGGAATCACTCAGTCTGATATATTTGGATGGAATCACTCAGTCTGATGGAATCACTCAGTCTGATATATTTGGATGGAATCACTCAGTCTGATATATTTGGATGGAATCACTCAGTCTGATATATTTGGATGGAATCACTCAGTCTGATATATTTGGATGGAATCACTCAGTCTGATATATTTGGATGGAATCACTCAGTCTGATATATTTGGATGGAATCACTCAGTCTGATATATTTGGATGGAATCACTCAGTCTGATATATTTGGATGGAATCACTCAGTCTGATATATTTGGATGGAATCACTCAGTCTGATATATTTGGATGGAATCACTCAGTCTGATATATTTGGATGGAATCACTCAGTCTGATATATTTGGATGGAATCACTCAGTCTGATATATTTGGATGGAATCACTCAGTCTGATATATTTGGATGGAATCACTCAGTCTGATATATTTGGATGGAATCACTCAGTCTGATATATTTGGATGGAATCACTCAGTCTGATATATTTGGATGGAATCACTCAGTCTGATATATTTGGATGGAATCACTCAGTCTGATATATTTGGATGGAATCACTCAGTCTGATATATTTGGATGGAATCACTCAGTCTGATATATTTGGATGGAATCACTCAGTCTGATATATTTGGATGGAATCACTCAGTCTGATATATTTGGATGGAATCACTCAGTCTGATATATTTGGATGGAATCACTCAGTCTGATATATTTGGATGGAATCACTCAGTCTGATATATTTGGATGGAATCACTCAGTCTGATATATTTGGATGGAATCACTCAGTCTGATATATTTGGATGGAATCACTCAGTCTGATATATTTGGATGCAATCACTCAGTCTGATATATTTGGATGGAATCACTCAGTCTGATATATTTGGATGGAATCACTCAGTCTGATATATTTCAGTCTGATGGAATCACTCAGTCTGATATATTTGGATGGAATCACTCAGTCTGATATATTTGGATGGAATCACTCAGTCTGATATATTTGGATGGAATCACTCAGTCTGATATATTTGGATGGAATCACTCAGTCTGATATATTTGGATGGAATCACTCAGTCTGATATATTTGGATGCAATCACTCAGTCTGATATATTTGGATGGAATCACTCAGTCTGATATATTTGGATGGAATCACTCAGTCTGATATATTTGGATGGAATCACTCAGTCTGATATATTTGGATGGAATCACTCAGTCTGATATATTTGGATGGAATCACTCAGTCTGATATATTTGGATGGAATCACTCAGTCTGATATATTTGGATGGAATATTTGGATGGAATCACTCAGTCTGATATATTTGGATGGAATCACTCAGTCTGATATATTTGGATGGAATCACTCAGTCTGATATATTCACTGGATGGAATCACTCAGTCTGATATATTTGGATGCAATCACTCAGTCTGATATATTTGGATGGAATCACTCAGTCTGATATATTTGGATGGAATCACTCAGTCTGATATATTTGGATGGAATCACTCAGTCTGATATATTTGGATGGAATCACTCAGTCTGATATATTTGGATGGAATCACTCAGTCTGATATATTTGGATGGAATCACTCAGTCTGATATATTTGGATGGAATCACTCAGTCTGATATATTTGGATGGAATCACTCAGTCTGATATATATATTTGGATGGAATCACTCAGTCTGATATACTTCTGGATGGAATCACTCAGTCTGATATATTTGGATGGAATCACTCAGTCTGATATATTTGGATGCAATCACTCAGTCTGATATATTTGGATGGAATCACTCAGTCTGATATATTTGGATGGAATCACTCAGTCTGATATATTTGTGCTCACTCAGTCTGATATATTTGGATGGAATCACTCAGTCTGATATATTTGGATGGAATCACTCAGTCTGATATATTTGGATGGAATCACTCAGTCTGATATATTTGGATGGAATCACTCAGTCTGATATATTTGGATGGAATCACTCAGTCTGATATATTTGGATGGAATCACTCAGTCTGATATATTTGGATGGAATCACTCAGTCTGATATATTTGGATGGAATCACTCAGTCTGATATATTTGGATGGAATCACTCAGTCTGATATATTTGGATGGAATCACTCAGTCTGATATATTTGGATGGAATCACTCAGTCTGATATATTTGGATGGAATCACTCAGTCTGATATATTTGGATGGAATCACTCAGTCTGATATATTTGGATGGAATCACTCAGTCTGATATATTTGGATGCAATCACTCAGTCTGAAATATTTGGATGGAATCACTCAGTCTGATATATTTGGATGGAATCACTCAGTCTGATATATTTGGATGGAATCACTCAGTCTGATATATTTGGATGGAATCACTCAGTCTGATATATTTGGATGGAATCACTCAGTCTGATATATTTGGATGGAATCACTCAGTCTGATATATTTGGATGGAATCACTCAGTCTGATATATTTGGATGGAATCACTCAGTCTGATATATTTGGATGGAATCACTCAGTCTGATATATTTGGATGGAATCACTCAGTCTGATATATTTGGATGGAATCACTCAGTCTGATATATTTGGATGGAATCACTCAGTCTGATATATTTGGATGGAATCACTCAGTCTGATATATTTGGATTTGGATGGAATCACTCAGTCTGATATATTTGGATGGAATCACTCAGTCTGATATATTTGGATGCAATCACTCAGTCTGATATATTTGGATGGAATCACTCAGTCTGATATATTTGGATGGAATCACTCAGTCTGATATATTTGGATGGAATCACTCAGTCTGATATATTTGGATGGAATCACTCAGTCTGATATATTTGGATGGAATCACTCAGTCTGATATATTTGGATGGAATCACTCAGTCTGATATATTTGGATGGAATCACTCAGTCTGATATATTTGGATGGAATCACTCAGTCTGATATATTTGGATGGAATCACTCAGTCTGATATATTTGGATGGAATCACTCAGTCTGATATATTTGGATGGAATCACTCAGTCTGATATATTTGGATGGAATCACTCAGTCTGATATATTTGGATGGAATCACTCAGTCTGATATATTTGGATGGAATCACTCAGTCTGATATATTTGGATGGAATCACTCAGTCTGATATATTTGGATGGAATCACTCAGTCTGATATATTTGGATGGAATCACTCAGTCTGATATATTTGGATGGAATCACTCAGTCTGATATATTTGGATGGAATCACTCAGTCTGATATATTTGGATGGAATCACTCAGTCTGATATATTTGGATGGAATCACTCAGTCTGATATATTTGGATGGAATCACTCAGTCTGATATATTTGGATGGAATCACTCAGTCTGATATATTTGGATGGAATCACTCAGTCTGATATATTTGGATGGAATCACTCAGTCTGATATATTTGGATGCAATCACTCAGTCTGATATATTTGGATGGAATCACTCAGTCTGATATATTTGGATGGAATCACTCAGTCTGATATATTTGGATGGAATCACTCAGTCTGGATGGAATATTTGGGATGGAATCACTCAGTCTGATATATTTGGATGCAATCACTCAGTCTGATATATTTGGATGGAATCACTCAGTCTGATATATTTGGATGGAATCACTCAGTCTGATATATTTGGATGGAATCACTCAGTCTGATATATTTGGATGGAATCACTCAGTCTGATATATTTGGATGGAATCACTCAGTCTGATATATTTGGATGGAATCACTCAGTCTGATATATTTGGATGGAATCACTCAGTCTGATATATTTGGATGGAATCACTCAGTCTGATATATTTGGATGCAATCACTCAGTCTGATATATTTGGATGGAATCACTCAGTCTGATATATTTGGATGGAATCACTCAGTCTGATATATTTGGATGGAATCACTCAGTCTGATATATTTGGATGCAATCACTCAGTCTGATATATTTGGATGCAATCACTCAGTCTGATATATTTGGATGGAATCACTCAGTCTGATATATTTGGATGGAATCACTCAGTCTGATATATTTGGATGGAATCACTCAGTCTGATATATTTGGATGGAATCACTCAGTCTGATATATTTGGATGGAATCACTCAGTCTGATATATTTGGATGGAATCACTCAGTCTGATATATTTGGATGGAATCACTCAGTCTGATATATTTGGATGGAATCACTCAGTCTGATATATTTGGATGCAATCACTCAGTCTGATATATTTGGATGGAATCACTCAGTCTGATATATTTGGATGGAATCACTCAGTCTGATATATTTGGATGCAATCACTCAGTCTGATATATTTGGATGGAATCACTCAGTCTGATATATTTGGATGGAATCACTCAGTCTGATATATTTGGATGGAATCACTCAGTCTGATATATTTGGATGGAATCACTCAGTCTGATATATTTGGATGGAATCACTCAGTCTGATATATTTGGATGCAATCACTCAGTCTGATATATTTGGATGGAATCACTCAGTCTGATATATTTGGATGGAATCACTCAGTCTGATATATTTGGATGGAATCACTCAGTCTGATATATTTGGATGGAATCACTCAGTCTGATATATTTGGATGGAATCACTCAGTCTGATATATTTGGATGGAATCACTCAGTCTGATATATTTGGATGGAATCACTCAGTCTGATATATTTGGATGGAATCACTCAGTCTGATATATTTGGATGGAATCACTCAGTCTGATATATTTGGATGCAATCACTCAGTCTGATATATTTGGATGGAATCACTCAGTCTGATATATTTGGATGGAATCACTCAGTCTGATATATTTGGATGGAATCACTCAGTCTGATATATTTGGATGGAATCACTCAGTCTGATATATTTGGATGGAATCACTCAGTCTGATATATTTGGATGGAATCACTCAGTCTGATATATTTGGATGGAATCACTCAGTCTGATATATTTGGATGGAATCACTCAGTCTGATATATTTGGATGGAATCACTCAGTCTGATATATTTGGATGGAATCACTCAGTCTGATATATTTGGATGGAATCACTCAGTCTGATATATTTGGATGGAATCACTCAGTCTGATATATTTGGATGGTCTGAATCACTCAGTCTGATATATTTGGATGGAATCACTCAGTCTGATATATTTGGATGGAATCACTCAGTCTGATATATTTGGATGGAATCACTCAGTCTGATATATTTGGATGGAATCACTCAGTCTGATATATTTGGATGGAATCACTCAGTCTGATATATTTGGATGGAATCACTCAGTCTGATATATTTGGATGGAATCACTCAGTCTGATATATTTGGATGGAATCACTCAGTCTGATATATTTGGATGGAATCACTCAGTCTGATATATTTGAGGAATCACCATCTGATATATTGATGGAATCACTCAGTCTGATATATTTGGATGGAATCACTCAGTCTGATATATTTGGATGGAATCACTCAGTCTGATATATTTGGATGGAATCACTCAGTCTGATATATTTGGATGGAATCACTCAGTCTGATATATTTGGATGGAATCACTCAGTCTGATATATTTGGATGGAATCACTCAGTCTGATATATTTGGATGGAATCACTCAGTCTGATATATTTGGATGCAATCACTCAGTCTGATATATTTGGATGGAATCACTCAGTCTGATATATTTGGATGGAATCACTCAGTCTGATATATTTGGATGGAATCACTCAGTCTGATATATTTGGATGGAATCACTCAGTCTGATATATTTGGATGGAATCACTCAGTCTGATATATTTGGATGGAATCACTCAGTCTGATATATTTGGATGGAATCACTCAGTCTGATATATTTGGATGGAATCACTCAGTCTGATATATTTGGATGCAATCACTCAGTCTGATATATTTGGATGGAATCACTCAGTCTGATATATTTGGATGGAATCACTCAGTCTGATATATTTGGATGGAATCACTCAGTCTGATATATTTGGATGGAATCACTCAGTCTGAATCAATCTCAGTCTGATATATTTGGATGGAATCACTCAGTCTGATATATTTGGATGGAATCACTCAGTCTGATATATTTGGATGGAATCACTCAGTCTGATATATTTGGATGGAATCACTCAGTCTGATATATTTGGATGCAATCACTCAGTCTGATATATTTGGATGGAATCACTCAGTCTGATATATTTGGATGGAATCACTCAGTCTGATATATTTGGATGGAATCACTCAGTCTGATATATTTGGATGCAATCACCAGTCTGATGGAAATCACTCAGTCTGATATATTTGGATGGAATCACTCAGTCTGATATATTTGGATGGAATCACTCAGTCTGATATATTTGGATGGAATCACTCAGTCTGATATATTTGGATGGAATCACTCAGTCTGATATATTTGGATGGAATCACTCAGTGTGATATATTTGGATGCAATCACTCAGTCTGATATATTTGGATGGAATCACTCAGTCTGATATATTTGGATGGAATCACTCAGTCTGATATATTTGGATGGAATCACTCAGTCTGATATATTTGGATGCAATCACTCAGTCTGATATATTTGGATGGAATCACTCAGTCTGATATATTTGGATGGAATCACTCAGTCTGATATATTTGGATGCAATCACTCAGTCTGATATATTTGGATGGAATCACTCAGTCTGATATATTTGGATGGAATCACTCAGTCTGATATATTTGGATGCAATCACTCAGTCTGATATATTTGGATGGAATCACTCAGTCTGATATATTTGGATGGAATCACTCAGTCTGATATATTTGGATGGAATCACTCAGTCTGATATATTTGGATGGAATCACTCAGTCTGATATATTTGGATGCAATCACTCAGTCTGATATATTTGGATGCAATCACTCAGTCTGATATATTTGGATGGAATCACTCAGTCTGATATATTTGGATGGAATCACTCAGTCTGATATATTTGGATGCAATCACTCAGTCTGATATATTTGGATGGAATCACTCAGTCTGATATATTTGGATGGAATCACTCAGTCTGATATATTTGGATGCAATCACTCAGTCTGATATATTTGGATGGAATCACTCAGTCTGATATATTTGGATGGAATCACTCAGTCTGATATATTTGGATGCAATCACTCAGTCTGATATATTTGGATGGAATCACTCAGTCTGATATATTTGGATGGAATCACTCAGTCTGATATATTTGGATGGAATCACTCAGTCTGATATATTTGGATGGAATCACTCAGTCTGATATATTTGGATGGAATCACTCAGTCTGATATATTTGGATGCAATCACTCAGTCTGATATATTTGGATGGAATCACTCAGTCTGATATATTTGGATGGAATCACTCAGTCTGATATATTTGGATGCAATCACTCAGTCTGATATATTTGGATGGAATCACTCAGTCTGATATATTTGGATGCAATCACTCAGTCTGATATATTTGGATGGAATCACTCAGTCTGATATATTTGGATGGAATCACTCAGTCTGATATATTTGGATGGAATCACTCAGTCTGATATATTTGGATGCAATCACTCAGTCTGATATATTTGGATGGAATCACTCAGTCTGATATATTTGGATGGAATCACTCAGTCTGATATATTTGGATGGAATCACTCAGTCTGATATATTTGGATGGAATCACTCAGTCTGATATATTTGGATGCAATCACTCAGTCTGATATATTTGGATGGAATCACTCAGTCTGATATATTTGGATGGAATCACTCAGTCTGATATATTTGGATGGAATCACTCAGTCTGATATATTTCGATGGAATCACTCAGTCTGATATATTTCGATGGAATCACTCAGTCTGATATATTTGGATGGAATCACTCAGTCTGATATATTTGGATGGAATCACTCAGTCTGATATATTTGGATGGAATCACTCAGTCTGATATATTTGGATGCAATCACTCAGTCTGATATATTTGGATGGAATCACTCAGTCTGATATATTTGGATGGAATCACTCAGTCTGATATATTTGGATGCAATCACTCAGTCTGATATATTTGGATGGAATCACTCAGTCTGATATCTTTGGATGCAATCACTCAGTCTGATATATTTGGATGGAATCACTCAGTCTGATATATTTGGATGGAATCACTCAGTCTGATATATTTGGATGGAATCACTCAGTCTGATATATTTGGATGCAATCACTCAGTCTGATATATTTGGATGGAATCACTCAGTCTGATATATTTGGATGGAATCACTCAGTCTGATATATTTGGATGGAATCACTCAGTCCGATATATTTGGATGGAATCACTCAGTCTGATATATTTGGATGGAATCACTCAGTCTGATATATTTGGATGGAATCACTCAGTGTGATATATTTGGATGGAATCACTCAGTGTGATATATTTGGATGGAATCACTCAGTGTGATATATTTGGATGGAATCACTCAGTCTGATATTCTCATTTGGAACCGATCATAATTTTAATATATATATTTTTATGGTTTCATGTTTTCACGTACCATGATAGAACAGAGGCAGTATATTTTCTTTAGCTATAAACAGACAAAAGAAGTCATAAAAAAAAGGAAAGAATTTTTCATAGAGAGAACTCTTTAGTTTAACTTAAAATTAATCATTTTCTCTTATGATTTATATGAAATTTAGTGGAAAAGCCTGCTGAAGCTGGCTGAACGAAATCCGACAGAAGGTATAACAAAGAAATGTACAAAATACTGCAAAAGAAAAGAACTTGTGGCCTTTATTGCCATGAACAGAATACGATATGGACAGAAATAACAAAGAAATGTATGAAATACAATGCATACACCGCACGATATGAAAACTACTTGTGAGGGAGACACAGGGTTACAACGCATACACCGCAAGATATGAAAACTACCTGAGTGAGACACACGGGTTAGACGATTATGTATTTAAGGATAATCTAATTGTCAAAAATTTTTCCCATGTATTCGACACACTTGTATTTGATACAGTACAACCGACCGGTGCAAACAAATTAAAAAAAAAGGAAAAGTAAGTCCAGAGTCTGTGAAGGTGAAACGACAAATTATGTTCACGTTATTGTGGGATAGATTTTAATGTATAGTAATTATTAACCGAATTTATGAAGTAAATTAATGAGCCAACAATAATATGGGAATAAAAAATAAAACTATCTAAAATAATTCTGCATGTGGATTCAATTTATATTGTGGTGATGGTGGTGGGGGGGGGGGGGGTTGGAGGGAAATACTAGTTGGTTGGTAGGGCGACAAGAGACTTAATGCGGCACTGAGTAAACCACGCACATAGGAAACCATAAAACATTATAAAATCCCCCCCCCCGGTCCCAAACACACACAACCCCCAAACGTATTCAATTAAAGGCATTCAAACGAGATATTTTGGTGTCGATTTCAAATCAATCGATCATTATTCAATGTGTTTAATTATGGAAGCGGTCGGGGAACTTTTTTAATCATTACCCCAAAATATTTTTGTATAAGTTGATATTACCACATAGCAAATTAAAAATATATACACCTATCACCCGATTTACACGGTAGACACGTTCCTGAGAAAAACGTGTAAGTCGAAAATTAAAAATTTTCAAGTCAAAACCGTGTAAATCGAAAAGCTTGCAGAAAATGCATAAATTTGCTATTTAACAGTTGAGATTTTTTTTTCACTAGTTTTTGGTGTACACAGAAATCGTAAAGCCCTTCAAACGTTAAATCTTTTTGAAATCTTTTAGGGTTAAGCTTAGGGCTAGAATTAGGGTTAGGGAAATACTATAATGATGAATTGCTATAATGTTCAAATGTGCAATGATGAATTGCTATAAAGATGAAATGTGGCAATGATGAAGTGTCTCGTATGATGAGATGTCAGGGAACCGTGGAAAACATATATTTATTGTGTTCGCTATGACACATGCATACATTTGTGTGTGTAAAACATCTATTTATTTTGTACACTATGATACATGCATACATTTTTGTGTGTAGAGAATATATATTTGTTTTGTACAAGATTGAAGTTAAACTTTATTTATTACCTCTTTACAGATCGCTTTCCTTTATCAGCTTCTGAGCATCGAAGACACAATGGAAAATATTTCACTAAAATGCTTCATAATGTCCTGGCTGTTTTACCAAGTGACCTGCAGGAATGCTGTTCTACAGACTCCCTACTTCATGACACAAACTGTCGACCATGAAGACACGCGTTACAACTTTGACGCACGACACACCACAGTTTTAATGTCCGATGACGTGCCGCCAAAGTGTGGCAACGATGTAAAACCGAAGAAAGAGATTCTGTTTGCAACCAAGCAGGCGTCTGATTCAAACAGCAGAAATGATTACTTGGGACAGCATATTTGGGCCAGAGTTTCCCATACGATGCCGTATTTTGATCCTGTGGATGATATGAGCTTAAAACTACACATGCGACACGCGTTGCGAGATAATTCCGGCAACTGTAGTGTCATCCCCGATTGCTCTGATCTATGCACACACGACAATTGTCTGGTCTGTCAGTGCCATAAAAACCACATCATCGCTGACTGCACGTCTGCAGGCCTGACAACGATACCTGACGATCTGCCGCAAAACATCAGCCATCTCCTCCTTGCGTACAACAACCTCAGTGACAACAGTCTGTATCCGAGAGTTTTTGCCGTGTATCCAAATCTCGAAGTACTGCAGCTGGACTCCAACAACATTTCCACCTTACCCGAAGGCGTCTTCGAGGGTCTCGAGAAACTTGTACGTCTGAACGTGTACAACAACAGCATCGCCATGGACGCAAAGTTGAATAATTCCAGAGTGTTTGCCCCTTTAAACGGGACGTTAGAATGTTTAGTATTCAATCGGAATAACAAAGACCCTACCAGGAGTGTCTTGTTCTACCCAGATTTCGCTCTATCATTTTTATCCAATCTTAAGAACCTTTACCTCGATGGGCTCCAGGACAAAAGCTTTTCAGTTTTATTTGGTTTGTTAAAACATTTGACCCACCTGACAATATCGGGCTATAACCAGGGATACTGTAATATGGGATCTCTGCGTAACGATACTTTTAAATATCTCCGTCACCTGAAGCATTTGAACATTTCTGATTGCGGCCTGAATGGGTCGCTTATCGAAAACGGCGCATTCTCACATTTGACCCAATTGGTCACACTGGACCTGTCCAATAATTTCTACCTCGGGCTCGAAGCGATCGGCCAGTTGATGTACGGGCTCAGAAATAGCCGGACATTTCATCGCCTGAAGATTCAAAGGGTTGTGCCTCGCTTCGCCCCCTGCATACTGGTACTGAAGAAAACACTGGCACACCTGAAAAACACCAGCCTGCATACAATCGAGGCCATGGACAATGAGATAGAGACGATCGAATTCGGGGCCCTGAATATGTTGCCGCCCACGCTTACATTTGTCAACCTGACAGACAATAAGATAATGTTTGGTTCCTATTGGAGGAACATGGCCGAGCTGGTCGGCTTAAAGTATCTACATTTGGACGGATTCTTTCAGCCCGTGCGCTTCCCCATGTTTTTTCCCGAATCCCGATTCCACTGCGAAAATCCATCACTGGGTAATGAATGGTATGCTGTTGAAGACGGGTCATGTTTGTGTGGAGACGACAGCGAGTGCGAAGACAATACGACGACCTTTATTTTACCTCTGCCTCCGAAATTAAAACAATTGACCATGCACAGCAACTCGATGGCCTACAACATCCGGAATATAAGCTTCTGCTCCAATAACAGCTTGCAGCACGTAGACCTCAGCAGCAATCATTTTCAGAATTTGACCGGTCCCGTCACAGGTTTAAATCATCTTAAATTTCTAAACCTGTCCAGCTGTTTCATCGAGTTTATAGGCGACAAATTTTTCGACAACCTGACCAGCTTGGAACATTTGAACTTGTACCAGAACCTACTCGGGGACTGCCTCAATGGTGACTTGGACGGTCTGATTTTTGATAAACTGACTAACATCACACGTCTGAATATATCCTTCAATAATCTGTACAGGCTAAACAAGAAGGCATTTGCAGACATGTCCAGTTTAGAGACGCTTGACCTGTCCATCAATCGGTTGAGCCACGCCAACTTCAGTATTTCTCACATGACACGTCTTCGGTTCATTGATCTCCATAGAAACGAGATAGCGTCTCTTCCATCGGATGTGACGAAGCACATCAGCTGGCTACGCAGTCAGGGCGTGAACATCACAGTCGACATGCGTCAGAACCCTATTGAGTGTGACTGCGGGAACCTCGACTTCCTGAAGTGGGTTGTGGATAAGCAGATCTTCGGTACCAATTATTCTTTATACTATTGCAAATTCCCGGTCGCCAACGAGCAGGCGCATGAGATGGTCGACGGATATGAAGCCCAGGTCAACCTGCTGAGCTACAGCTGCTATGCTCACGTTACAGTTTTCCTCACCGTCGCTGGTGGAACTTTTTTTATGGTTTTGGTGTTGATCATTTCACTAATATATAGATTTAGGTGAGTTGATTTCATTTTGTACTCTCTTTTTGTGTTCAACTGTGTATAACAATTGAATGGTTTATACCCATTTCCTAAATCTTGGATCACTTACATGTAATCTTGACACATGTGAAGAGCCCTGGTTAGGGTTAGGGTGTATTTTTGTTTACCTGTACAAAGGCTAACCTTAATTATTGAATACTTGGAGTTTTTCATTGTATGTGAAGCGGGTGTATGTCAGAACCGTTCTTATGTTATGGGGACTCTACCCACAGGGATCTTTGGGTCTCCTTAAAAACGCTACCTAGTCTGCCGTCTGACAATATTGAGCCCATAATTTTTTTTAAAACTGGGGCACCGCTATGAAGCCCACTAACTGTAATCATCATATATAATAATACTCATTTCCAGTGTGCGTTAAATCGAAAGTAAAGAATTAATACAACAGTATTCCAGTTTAAAATACAACCATGAAAAAAATCGGATCTGCCCGAAACCAAAAAAATAACCTAGCCTACCGATCAAGCATAAGGGGACATAACTCTATGCAAAGGTTTTGCAGGGTACAGCTAGTTTCAGGATAAGACTGCTCTTTCTTGTGGCTGGCAAAATAAAATTCCCTAGGGATTTTCACAGAAATTATTTATGAGACATGGTTTCCATTGATTTTAATAATATGACGTTCTTGTATGAACTGCTTGTTTGACCATCTTGTCTGACCTTCTCTTCTGACCGTCTTTTGTGAACTTCATGGCTAAATCTTCATGTCTGACCGTCTTGTCTGACCTCCCTGTCAATATTAATGTCCCAAAATATATATTGTTATCAATCTCTGACTTCCCTTTTTTTTCATTATCTGATCTATTGTCATCTATTCCAGGTGGACACTACGCTACTGGTACCATGCCGCTAAAATAAAAATCTCGTCAGAACGTCATTCGGACACCAGCAGATTCAAATACGACGTCTTCGTCAGCTACGCCAATAAAGATATCGAGTTTGTACTACAGGTTGCTATCCATCCATCCATCCATCCATCCATCCATCCATCCATCTATCTATCTATCTATCTATCTATCTATCTATCTATCTATCTATCTATCTATCTATCTATCTATCTATCTATCTATCTATCTATCTATCTATCTATCTATCTGTCTGTCTGTCTGTCTGTCTGTCTGTCTGTCTGTCTGTCTGTCTGTCTGTCTGTCTGTCTGTCTGTCTGCCTGCCTGCCTGCCTGCCTGCCTGTGTGTGTGTGTGTGTGTGTATGTATGTATGTATGTATGTATGTATGTATGTATGTATGTATCTATCTATCTATCTATCTATCTATCTATCTATCTATCTATCTATCTATCTATCTATCTATCTATCTATCTATCTATCTATCTATCTATCTATCTATCTATCTATCTATCTATCTATCTATCTATCTATCTATCTATCTATCTATCTATCTATCTGTCTGTCTGTCTGTCTGTCTGTCTGTCTATCTATCTATCTAATCTATCCATCTATCCATCCATTCATCCATCCATCCATCCATCCATCCATCTATGATCTTCATTTTTTTAAAGTTTGCTACCAAATTAGTCCTCAACAAAATAATCGAAAGGGATACAGCTTTGACCTGTGGAGGTCTTTGAGTGTCTGGTCCAGTTTACTTCATGCCCAGTTGCATAGTTCGTTTTAATTCCAACCTGGCGGACTCTTAAATCTCCCCCCCCTCCACCCCTACCATTCCCTTGCCGAAAAATACTAAAGTGGTGAAAGGGCTGACATTTTGATGTGAAAGTGTCGCCCTTAGCGAGCTGTAGTGCAGAGAACATGGATCACAGTACACACAGTGAAGGATTTACGTATACACTACACAAGATATAGATTAGGGCCCCACTTTCTTGGGGGGGGGGGTGCCCACTTTCTTGGGCGGCCCCAGAAATTGTCTGAGTGAGCAATGGTTATATATACTTAATTATTTGGCGTTGACATATAATATCAGAACTTAAAATGGGGTCCGTATATCAAATAGATTAGGGCATTATCAAGTCAATATCCGGCCCTGAATACACAGTCCGCACTGCCCTAGATATACAACTCAAGTGATTTGGAAATTTTGTAGCTATGACATATTTCTCAACTTATTGAGCTTTTTTCAATCGTTCGGATAGGGGAAGTATAGGATTACAAAATACATTACTCAAGTTAATGCACAATTTGAAAACTTACATTAAGTATCTTAGGAGATTTGAACTTTATTAATTTAGTTTGTTTCGTAGAACTGACTTTAGTATCTTTAAGAGATTTCGAGCTTTACTTTGTTTTTAATTTTGTAAAAAAAAAACTGACAGGAGCTCTGTCCGAAACTACAAGAAAGAAACATTAAAGTATTCCTCCATGGTGAGAAATTCAAAGTTGGCAGGTACATCACTGACAACATCTACAAAGCCGTTGTGAAAAGTCGAAAAACATTAGTTGTCATCACTAGTCACATGCTGGCCAGTCACTGGTGCAATTACGAATTACAGGTTGGTAGTTGGTTTTAGTTTTTGAAGCCTTCCGCTCATTTAAAAAAAAAAAAAAATTAAGCCTGTAAAAACAGGGCGTTTAAAGCATTTTCGTGTATAGAGAGGGAAGTAAGTCATGTTTAATAACTGTTACAAAAATAAATAATGATTACGCCCCTTTGATTAGTTTATAATCTATATATAAAATATAAGCCATATATGAGCCCCTAAGAAACCATGAAGCCCGGCCCTGAGAGGTAAGATCGCGAAATAAACTTTTGATGTACACATGGCAGGCCAAGACCTACAAAGTGATATATACATAATGGGTCTAGGACTTATGGTTGCTGAGATCTAGGGCGCTCCTTAGTTAATATAGCTTATATAGTAAAAAACGGTACTTAAAACGCCCCCTTTTTCGGCCCTTAGAGGTCAGATCGCGAAATGGACCAAAGTGTTCACTTGGCAGGCCAAGACCTACAAAATGATATATACATCATGGGTCTAGGACTTATGGTTGTTGAGATCTAGGGTGATGACAGACAGACAGACAGACAGACAGACAAAACGGGAACAATAGAGCATTTTTTTTTCGAAAATGCTCAAAAAAACCCGTCTTTTATTTCATGTCACTACTTTTTATTTGTCAATTACTAGCTTGAATTTTTTTAGTTTTTATTTTTCTGAATCAACAGATGGCTAAACAAGAAGGCAGCAGCAGAGGCCGTAACGTGTTGGTATTTCTCTTTCTTGAGGAAATTCCCAGTTCTAAATTAGGAGCGACCGTCTTGGCCCACATACAGAGCAGTACATACATCATTTATCCTAAACTTCCGCAGCACAAAGTTGCATTCTGGGATAAACTTGCAGACGACCTGATATCATCCTGAAAACTTGCGGCATCATGAGTAAAGCAAGATTAAAACCGTGCGAACAGGGTGGCCGCAAAAGGGCCCGAATACGCAAGTGGTCCTGTCGAATACAGTAACCTGAGATACATTATTTTGCGATTGCTGGATGTGTGTAAGTGGTGGAGATTGTCATGAGAAAATGTTTATCTTTCGGCATAATTTAAAAAGCAGGAAGTCAGAAACTATTAAATAAACTGATTTCGGGCTATGCATGGATAATGTTGAATGAGAATATCATTCATGTAAAAAAAAAAGTTTAACAGATATATTATGACAATTTGGTAAAAAAATGTATTGTTAAAGATTAGAAGTAAAACAGCAATCACTGGAAGTAAAACAGCAATCACTGGAAGTAAAACAGCAATCACTCGATGAAAAGCTGCAATCCCTCGAAGTAAAACAGCAATCACTTGAAATAAAGCAGCAATGACTTGAAGTAAAGTAGCAACCCTCGAAGTAAAACAGCAATCACTTGAAATAAAGCAGCAATGACTTGAAGTAAAGTAGCAATCCCTCGAAGTAAAACAACATTCACTCGGATGATTAGGCCAGGTGTGGATGGGCACACTGCGACATTGACGAGAGCCGCATTATAATAGCAAAAACTAAATCGTTGGGAGCAGGACAAAACTCTAAGAAAAGCAGTATGGGCCGACCCTGAATTAGACTGTCTAGATGTTGTTTTTATTTTTTGGCCTGGTAGTAGGGCCGTTTTAAGGTCATCGTAGGTCCTAGGCACTTTCAAAGTCGTAGGCCCTCTCCGATTTCATTTTTTAAAATATTTTTCAAGAATGCACTTGTTTTCACTTTATGTTCTGACTTTCGTAGGCCATTGAAAGGTCCGTAGGCCCTAGGCACAGTAGGCACTGTGCCTATAAAGCGGCCCTCCCTGGTAGGGGTATAACCGGATTTTTGTCACCTGGCGCTGCTGTAGCCCACTGGTCCCAGCTGTGCTGTTGATGTTTCCATGTGTAGTTTAGGTGGGCTGGTAGGGAACTTCAGGCTGAATAACTGGACAGTGGTCACTGATTGTCTCCCCACTAGAATGTGTAACTGTTGATTGACCTGGGGTGTATGTAATTATTGTTTTTAGATCTGTGATATTGTATTGAGTATAAAACTCTTCAGTATGATAGTAGTGTGGTTGAAATGTGCTAACGAATGTTATTTGTTTTATAGGACCCCCCCGAAGCATCTAAATTTAGTGTATACTATTGGTGGGCAAACTTTTGATGTGCGGGCCAAGATAGTATATTAAATTTAACAGGGTGCGCCACGATAATATATTAAATTTAACAGGTGGGCCACGGTAGTTTATTAAATTTAACAGGTGGGCCACGGTAGTATATTAAATTTAACAGGTGGGCCACGGTAGTTTATTAAATTTAACAGGTGGGCCACGGTAGTATATTAAATTTAACAGGGTGGGCCAAGGTAGTATATTAAATTTAACAGGTGGGCCACGGTAGTATATTAAATTTAACAGGGTGGGCCAAGGTAGTATATTAAATTTAACAGGTGGGCCACGGTAGTATATTAAATTTAACAGGGTGGGCCAAGGTAGTATATTAAATTTAACAGGTGGGCCACGGTAGTATATTAAATTTAACCAGGGTGGGCCAAGGTAGTATATTAAATTTAACAGGTGGGCCACGGTAGTATATTAAATTTAACAGGGTGGGCCACGGTAGTATATTAAATTTAACAGGGTGGGCCAAGGTAGTATATTAAATTTAACAGGTGGGCCACGGTAGTATATTAAATTTAACAGGGTGGGCCAAGGTAGTATATTAAATTTAACAGGTGGGCCACGGTAGTATATTAAATTTAACAGGGTGGGCCAAGGTAGTATATTAAATTTAACAGGTGGGCCACGGTAGTATATTAAATTTAACCAGGGTGGGCCAAGGTAGTATATTAAATTTAACAGGTGGGCCACGGTAGTATATTAAATTTAACAGGGTGGGCCACGGTAGTATATTAAATTTAACAGGGTGGGCCAAGGTAGTATATTAAATTTAACAGGTGGGCCACGGTAGTATATTAAATTTAATAGGGTGGGCCAAGGTAGTATATTAAATTTAACAGGTGGGCCACGGTAGTATATTAAATTTAACAGGTGGGCCACGGTAGTATATTAAATTTGACAGGGTGGGCCACGGTAGTATATTAAATTTAACAGGGTGGGCCATACCAGGAACAGTAGGATGGGTTTTTTTTTTCATTTGAACGATTGCATGAAATGTAAACGTCATCTATGTGAACAGGGGGGCTTAGATACAAGGCGCGGACCCGTATCAAACAGCCTGTAGGGCCGGACGTAGTCCGTGGGTCCTAGTTTGCCCATATATGGTGTAGACCAAAGCAATTGGAGGGGGGGGGGCAGATGATTCTAGTGATGCCCGAGGTTAAGCTGGGCGAATAGACAGCGTGGTGCAAGCTATGGTCAAGTGAGCTGCAGCTTATTTTAATGGGCGGTGCAGAATATTTACTTGGAAACTATAAGGGGACACCATCCCTCGCTGGAAGAGGCGCATGTGTTAAGGGCTGCGCCCAAGAGGCGTCTAAAGGTATCACTGAGACATTAAATTATACTCTTGATCACCATCTACCTATTCATATTGCAATTTGACCTTTTTATACATTCATTGATGAATTATTATTAAACTTATGCTTGTTGTTATCATAGACTTATCGTGTGGTTTATCACTTTTTTTGTTGTTCTGAGACGTTCACATCTTCATGAAAATTAGATGAAGTTATGTTAGGGTAATAATGTGAGACCTAATATGCGACCGACCCACAGCATCCTCATGGATGATGGAGACTGGTGTGTGTTGTACAAAATAATAGGTCGCGGCGATATCATCTTTGTTTTTTCGAATCGAATAAAAACATGACGTAAAAACCTCCTATTGAGTCACTCGACCTGAATTCATCACATTGAGTCACTCGACCTGAATGCATCACACTGAGTCACTCGACCTGAATTCATCACATTGAGTCACTGGACGTGAATGCATCACATTGAGTCACTCGACGTGAATGCATCACATTGAGTCACTGGACATGAATACATCACATTTGAGTCACTCGACCTGAATGCATCACATTGAGTCACTCGACGTGAATGCATCACATTTAAGTCACTCGACATGAATGCATCACACTGAGTCACTCGACGTGAATGCATCAAATTGAGTCACTGGACGTGAATGCATCACATTTAAGTCACTCGACCTGAATGCATCAAATTGAGTCACTCGACCTGAATGCATCACATTGAGTCACTCGACCTGCATGCATCACACCGAGTCACTTGACTTCAACACACTGTGTGTGTGTATATATTCATTTTAATCATTTACTGTGAGTCACATGACTGTTACTGACTCGAGAGACAAAGTAAACAATCTGATGACGCCCATTAAACGTCATCTATCGAGTTTCTTAGGCCGATTGAGATTAATAACAGAGATACATCTGGGTCTGGGGGGGGGGGGGTGGGATTGGGTGGGGAGGGCATAACCAGTCAATCGCATCGGGTCACACAGCGTGTACGAAGGGTAGGAAAGTGTGTCTGATGGTAACCCCCCCCCCCACACACACACACGTAAGTTCGTGAATAGATATAATTATTCTCATAATGGAATGTACTCACCTTTCTAATGCGGTACTATACATCGCTACGGGGCTAATGGGAGTTCAAAGGGCTAGGGAATATATCATGCGCATGAGCTCACACATTGCAACAAAATACACAAAAGCCTCTTTTAGTAGGCCTAAAAAAAAGTTTTGGTCGTCACAACATTATTTTCTTTTTTTTTCCAAAGTAAAACCCAAGATTTTTCCGTTAACATCAAAACAACAAACAAACAAAACCAACAACTGAGTAGGCCCTAAAACCCCAAGATCTTAGGGGGGGGGGGAGAATCACAAGCATTGGCAGCCATGTCCTTCGCCCAGGGATTAAGCAAAGTGATATGCAATTAAGACCATACAGCAGATAGCGAATCATTTTCCATATACTTATATGACAATATAATAGAAGTTGATCGAACGAAAAACAACACTGATTCGACTTCCGCACTTCAAGGAGGATAGAAACAAATATTCAAGAGAGATAACCGTAGATCTAATATTAGACTGAGGACAACGGTTAAAATGAAATGAATATTCAAGGTTACAGCCCTTTATTCAACAATGCAGACTTTACGAAAAAGACAACAACACCATTAGCGGCTGTTTACTCTGTTGTTCCTGTAACTTCACCATGACTGCCATTGTAGCTGGACTTTTCGACACTTACAGTTCGACCCCGGACAGTTTGACCCCTCCCGCCAATTTGACCCCGCGACACTTTGATCACGGGTCAATTCGACCCCAGACCTTTCGACCCTGTCAACTGATTTAGTTATATATGAGTTATTATTTCTTTGTTGTAAATATGTTTATTAACTTTGTTTAAATTATGCGTTGTTTTACTTGTTCAAGATATTTGTATTGGTTTTGTTTAAAATACGTGTGTTAGTCTTTGTGGTGTCTTCGTGTGTTATCTTCATGTATGTTAATGTTTGTGGTGTCTTCGTGTGTTTCCTTCATGTGTGTTAGTCTTTGTGGTGTCTTCGTGTGTTACCTTCATGTGTGTTAGTCTTTGTGGTGTCTTCGTGTGTTACCTTCATGTGTTTAGTCTTTGTGGTGTCTTCGTGTGTTACCTTCATGTGTGTTAGTCTTTGTGGTGTCTTCGTGTGTTACCTTCATGTGTCTCAGTCTTTGTGGTGTCTTCGTGTGTTACCTTCATGTGTCTTAGTCTTTGTGGTGTCTTCGTGTATTACCGTCATGTGTGTTAGTCTTTGTGGTGTCTTCGTGTGTTATCTTCATGTGTGTTGGTCTTTGTTGTGTCTTCGTATGTTACCTTCATGTGTGTTAGTCTTTGTGGTGTCTTCGTGTATTACCTTCATGTGTGTTAGTCTTTGTGGTGTCTTCGTGTGTTACCTTCATGTGTGTTAATCTTTGTGGTGTCTTCGTGTGTTACCTTCATGTGTGTTAGTCTTTGTGGTGTCTTCGTGTTACCTTCATGTGTGTTAGTGTTTGTGGTGTCTTCGTATGTTACCTTCATGTGTGTGATCGTCGAATTGGGGAAAAAAACCCTTCTACTTAGTTTTTACTCTGGCCCGGTATTTCAGCCGACATAATCTTCCTACATCTCAAAAGATTATAAAGACCAACTTTACAACTCACATACACGCCTCATGCTCGCACTATGAGTTTCACTGACCGAATGTTTGTGTCCACTTTAACCACTCCCAAAAATGACCTAAGTGACCAATATCCAAGGAGAATGGGTTGAGTATAACGTTTACCTGCAGACTTATCTGTATAGTATTTCTTTAATCTGCCTGGCAACAATTACCACACTAGTGTTATTGCTAGACTTGACATGAGGTGTCAGATTAACAAGCTGTAGTTTTACAGAGCAGGTAGACTATCTGGCATATAATATCTGGACACCCCCCTCCCCAGCCCAGAGCGTGGTTATTATCAAAAGATGGTAAGGGGGCGAAAAGATTTCTTGAGTAGAATAACTACGTCACATGTTCACACAATTTGTGTCCATTGCTAAGATATCACAAAAACTAAAACACAAAATTAAAAAAAATAAATAAATAAAAATTAAAATATTACTTAATCAGTTGACAGGCTCGAACTGTCCGGGGGTGAAGTTCGGCGGGGGTCGTAGTGTCGCGGGATCGAAGTGTCGCAGGGTTGCTGGGTTGAACTGTCCTGTGATTGAAGTGTCGCGGTGTCGTAGTGTCGCGGGGGCGAAATGTGGCGGAAGCGTAGTGTCACAGGGTTGAAGTGTCGCATGGTTCGAAATGGTGGTGTCAGACTGTCCATGGTCCAAAAGTCGTGGAACCGACCCCTTCGAACCTCCCCCCCCCCTTACAACAACAGTTTTGAAAATTGCGTCCCTCTATAAAAGATTGTTTTGTTTATGTGACCTACTTGCAGGTTTGTTAACAATACTCTTAAATTGTATTGTCAATACCGAGACCAATACATCATGAAAAGAGTATAGCCAATACCAATACAAATAGTCAAGTAAAAATGTATAGATTGCTACTTTTTTCGTTTTCAGATTTTGAAACTTTTGAGTTTAGTGATATATACAGAAATGCACTTGTAATTTTGCATTTATAGATTCTGGATCCTTTAATTAAACTATTAAATTTTGTCGCCACCTACTTGAAAATACGTCGACTACCCACATTTTAAAAACATCTGTTCTAGAACAAATAAAAAAAAAATTACCCCTGCGTCAAAAGGCATAAATTATACCGTGCGATTTGTATAGATTCGCAATATATATATATATATATATATATATATATATATATATATATATATATATGATCCATATTATATTGAAAGATAAAGACAGAAAAAACTAAATTTTTTTTTTAATTGATGTTCTCTAATGGACGCAACTAAACTAATAGAGCCACTTTCAAAGATCAATGGTTGTCAAAAGTGGCTCTTAAAACTGCATTCCACCATTCGTTGGGTGTAGTTCTCTTCAAGTCAGTTTTTTTTTAATCATTTCATGACTCGAGTAAAACTGACTAAAGTGTGACTCTTTAATAGACTTTTTGACAACATACATTGACCTTCTGCATGACCATGACCAATCCTGCCATATCAGTTTAATTGTAGCTTCCACGCAATTTCTCATTCTTACTTCCTTTACCCTCTTACGTCAATCAGGGATGTGTGTGACGTCATTTTTAGACTAGGATGAGATCTCTTGGATCCTATAAGTCAATAATGGGGCTATTTTTTTTACGGTTACCTTCTTTATTACCACCATTGCCGATAGTTCAATGGCCTTGGAGACACCACGGGAGATATGGCCCGGGAGGGGGGGGTCGCTTTAACCATGGAATAGACATTGGTCCTCACCGGAGATCGAACCCTGGAGGTCAACTGTCGAGCGCTTTACCGCAGGACCATCCATCCGGAAGCTTCGGGTGTCTATTTCCTCAGTTTTAATGATCTTTGGACAGACATGATGGACGATAGACATATGTTGTTTAAGTTTGTTAAAGGCTGGTAAACAAAGACAACTTTAATGTCTTAATGTGATTATTTAGAATAAAGAAGATGTTGTGGCACACAGTTAAAAATGAAGGAGAGAAGGGATCGACTTTGAATCTGTGTTCAACTGATTTGTGAGCGAGACGGTGTGTGTGCGTGTGTGTGTGTGTGTTTGTATGTGTGTGTATGTTTGTGTGCGCGTCTGGCGGTCGTGGTGGGTATAAGTCTTACACTGTTGGACCATGTCCAGCACTAAAATGATACATTGTGGGTCTAAGACAAACAAATAATGCAAGTAAAATAATGTCATTCTCTGCTAAAAGCCGATGATAATTAAAATTATACGTTCTTTATCTTTATCAACAACGGCTTAAGCCAAGCATTGATTTTTTTAAAAAAAAAAGGTTTTTTTTTTCAGTTTCGTATAAAAACCACATGTGTAAAGGCGTAGAATACATGAAGTGATCCCAATAATAAACAGAACTCATCCTCTATACCAGTGGTCGGCAAACTTATCAGACCCAAATATGAACATTACAACAATTAAAAAAAAAATTGGGAGCCATATCTGCTTGTTTAGTAAACTTTTATTACACTAAATAGGTAGTACACTAAATAAATTGTATACTAAATAAAACTAAGTGCCAGAGCCGCACTTAAGGAGCCAAAGAGCGCCATGCGGCTCCGGAGCCGCACTCTGCCGACCACTGCTCTATACAAATGGCGATGTAAAAGGGTACTAACTGGGGCGACCGCACACTAGACCCTGCGCCAGACGGGGGAGGGCGTGGTCATCTTTAAGGGATGCTTTCGTTATATAACTGCAACAAAACTGAATGTTCGCTCAAAGGGGAGGTCCGCGCACATATACGCCTCTGCTAAGTATATATTTAATGTCTTTATGTTTTTATATGTTAACCGGGCTAGTTTGCGAATCAACTAGCTATATAAGTGGCGTACTGGCGTTAGAGCTGTACGTAAACAAGGATAGGAAAAATAAGCCATACTGGCATCCACAACCGGAAGAATGCCCAATTGTGTATCTGTGTCATCACAGAGATGATGAAAACAAAAAAAATAATTGTCCACCACTTGAGCAGGGACTAACATTAAGTGAGGTGGACAATTGAATACTTTGTCTATCTAGCCATCTCATCAACTACGAATGATATGATATATGTTTTTTTTTTAAATCAAGCTGTAGCCATGTACATCAATAGGAATTGTGTACCACTTCTGTTGATGAGAAAGTACATAACAAAATCAAAGTTCGGTGAGAATCAAAGTTACATATCTTTGACAAAAAATGTGATTTTTTTATGATGCTTAGTATTTTTATGTTTTACGAAACAACGGAGAGGTAATATATGTGACTATAGTTTGTTTATGTTATTTGCGTACCAAAATTATGCCATAAAGTTCGCAATATTTTTAATTGACATCATCTGTGTGTGTTTTATTTGGATGATAGGAGAACAAGGATTATTTATATCTTTTTTATACCCTTAACCGATATGTTTTTTCTTGATTGACTTCTCGCTATAGACGATGTAAAATATAGTAGACACTGTGCTAAGGAGAGTGTGCTAAATACACTGTGCTAATGCTAAATACACTTTGCTATTGTTAAAAACACTTTGCTATTGTTAAATACACTGTGCTATTGTTAAATACACTGTGCTATTGTTAAATACACTGTGCTATTGCTAAATACACTGTGCTATTGTTAAATACACTGTGCTATTGTTAAATACACAGTGTTATTGTTAAATACACCCTGTTACTACTAAATACACTTTGTTGTAGCTAATATACATTGTGTTATTGAAAATATTTTCTAAAGTGAGTGTAATTGTACGTTTAATTATTTCCATAATGAGTAGTCTTTAGCAGGCTTGCGGAACCGGAGCCGGAGCCTGAAAAAAAATTGGCGGCTCCGCAAGCCTGGTCTTTAGATTCAAGAAAAAAAGGTCAGAAAAAAAAAATTGTTCTATTTTTTTTTCTTCTAGGTCCATTGAAAATGTACAAGATCCATACACATATTTACACCATCGGAATATTGAATAACTTTATTCGTCTTTCTACACTCTGCTTGTTATGTGCCACATTGGCCTGTGGAAACTATTCAGCATCAAACGACACAGAGGCGAATGCGCTAATAGATGTAACAGATCGAAGCAAAGAAAATGCAGAGCAAGAAACTAAAGAAAAAAGTAAGAAAAACACATATAGAGAAACAGTTAGACAAGTGACTAGCTTGCAGGAGATCGAAGACATTTCTGACAAAGTCCTGGCCAATACTGATCACATTGATCTCACACCCATTAATCAAGATGACACACTTGAGTCCGATGATGGGATGGGCAATGAAAGGATTTTGGAAACCTGGAACATTGTTACAGAGTGTAATGAAACTACCGGTTGTGAAGAATTGCTGAAACAGGAAGACTGCTTAGTTTGTGAGTGTCATGGTAATGGAATGATTGCCCAATGCTCCGGAGCCAATCTTACTGAGATACCTCAAGATTTGCCTCCCAATATCACACACCTTATACTGTCAAATAACCTTCTAAATGACAGCGCATTGTATCCGAGAGCATTTGCTAGATATTCACTGCTTCAATTATTGCAGCTGGAATCCAATAAAATTTCCAATTTACCTGAAGGTGTCTTCGACGGGCTTGAATCGCTGGCTTATTTAAATTTGTTCAATAACACCATCGCCATGAATTCAAATCTGAATTCATCGCGAGTGTTCTCCCCTCTCAACAAAACATTACATACTTTAGTAATGAATAGAAATAACCAAGACACATTTAACAGAGACCTTTTTTATCCAGGCTTCGCACTATCCGTTTTGAACAACTTGTCTCACCTGTACCTGGACGGGCTCAGACGTAGGCCATTTAACCATTTCTTTGCCCGGTTAAAAAGGCTGACCAACCTGACGTTATCCGGATACTACCCAGGGTATTGTGGGATGGAGAGTTTAACTTCTCACATGTTCACTAATGTGAGATACTTAAAGTTTCTAAACATTTCAGACTGTGCCCTAAACAAAACTCACGTTGAAAGAGACGCTTTTTGGCCTTTGACTCAGTTGGAAACTCTAGATCTCACCAACAATTTTTTTCTGGGTTTGGAAGCTATTGGCGATTTAATGTACGGCTTGAGACACAGCAAGACTCTCCGTTATTTGAAAATACAGAGAGTCGTACCCCGTTTCTCTTCGTGC